>JAANDH010000015.1:9562-329901 GCA_011799765.1 Nymphaea thermarum | reverse complement strand
AGGTGGTGTGGAAGCTTCGGTTCTCGTTTGGGCAGCATGCGCTCGTTGAGAACCTTATGAGATATACAAAAGTGAACGTAGGGAAACCTGCCCTTGATTACGTGACATCGGTAGTCATTTAATTGGTTCCTAGTTGATCTAATCATGTGCATCTCCAACACAGATTTTTTAAATATATATATATATATACATATATATATATATATATAACTTGCTTGATTTATTTCTTTGCTAGAAGTAGAGTTGCAAATGAGTGGTATAAGGACCTTTGCCAATTTTCTTTTATATAAATTTGAATTTAGCTAATCTTCTAATATAATCGAATTTTCCAGGATCAAACCTAGCTTGTGTTTCCTTACCAAAAGTAAAAAAAATGAGGACTTCAACTTAATGAGACAAGACGACCGCCTAATTGACATGACCTTGGAATGAATGACATGAAAGAACAAGAAAGAGGTCACCAACTTTTTAATTTTGGGTCTAAAATTGCTGAATCAGCTGAACTGAATTCAAATCCAGTTCGTATACGAATCGGATGTTAAAATTATATTTTCAGTAAAGAAAGGAAAGAAAAAATAGATAAGATAGAAAAGGCCAAGAAAGCCTTGAAAATCTAAAAGCTTAACAACATAAACCTAAAATCAATAGTTATTTTCACAATGTTTGCTAACTTTTGAGAGCGTGTTTGGATCATATCCTTGTCTAACCCAGTTTTTTATAAACTTGGCTTCAAGAAAACAAAGTTTTTTTTTTAGTGAGTTTTGAAAAAATTGGTTTGTGTATTTGGGTGATACACCTCAAAACTTAGTTTGTGTGAATAATTCGCCATTTTTTTCATTGATCAAAATTGGGTATTCCTCAAACCCAAATTTGATGGCACTGAGTTCGGGCCTTTGGTCTAATGTCTCCAAACCCGCTTCTTAGTAGTTTTGGTTTCCTTCACTCAAAAGTTAGAAATAAGAAACAATCAATCACTTAATAACATATTTTACAAGTGTTACAAGATTCATCACAAACAGATGTTAGATGTGATTTCCCAACTTTTAAATGCCAAAATTACTACTTTTATGATTGTCCCATCAACTTTCATCAACTTTGATAGTACTTATTATTGGCCATACTTTCAACTGGCTGTTCTTTCTAGACAGAGTTTCCAAAAAAAAAAAAAAGCGCTCAAAATGAAGTTTTGGGTGAAAAAAAAAATCTCTACCAAGTTCTTCAAAATATCCTTGAAAACGAGTTTTGATGGATCGTTTAAAATTAAGGATCGCTTAGAAGGTGTTTGATTTTTTTAGAAAAAAAAATGATATTGTGGGTTTAGAGTATGTTCTTAGAATACAGATTTCGAGAATATCTTCTTTGCTTTTTTAAAAAATAGTAATGTTGATTGTTGGCTCGATAATTAAGTGATAAGCATCATGACAACATATTTTATAAAAAGGAAAACATAATGTGTTTGGAGAACATGTACTCCAAGAACACAATATTCTTTTTATTAAAGGCTTTCTTAGAATGTGTACCTTTCTTCATATTGAAATGCTTTGGAGGTAGATCAGATCAGGACTTGAAACTTAAAATCCTTGTACCTGAATTCAACGTGGGCAAGACCTGCCTTTCAATTATAATCTGATCCGTCTCTATCAAGCCTTGTCCAAGTCCAACCGTAGTAACAAAAAAACACGTTTTTTTTTGAAAAAAAAACTCGAAAAAAACACGATAAATTTGACAACAAGGCTTCATTTCTTGCAATAATCAACCTTATTGACCCATTTGCATATATCATTGCCCTTAGTTGGTCAGTTTTTTTAGAATTTCATGTCATTATAAAACTTACTTCTAAATGATTTGATAAAGATCGTTCCAAGAGATGTAGCATAGATGGTCGAGCTCGTGAAAGTCTGGTTCTTAGTTTGATTATCGTGGGCACTATTCCGATGAACTAGATGTTAATTTGATTCTCGTGGGCGCTATTGTCATGAACTGGTGTCAGTTTGATTCTCATAGGCACTATTCCCATGTTGACCCATTTGCATATATCCTTGCCTTTAGATGGTCAGTTTTTTTAGAATTTCATGTCATTATAAAACTTACATCTAAATGATTTGATAAAGATCGTTCCAAGAGATGTAGCATAGATGGTCGAGCTCGTGAGAGTCTGGTTCTCAGTTTGATTATCGTGCCATGAATTGGTTGTTAATTTGATTCTCGTGGGCACTATTCTCATGAACTGGTTGTTAGTTTGATTCTCATGGGTACTATTCCCATGAACTGCAAATAATGGCAGACGCTACTATCAAGTTGAAGGGAATACCTATAAGTTCACCCTAGTTCTTGCGCAGCTCTGGACCCCGGGAGTGGAAAGAAACAGCTTCGGCCTTTCACATGGGCGCAGGGTTGCATTATGTCACGATGTTTTGTTTACATAAAGTGATCAAGTTAAAGATTCACCGGCATCAATTAGGGGTTATGATCCATGTGGAGGAAGTATTCTCCTTAATTGATGGCACAAACATGACATTTCCTGTGCTTGATTTGGACAGAAAAGATTGGTCTTCCAATCAAAGGAAAGGCTTTGTTGGGACTTCACTATAGTTGTCTTGGGAAATTGTAGCAAGTTCATTTTCTAATGGGACCCGAAGTCCCCGCATGATTTACCTTCACGAAAAATCGCGCGTTTGTCGCTCAGATTTGACTGGGGAAAACAATATCATAGATCAATTAGTCACAATCTTCTGCAAATGGACCCATTACACTTGAATACTTTTTGTTTTCAAAATTGGTTTGGTTGAAACATTGATTCAACGGCATGGCTAGAATTTTTTTTTGAAGGGGACAACATATATAAATAAGTAAATAATTATAATACATCTATGTAAAAACAAATAAAAAATTTGTTGTTGGTACGGGCGCTGCCCACGCCAGGCTATACGTAGCTCCGCTGTGGATCCAATCACTAACTGGATTTGGATCTGCATGCAGTTATGCAACTGAAATCTGGTTCAAATCTAGTAAAGAGTGAACCCGATCCGAAATCACGGGAATCACTGCTCCGGCCGTAGAAAGGGGCCTTAGATTTCTTTCCACAGGCAAGCATAATTATTGGTCTACTTAAAGAGCGGGTCACCGAATCTCCTTTCTCTGGTGCTTTACATATTATGGCATGCTTTATCTAAGAAACTATATCCAACAAAAAGTTCACCGTGTGTGTGATTAATACGTCAAAGATAACCTTGGTTGGTAACTAAAAAGAGAAAAGAAAGAACAATAGATAGGAGTTTCCGGTGCATAATTTTCTGCACTCGATAAACTCGTTTGAATAGAATTGACATTCATCGTTACGTGTTGGGCTCGAGCTCGAGCTCGATTAAAACTCGATAAACTCGTTGGAATATAATTGATATTCATCGTTACGTGTTGGGCTCGAGCTCAACTTGATTAAAACCAGATAAACTCGTTTGGATAGAATTGATATTCATCGTTACATGTTGAGTTCGAGCTCCTCGATTAAGGCTCGACAAACTTGCAAACTTGTTTGAATATATGGACCTAATTAATGCTCGAGCTCGACTCAACGGTTACCTGTTAAGCTCGAACTCGATTATTTGAACGAGTCGACTCATGAACTCGAGCTCGACTCGTTAAGCAAATGAATCGACCCAAACTCATGCATGAGTCGAGCTTTAACCAGTTGAGTTTGAGTAGCTCGACTCGTTGTTCACCCGTAATTGTTGATGCGACGCTAGAACAACCAGCTGTCCTATGCTCTTCGGAGTGAGAAACATATTGTTGAGCATATTCTTTTCAGGAATATGCCGAGAAATTTTCATGTTGGCACAAATTTTTTTTTACAAAATCGTGGTCAAATATGATTCCAATATGGCTGCTAAAGCCAAGTTGGAGTATATTAAAAAAGTAGATGCCATTATAACAAATAATGGCGCTCGAGGTGTCGGTGGCATTCATTTGGCCCAAAAGTTGGTCTTGAGAAAAATTCTCGACCAGCAGTTTTAATTTTTTTTTATTTCCGAGCACAAGGAATTTTATTACGCACATGCAAGCCCCAGAGCTATTAAAAATCGGAAATTAAACAAAACTGGTCAGGCTGCTGATTCACAGATTCGACTGAACTCGTTAGGAAATTACGAATATTTATTAAATAAAGAAAATTATCGAAACAAATAAGATCCGGGACTTAAAATATTTGAAAAAATGAAACCAAATATTGTAATGACATGTGGTGCTCTTTAGATCTGCCGACAAATATTTGAGCCGATCCGCAACTATTCAGATCGAATCTTCCGGCCGAGGCTGATTTTGATACAATGCAGCTTCAAATGCAAACAGGTTGGTAGTCTCTTTCTATTGTGATAAAACTCAAATTATGTGCTTTGGTCACATTCAATTTTTGTTGCATATATATATATATATATAAAATATATATATAGAGAGAGAAAGAGAAAAAAAAAAGAGAGAGAGAGAGCCGATAAAATGAGAATAAATAACAAAATTTAGGGACAAGAGGTCCCCTACATACAAAAACAAATCGCAAAAACATGAGCAAGAAGAAGAAATATACAATACAATGCACACAAAAAGAAGAGAGGCGGGGTGACAGAGGAATGACGAAGCGGCACAGTCATCCAGCCATAAACGTTAACCGAATGGCAAACTGAACATCCCATTGCACAAGATGAGCCATAGAATCTGACGAAGAGAATGTGCTCTTGAAGATTCTGTTGTTGCGCTCCTCCCAAATGTGCCACTAAAGAAAGGAAAAGAAAATGTGTGTACTTGTTAAATGTCATACCATTTGGGCAAGAGACAAAAACCCAGTTCACTTAAATTTATGTAACAAAATGTGAACATCTATCATGCACATAAACATTAGTTTATTATAAATCACGTTTTAGTTCGACTTATATTTGCTAAAAATTTGATTTTTCTACTATCACAATTTTGATGCTATAAGAACCGTTAAAGTATTGTTAAAATTGTTAACACGCTCCTCATCAAGGTTATATTCCAAAATGCACTTTGATAATTATTCTTAGTGAGTCTGGTTTTCGTCGGTTGCTAAAGTGGTATGTTTATTTACCGTTTCCCTCTCTCTCTCTCTCTCTCTCTCTCTCTCTCTATATATATATATATATATATATATATATATATATATATATATATATATATATATATATATATATATATATATATATATATATAGACGTTGTGGTGAAGAATTAAGGAGGAGGGCATGCTTGTGTTAGAAAAATTGGAGGTTTCTTGTGGAAAAGATGAGGGTGCGAGTTGTGGCGGATGTTGGCGCAACAACCGCCGTCGGCAGAAGCAGAAGACAATTTTGACGATATAAAGAATAAAACGGTAGGAGGAAGGGAGGGAAGCTTCTCTTTATATATATATATATATATATATATATATATATATATATATATATATATATATATATATATATATATGTGGACCATAACACACCGTCATTTGTCTCTTCGCCCACCATAGATCACCTTTCCTTTTCAAATATTCACATGCTTTTTCTTCTTTATTTGCAGTTTGAGCATGTTTTCTGGTAAGCATTACCCCACAGAAAAAGATTCTTAAAGATGATTCATGTTTAGAAATAATTTCCCACTAAAAAATTTGCGCAAGCTGATTTTTCTCGTGAGATGAGACTTCCCGCCCTCTGTAACTCTGTTTTGAGAGAAAACATAAACTAAATGTTTGGTGGGATTCGTACGGCTGTTACTTTCTCAAGGCTCGATACATCGACACCTGCCCAACTTTCTCTGTGAAAAGAATTCCCATTAATTCCGCCAATTTCCTTCCTTTCTTTTACTCCATCCAAACAATCTAATGTCAAGTTTTTTTTTTTTTTTTGAAGAAAAAATTCTTAATGGGTTTTCTCTTATTTTTATTTCCACACCTTTCTAATCATAAAATTCTAAAAAAAGCACATTTTAAAATCTTTCACATTAGTTAATTTATTTATACATAGATGTCTCTTTTTGCTTCTACAATTACACGTTTATATCTTCCTAACCTAAAATTTGAGCTTGGCTTGTGATCATGATTCATAAGAGAAAGATCAAAAAATAAAAAGTAAAATATGTAGCTTTCTGTGAAAGGAGATCCCTTGCTTATTTTTTCTTCAAGCAGAGACAGAGTAGGTTTCTCATTGACCGAGTGGTTCCGTCTACTGCACTAAGCATGCAACAGCCGCATTTTCTTTTTTTATCTTTTTTTTTCTGAAATAAAAGACTTACATGAGAGAGAGAGAGAAAGAAAGAAAGGAGTAGTTGGAGAGTTCCGTGTTTATGGTTCACGACTAAATGATGGTTCATCTTCTTTTACCCCTAAAATCTGATACACAATTGCATGACTATATATATATATATATATATATATATATATATATATATATATATAATGGAGCTGTATACTATTTACCGGATGGCTAAAAAAAACAACTCTCAAGTGAGAGTTAGTGATGGTTTATAACATAATAATAATTCATGATGCTTTTAACGTCAATGTATTGTGCCTTTAGTGACCGATTGTTAACTTTAGCTATTTCGCAACATCTAGGTTAAGTTTAGCTATTCCACAACATCTAACACATAACACACACGGTACTACCACCACAAGGGGTGACTAGCCGACATCGAGGTGCCAAACCTTTTTGGGCCAACGGGTTGTTGTAGAGAGGAAGCGGCCCAAGTGGGGACATCCCCCCACCCGTCCGGGGGACCATAACACCCAAGGCCAGCCTTCTTTTAGGCCACGTTTGTTTACCATCCAATTCATGGAAACCGAAAAAAAAATGAAATGTGTCGACAAATTCTTCTTCTAAAGCGAATTTTTAATTACATTTGTAACAAAGATTATCATAATGATTTGTCTGAATGAAATTAAGGATGCAAAACAGGATGTGAGCTAATGAAATGCTGAGAAGAATTAGACTTTAATTTGGAAAAATATTGGTAAGTCTGAGTTTTTTTTTTATATATATAGTTTGTTGTAAGAATCCATCTTAAATTTTCTGATATATGCTATATATATGCTTGCTAAATCTTGTTCTGAACTCAGACCCTAGAGTAGTGAAGTTATTTTTTTTGTTAGGGAGCATAAAACTGCACTCAGGTTTGTATTGGCATATGCAGAGCTGGATCGCAGGAGTCAAACTAGCAACTCATTGTTAAAGCGCCACTGACCCGACCAGCTATGTCAAACCCCTCAGCGCCTGTTTGGTAAATGCAAGAGATACAAATTGTTTCATGAATCTATCTTAAAAGTCGAAGTAAATTCATAAAATACTTTTTAAATTTTTACATTAATCTGTCCCAATTTTAGAGCATATTTATGGATGAATCTATTAAAGCTTTTTTTAATATTTCTTTTTACCATGTTTTGTAGGTCTAAGGTTGCATGGATGCTTGTTCTTACCTTGACAAATCTTGCAAGGAAAATTGAAGTTTAACTTTTATAAAAAGGAGGCGACCTAATAAAAGATATTAAAGATTAAGATGTTTTTTTTTTTTTGGAAAAAAAAATATTTAGGATCTCTTAAGATGGTTTGCACATAGAAGTACGCTATGGTATTCCACATGTTAAGCAATCTCCGCAAGAAGGAAACAAAATTATTTTGATATCTCCATCTTAATACATTAAATCCCCAAACTAAATCTCATTTCAAGAGAAAAAAATCTCCACCTTCCCTGTTCGTGACTACATGGTTTTGTTTTCGAGACATCTGAAATCTGGACCATCCAGTTTGGCGACCGTTGCGAACATCAACGACTTACCTTTCCAAGAGGCCCTGCACCGATGCTGGATGAGATGTCAGATCTATTGAAGAATGCGAGGTCGCAGAAGAGATTGAATCTCCTTTTATGTGTTTGATGAGAGAAGAAATTCTTTATGACAGCAAACGCAAACGCTTTGCTCATTAAGATCATGGGACGCAGCGTATCCAAATGAACGAATGGTAAATCAAATTTACTTGCTTCATCGAGGAGAAAATTTTGCAAATCATTGAGAAAACAAAAAATCTCAACGGCCAAGAAAAAAAAAATGTTGGACTTCTAATACCAGATTTTTTGTCACCTTCCCAACGGAGAACAAGTCAGAAAAATGTGCATTTAATTAGAAGGAGAAATATACATAACAATCGGGGCCGTCATGTTCTAGAGATATCAACGTCTAGTTTTGCTTTATATACGGCGAAATACCAAATAAAGTTGTTTGTGACTCGGACATGATATCTCGCGAGGGATTAAGACAGTATTATGCCAAATCTTGAGTTGATGAACTAGTAACGAATTTTAAATGATCACGGCCGATGTGATTTTTTGTTGAAACGTATGGGGCGGAACCATTGACATCGCCGTCAGTTAGCGAGCATTTCCGGGCGACCTTTCCTCCCCCTCCGCTTCTGGTAGGACGTCAAAGTCTCCCCTCTCTCTTCTCTCACAAGACTGGTAAAGACTAAAGATGCCAAACTCTTCCGTCAACCCCAACCAAACACGATCTTATTTCTCCCTTTGATTGCGGATGAGTTCCTCTAAAAAATTCTACAGTGAAAGATATATATATATATATATATATATATATATATATATATATATATATATATATATATATATATATATATATATATATATATATATATATATATATATGTGTGTATGTATTTAGTACGTATGTATATATATGGGTCTAACACCAAAGAGTTATAAATATATATGTATGTGTATGTATTTGGTAGATATATATATATATACCGGTCTAACACCAAAGAGTTATAGATATATATATGTATGTAGCTACATAACACTTCGAATTGGACGGTTAAATATGCTTTAGACCAAATCTCAACATGTGAAAGTATTTGTTTTATTTCTTATTGTTGAGACAATTGCATGCATTAGTTTAGGCTAACAACAAGTATCTAGCCGACTTACCATGCATTTCCAACTAAACAAAATTATACTTTCACAACTACAAAGTCGGATAGCAGTAGAAAATATATGTTCCACTGTAAATATAAATAAGGAAAATTGAATGATGACTTTAGCTTTTATTGACATCTGAGTACGTCCAACCGGTCGGACGGCCCATATCTCGGCTTTTTCTCCCTCTTCACGGGAAAACTCCGGCGGCGCTCTTCCCCTGCCGCCGCCATTCGATTATTAACTTTAGAGATCAATAGATCATCTCTTTTGATTTGGAGCTCAGTTTCAAAATGGGTTGTGATCGAACGAAGAGAAAATTCGATGTGTACAAGCGATGTACTATCTAGTTTGATAGCAGTTGAACTTTGAGTCTCCGGAATCAAGCGAACATAGAATTTCTTTGATATCTTCACAAACTTGACGTTATATATATATATATAATTCTTGAATTGAGAAATAAGATAACAGATTCTAATTCAATCAAGTTAATAAAACGCATTTTTACTCCAAAAATACATGATTGAAACATTGAAAGATTGATTCTTGTTGGCTTGAAAACCTCCAACTTGAAGCAAGTCAATATTTATGGGAAAAATCTCGACACACACCCACACATATAATTTAATCGACCAAATCAAAACAGTGTCACGTTTGCTTGATCAATTGGCCAATACAGGGTGCCATGTGTCAACTTGTGTATTTTATTAACTTTTGATTAATTTTATGTTATTTTTATTGATTTATTTAAAATAATGAATATTTTAATTTTTTTACTAGTTGGCAAGAGATTCAGTGCCGACTCTGTCCATTTTAGATCTAAGTGTACATTGCTCGTCCTGAATAGAGAAACTACTAAAAGGTTTTAAGAGGGAACTTCTTTTTGAAGGCAGTCTTAATAATTGTCACAGAAAACACATCCTATTGAAAAAAAATGCGTATAATACGCCAAAACACAGTCAGTTGTATAAAACGTGAAAGAATGCATCTTTTAAAAAAAATGCTAGAAAATAAAAAAACATGATTATTATTTGCATATCGTACGTGTTTTTTTGCATTTTCTTCATAATTTTTATGATTTTTTATTTTTTTATAATTTTCAAGATTTATTAAATGTTTTACATTTTTAAAAATTTGCAGAGAATCAAGATTTTCTCGACGAGATATACAATTTTGCCTCATTATACCCGAGAAATCGCTCACCATCTAATACCCGTACATGTTTTTTTTGTGATGATGATCTTAATTATACGACAACGGGCACTGCACCTAACAATGTCAAACTGAGCAAATTAGGGTTTGGTTAACTACTCCTTTCCAATTTAGTTCAATGGTCTCGATCTCATGACATCCCATAAGTAAATAAATAACATGAATATTTCATAAAGAGTTCCACACCTAGGGTACGTGACTTCCATGGACTTATATGTAGGGCTGCCAAACCCCCTTTAAGATGCATATTACGTATGCATCACTGTTTAAATAATTTAAAAGTACAAATAAATCAGTTAATTTTTTGTTGAATACTATTAGAATATATAAGTACAACCCATTTATATTCTGATTTAAGGTTAGGCATCTCAATTTACTATACTCTATTATTCATTTTTAGTATATCTGGTTAGTGGATCAGTAAAAGTCCTGTCGTTACTTCGATTCTCGTTGGCGCTATGCATCTGCGCTCCCGACACCAAGTTAGAAAATCCTACTGCCTTAAGATCCAAGCATACTCAAATTGATACAGATTCCAGATTCAATGTGGGTCTGCAAGTGAGGGATCAGATCTGAACCTGGTTATGAGCCTAATAGCAGAGAAGATCGGGTCCGCCGGCAGGCCTCTCATTCCGGTAAAGGAGTTTCATTGGCCCTGCCGATCTGCAGCAGTTAAAATGAATGAGATTTCTTGATTCAGAAGCAAAGCACCAGAGAGAATCATTCGAGAGACCACGGGGGGGCCGAATCCGCAGTCATTCCTTCATTTAACTAACGAAGTAATCATCGGAGGTCCCCAATGGCTTCTCATCTCTCATTCTCAGCACTCTGCCGTGGAGATTTAGTAGACTGACGAGTCGATGGCTTCGAATTTTTTCCGTAAAGAAAGAACAACTACGAGGTCTGTTTGGTGACGGGTACAGAGCAGCGAAGGGGGAAGCGTCACGAGGGTGTCGACCAAATATCATCCTTTTTGAGAGAGAGAGAGAGGGCGACCCCTAATAATGGCCGTCTAAGACTCTGAATCAATTACTGCCTAGAGAGAGAAAGAGAAGAGTTACTGGGGGTTAACCAAATAAAGAAATTATTGGTTTTTTTCTTTTTGTCTTTTTAACAGCAAAGCCATGAAACAGGGAGCCTGCCTGCTTTCTAGTTTTGCTGCAGTTTAAACCTCTACCTTCCCCTTCCCTTTTATGCATATAAAAGAATCAACCGCCCCACTCTTATCTTGGTACACCCACATCTTCTCTCTCTCTCTATATCTCTCTCTGCACAGAGCAGAGAGCAGGAGGAGTCCCCTTTCGTTCTCAGCACTACCCATTTCTTCTTTCTGCCCCTGCTCAAAGTTGGAGACCCTAAAAGGTTGCAGAGGGAGGTCCCATCTTCTTTTGCATTGCTTCCAGAAGACTCAAGGGTCCGCAAGGCACCCATAACTTTGTGAAGAAGGGGAAGGAGAGGAGACAAAAACAAGGGGGAGAGAGCAGAGAGAGTGTGTTTGTGTTTTGTGTTTGAAGGATAGAGAGCTTAGCTGCAGAGATGCTTCTTTCTTTTGTTTATTAGTATATCTCAGATCAAAAGAGAGATCTGAATTCTTTCTTACTACCTCCCGTCTCTCGTCCTCTGTCTTTAGTGGGGGACTGACAGTCCAGCACACAAAACACACAAACACACATTGTCTGCCGGCGCTTCAGCTAAAAGTTCTCCACCTGCTAGAGTGGAAAAGCTGCAGTTCAGCTGATCTGTTCTTTGGCTTTTCCTTTAACTGCTTCTCTTTCCTTTCTTCTGCATTGCTCTGTCTCCCCATCCTCCGAGGCTCCCCTGTTTCGGAGACACAAAGAGAGATGGATAGTTTGTCGACGACGGACGTCCTCCCGGATTCCTACCAAGGAGGGGACGTCGCCGGGCAGATCTCCCTCATGTGGAAGCAGATCCGCACGCCCCTCATCGTGCCCTTGCTGAAGGTCGCCGTCGTCATCTGCCTCATCATGTCCGTCATGCTCTTCATGGAGAGGGTCTACATGGCCATCGTCATCGTCCTCGTCAAGCTCTTGGGCAGGAAGCCAGAGAAGCGGTACAAATGGGAGCCCATCAGGGACGACGTTGAGCTCGGCAACAGCGCCTACCCCATGGTGCTCATTCAGATACCAATGTTCAACGAGAGAGAGGTCTGAAATCGGTTTCTTCTTTCCTACCCATCAAAACTTTTTTCCTTGTCTTGATAGATCTATGTTTTGTTTCTTTATCTCGTGTTAAATTTCATCTACTTCGTTCTATCTCTCTGCAGGTTTACCAGTTGTCCATCGGGGCTGCATGTGGGCTTTCATGGCCGTCAGACAGAATCATCATTCAGGTGTTGGATGACTCTACTGACCCCGTCATTAAGGTGAACAGAGTAAACAAAACTTTTTCGTGCAAAATTTAATTGGTGGGTGCCATTGATTTTTCATCATTTTCTCAAATTGGATTGGTGGTGTTGGTGCTCATCATCATTAGGACATGGTGGAGCTCGAATGCCAGAGGTGGGCTAGCAAGGGAATCAACATAAAGTATGAGATCAGGGATAACAGAAATGGGTACAAAGCGGGAGCCCTGAAGGAAGGGATGAAGCGCAGCTACGTCAGAGAATGCGACTATCTGGCCATATTCGACGCCGATTTCCAGCCGGAGCCCGATTTCCTGTGGAAAACCATTCCTTTTCTCATGCACAACCCTGACATTGGTCTCGTCCAGGCTCGATGGAAGTTCGGTAAGGAAAGATCAGGCCATTGATTTTCCGCCATTAATGCTTTAACTAACAATCTCTGAAGAACGAGTTGGAGTTTGTTTGGCCTTCCACTTATTTCTCCGCCTACTTTCCTAACGGCAATTAGAGATTTACTGTTACAGTTCAGTTTCCTAGTCCACATCGGGAGAAGTCATCGCTTCTCTTTCTCCCATCTCTCACCAGCTTCACGTGCTAAGATTTAGAACCGTCGAGGCCCCATGGCTCAGTTTCACATGAAACGTTCCATAGAGTTGATACTTTTTCTTCTTTAAATTTTAGATTAAAAACAGAGACGGACACCATTTTTCCCATATGTCCAAGCAATCTCTGCCAATAAAACAAGCTTTGATTCGAAATCAAGCAGAAAGTCTCTGCAGTAGCTTCATTTCACATCGCTGCCGACAGTGATATGTTGAACTAAACGTGACATTGGAGGGTCATAGACTTTCGATTAGGAATCAAGGTGGTGAAAAGGCTGTGGAAGCATGTGTCGGTGACCGTTTGTTCTTACTCCTTGTGCCGTGGCGAGATTGGCTGTCACAGCTTGTCAAAAAGAGGGACCCCACAGTCTCTCTCTTTCTCTCTGTCGCACGGTGCCATTTTTCCCCGACTAATAGTTAGTCCTGTATCTTTTATTATATCACTAGAATTAAGAGTATCCAAGAGGTCTTTATGGTATACATAAAATAATGTTTGCAATAGTTTTTTTGACAAAGCCCATGTGCAATTATTTATCAGCAGACACCATCTTTGGTGGACCTCCCTGGACTACCACCGACACTTCTACGGTGTTCTTTTTCTTTTTCTCCATCTCGTCTGTCTGTTTTACCAACTTCTTCTTTCTTTTAAGGAAAAACAAGTACACTTATTGAGTTGAGATCTGCTAAAAACTTGTCTACAAGAGCCATGTCATCTGAACTCTAGCAATTCGCAAGTTTAGATCCAATTGAACCATATAAACGTGTTACACTTAGTTGTTCTGAAACCAAATAACCCTTTAATAACCTGAACCTGACTCGCATGCAAAATTTTATCTCATTAAATGAAGGACGTACGCATTGAAGAGCCAAAATGATCTAACTGCTGGTTCTTTATCAGAGCAAGCACGGCGATCGCATTTACTTGGTCAAATCTAATCGAAACGACCAAACGTCTAAAACCATTGAGATACGGGAAAGTACTCATGCATAAATTTTTTTACTGCGTGTACGAAGGGAGGGCCGCCGGAAAAGGCAAAAAAATTAAAGTTGGTCGGCATTTTTCTTGCAGTGAATTCCGACGAGTGCCTCATGACAAGGATGCAGGAGATGTCCCTGGACTACCATTTCACAGTGGAGCAAGAAGTCGGCTCCTCCACCTATGCCTTCTTCGGCTTCAATGGTAAATTTCACAGTCTCTCCCTGTCGCTCTCTCTCTCTCTCTCTCTCTCTCTCTCTCTACTGAGTCCTGCTCAGAAGGGATGGTGGCAAATCATGGACGTTTGGTGATTAATGAGAGCTCTGCCATTGTGTGGTGAATGCTTGATGTGAAGGGACGGCGGGTGTGTGGCGGATCTCTGCCATCAACGAGGCGGGCGGGTGGAAGGACCGGACCACCGTGGAGGACATGGACCTAGCCGTCCGGGCCAGCCTCAGGGGATGGAAGTTCGTATACGTCGGTGACCTCAAGGTATACGGAAAGCCTCTCCTTTGCGTATAAATATACGAATTTATGACCGTGTTTGTAGACGTATGTTTGCACCATCATGGCCCCCACTCCTTCAATAATTGTCGTTGTCTCGGTGTGCTTATACTTTTTTTCATTGGGGGTTGGGCTTGTCGTTGGACCGGTCAGTTAATTTAATTCCTCCTCATTTTTCCCCTTGTGGTTTTTACTGCAGGAACATCTTATTTATAATGACCAAAAGTGTCATTTTCTCTTTGTCAGTGGAACATCTTGCATTTCACATCCTTTTCTTCTTCTTCTTCTTCTTCTTCACTTAGTAGAAAATACAAGTCCAAATGACTTCTGACTGCGTGCCTGTTGAAGAATGAACCGGGGGATCAGGTTCTGGATCTTAATTGGCCCTGCCCAAATCATGGATTTGACCAATTTGGATCTTAATTGGCCATGCCCATATGAATATGATGGATTTGAACCATCTGCATTCCTTCCTAAGCAGTTTTTGTAAAAATTGATTTGAACAAATAGCCCGTTGAATCGTCTTTATTGAGTTGATCCAAAATTATTGATCATGCCATCGTCCAGTCGGCAGACCAAACTCCCAGTCATGAGCTGGGGTCGGTCGACAAAAGCACCAACTGGCCAACTGGAGAGTCAAAAGGATCATTAAATTTTTTTAATTGTAGTGTATTTATTGAACAATATATTTTAATATCTAAACTTCAGAAAACTCATTAAGAATTCAAAAAAAAAAAATCGTAATTCAAGCATACCTGCGAGTCAAGCCGGTGTCATGAGTCGATTCGTCTACGTGTCTCTGTAGCAGATCGAAGTGACCACTTTCTACTGTTGTACCAAGCAATGGTTCTGCCTCTTTCCTTGAAGGCTGAATCCAAGGAAGAATGACATTTTGCTAATGAAAAAATTCTGAATTGAAAACTATTGACAGGTGAAGAACGAGCTACCAAGTACGTTCAAGGCATATCGTTTCCAGCAGCACCGGTGGTCCTGTGGCCCAGCTAACCTGTTCAGGAAGATGGCTATGGAGATAATAAAGAACAAGGTTATTTTCTCAATCTCTCTTGCCTACCGATAATCGTTAGGGATGAATGGTTGGACCTGACCGTGGTATTGAGGCATTTAACGCTGCCGTATCTTTTCCAACCATTTGGTTGCAGAACTGTTTTGAATTAAGTTACTAACTTTTGTTTGTTGGTTTTTCTACTCTGATTGACGAAACTTTAGAAAGTAACTGCCTGGAAGAAGTTCTACGTGATCTACTCCTTCTTCTTCGTCAGGAAGGTCATTGCGCACATTGTTACTTTCATCTTCTACTGCATAGTCATCCCTGCTACTGTTTTGGTTCCAGAAGCAGAGATCCCCAAGTGGGGAGCTGTCTATATTCCATCAGCCATTACGATCCTCAATGCCTTGAGCACTCCAAGGTTTGGATTACAATTTTGAGTTGAGTTTGATGCTTTCAACGGTCACAGATCTAGGATCCGACCGGATTCTGATTGTTGGTGTTTGTTTCGATTAGGTCCATTCATCTTCTGGTCTTCTGGATACTGTTTGAGAATGTGATGTCTCTGCACCGAACCAAAGCCACTTTCATTGGACTGCTGGAAGCAGGAAGAGTGAACGAGTGGGTCGTCACAGAAAAACTAGGCGATGTTTTGAAAGCCAAGCAGGTTAAACCCGTAAAGAAGAACCGATCAAGATTCGGTGAAAGGTAAATTTATCCACTTCACTAATAAATTCATCAATTGTTATAGCTCAACTGCACAAGTTCATAATTTCTTCTTTCAGTTGATCATTTTTCAAACTGTTCAGTATGTATTGCAAAATGCGTTTACTTGTGCATTCTGCTCAGTCCATATTTGAGTGTGCGAAATTATTTGAGATTGATTAATATGTAATTTTGATGTCGGACCCAGGCTTCATCTTCTAGAGCTCGGATTTGGTGTCTTTCTGTTCTTCTGCGCTTGCTATGATCTCGCCAACGGAAAGAACCATTACTACATATACCTCTACCTGCAAGCTGTTGCCTTCTTTGTCATGGGCTTCGGTTATGTTGGCACGTTCGTGCCTACTTCTTGATGAAATGATCAGGAAGGGAAGACTTATCTTGTAATTTAAGAAGTGTTTCACTAGATCATACTCTTTCCAGATGTTCAGTGATAGCTGGTAGAAGAAGGTCCTTGGAATTCTTTATACTGTGAGGATTATATAGAATCAACGTCGTGAACAAGAAGTCCTGGAGAAGAATGTGAACAACCTGCTAGTAAAGGATTGCAGCATAGTTCCATGCGTCCACTATAATCGTGTCAAGGCCTGTTGCAAGCATACAGGTGAAGGAAAGAAGATCAACAGCAGTTACCTTCTTCTTCCTATTTCACTTTCGTTCAATGTGAAAAAAAATTGAATTTTGTTTTGCTCTTCTTATTGTTGTTACTATTTATAGTACTGCATTGCATTCCTTAGTTGAGATAAAGACACCCCTGAGCTGGGATGATTCTCCATCCGTGGTGTAAAAATTGTAATCGTGGAACTCAAGTTATCCTGGTTTTTTGTGTGTGGAATAAAATTTACAGAAAAAGGACGAAGTTGTAACATTTTTTCCCAACGAGATTCCTCCAGTAAGAAGTGTCCTGCACAATGCAGGGGCGTTGCTTATTAGTGAATTAGGTACTCAACCGTGGTGGTGGTGATTCCTATGGAAAGGATAACATTCCAATTTCCTTTTCCATTATGATCAACCCATGTGCGATGTGTGTCCGCTCGTTTGCATGTGGCTGTGTAGTCTGTTCAAGCGTGTGATGATTCAGGTATTTTCGAGATTGTATATTTCAAAATTCAAACAGATCTTGAATCCTAAGCCAGTGTACCATCTCTAGATCTTAGTCATGCATACTCCATTATTTCCTTGAGCAACGGTAGTTTGTGTGATGCGTCAAATGAAGCCATAAAAACCTAAGGGCTCTGGAGCTTTCATGGTCCCAGTGGCTGGTTGTCACAGATTTTGATGCTTGATCCTGTTCTTGATGGTGGGTCATGCTTGTTTTTTTTGCTTATTTCGAGAGATGCTTATGATTGGAAAAATTTCCAGGGTATCATAACCAGTCTCTGCATTCAGAGCAGAGTCAGCAGACCATCGTTTCCAAGTGTAAAAATCCGCTAAGATGACAGTCATCATATCCCAAATTTTGAGGCAGACCCGTGACATTTGAACCTTTCTTGTCATCCCTTTACCGCATCAGGATAATGCCAAGTTTAAAAGTAGAACTCACCTTGCAACACTACAGGCCAGTGCATCAAGAATGCCACAGACAAAATACAGAATACCCATCAGGGCTTGCTTTTAGGAGAAAGGTCACCACTTTCCTCTGAAACTATGGCCTTCTACGAAAATTTGCAGAGATTGAAAGTTAGTCAAATCTCATGCACATGTACAGTAGAACCAATGCCACAATTAGAAAGGAGAACTCGCTTTCAAACTGTTTGTAGAAGGCATTTGCTCCGCACATCACTGTGGACTCAATGACAGAGATGTGAAACATCCCTTGACAATTGTGACATGACCATGTTGAGCGCATGTGGAGCAGTTTTTTCTGGTCCCTTCATCGCTAGCTGAAATAGGAACTAGTGATTGATCTTTAAAAGATTTAACATTTTCAGAAGCTCTAGTAATAAGAGGAAAACTTCGCAGTTATAATAGTTCTTTGTGTGGTCCAGCATGATGAATTTAATCATTATGTACTTGTAACACCAGCGGGTTTGCAAAGAAGAAAAAGAAGCATGGAAAATATATGTTCACACCCGGATCTTAAGGATCTAAAATCAGATTAGGTTTCCCTTGTTTGCATTAATGGACTCTTAGTAGGGGATTGAGGATTACTTATAAAGTTTGCTTTAAATTTATTTTTCACTTTATTTGTTTGATAAATTTCCAGCAAGTTCTCTGATTCTCCTCAGCGCAGCCTGTACTATAGAATAACTAGCAGATGTTTGTGACACATTTGCAGGATTTGCATCAAAACACAAATCACCTAAAGTAGCTACTCCATTGGCCGGCCACTCTATTCCTGCAGTGGATTACATTTTCTTCATCTAAGTGTCATATGCCCATTTTTTGAGTCCCGTGAAATCTTATGTACAATCTCAATATTTTATTTCCCTTCCTTCTTTTTAATCAGATTCGTCCATATACATGTGATCTACATGGCTGATTTGATACCAGCCGATCAACCAGTGAACTGGGTTTTCCAAATGGCCAAGATGCTCGCCTAAACCATTGAATTTGGCATTTTCATTAGCATCCGCTTTTGAAGAGCTATCAGATCTTGTATACGGAATCGAGGAACCTAACATCCATTTCAATTAAATTTATTCCAGTCGAAAAGAAAGATTGAGAATTTAAATGTACTTATGCATGAATCTGTACCTGACCTCTTCAAGATGCCACCACTGTTTCCTAGCAAACTGCAAACAAGCCATGATGCAGGTGAGCTGGTTTCTGTACAACAACAATCTAGAAGTCCATGGAACAAAGATTCACGACTCGGGACCCCACTTAGCTGAGGTACATTGCTGCCATCTCTCTCTCCCTCTTTCTTCTGTCTCATATCTCTCCCCTCTTCTTTCCATATTAAAGAACACTTAAATCGTTTTGCAGTAAAATATGTGGAGCCAGCATGTGATGTGTAACTTGGTCCAGTGGAAAAAGAGCCTGTGGACAACTACATTAATTATAAGATCCAAAAGAAGTTGTTCCATTTTATTTACTTTTCTAGATTTGTGCAAGTATGGTACTCGAGATTAATTGGGCTCACGTTAAACATATTGAAGAAGTACAAGAGTTGCTTCAAAACATGTTTTGAGAAAAATAATTTCATTTTTTTCTTTGGCACATGGCTTGTGCCTGGGAAATGAATATAGGGAATATTCCGTTGCAGTGAACTTGCGCTCAACATTTTATTGAAAAATATTTGCTTGTGAACTAGTGGCCAAATTAATTTGTTCCTACATTTAGAAAAATACCACATTTTCTTGGAATTTCCTGATATGGGCACACATTTTTTCTTCATAGCTCTCTGTTTCAAACCTAAACCCTATAGAAAAAAACTGTGGCCCATATAAAAAGTTTGTAAATGTGACACCCTCTGCAGAACCAGAGGTTGATCCTTAGTGATGGTTCCCCAAGAGGCACTCATTAATGAGCTCTGCAAACTAGAAATGCCCTAGAAGTTTTTTTTCTATGGCCACAATTTTTTTGGGATGAGTCATGAGACCTAGGGAATATAGTAGTGGTCTATGAGCACTTGCCTGCAGGCTGCAATTAAGGAGCATGTGGAGTACATGGTGTGCTGACAGATATATCTGCATATACATCACAATTAGTAGGTTAGGTGGATGTCTGAAGAAAAAGAGAATGAAAGAAGCAGGACCAACAAAGCAGTTGCCATTGAAATATCAGAGAGAGAGAGAACAAGAAGAAATACATGGAGATCTGCTGGGTGCCTTGATGAAATGGAGATACATACAGATACAGGTGCTTGAAGACGCCAAGCCAGCAAAATTTTTGCGAAACAAAATGACATATAAAAGCTTTTTTCTTTTGAAAAGAAAAAAACATGGTTGAACCGACAATGTCTTTAAGATTCAGATTTAGAATGGAGATCAGTGGACCGACAAGATCCAGTTGAAGCAGTTACTGTCAACGCCTCATTAATAATGCCACCGAGGGAGGGCTCACTCATCAATCATGTTCTGAGAGACAAGCTGACCTGCCCTACCCCTACGCTCCAGTTCTCTCTCTCTCTCTCTCTCTCTCTAGAGAGAGAGAGAGAGAGAGAGAGCAGATGCTGCAGAATTGGATCTTATGCGAAGACAAGGCTTTAGAGTTTGCAGACACACATGGAGTCTCGTGCTCATGTGACTTTGGATGACTTGACATCATCCGAAAGGTTAACCACTTGTGCATCATGATACCTGCTCTCTGTTATCAAATTGGATCTTCATGAGTCACAATATGAATGGAAGCATTCATCTCTTTCTCTCCCTAACTCGCAGTTCCTTCCTTTTATTTTCCTTTTTTAACTTGGCGGTTGCGCCAGGGCAGGAATCGAGGGCGAAAACTTATGTGACATAAAATGAGCAGAAGAGAAAGCATAATGAATCATGTAAATAAGCAGAAAAACTGATAGAATAAGAATCTTAATACTAAGAGTGATCCATTCATTTTATGCAAACGTTCTTCCGCTTTGTTGTTCTTTCTGTTTGTTTATCACCATCCTGGTTGAGGTCCAAATTCAGACAGAAAGCGGGTTTCAGTTCTCTTTATTTGTGTACACTTGGGGTTCTGGGCTATCTTGGGACTTGAGTGAGGTATGATACACCCATCAAAGTATTCTAATTTCATCATTTACAGTTCAGAAAAATAGTACCCATGAGAATCCAACTGATATGTTTATCCGACCAACTATGCCATGATCATCTTTTTATTTTTTGTATATTTTTTTGCCCTTGCCACATCTTTTTTTCCTTGGTAATACATTCCCTTTCAAAAAACTACATAAGCGTAGCTACAATGGCTACATTGGGCAGCTCAGTCTATTTCGATACACTGTAGAAGTACTCCATGTGAGGTTGAAATTTCCAGTATCTTATTCTTTGTAGCATTTTTTGATCAGCCAACAGGTTCACACTGAATAGTGTGCTTCCAAGACATATTCTAATGCATAACCGACAGCAATTATAAGACAGCTATATAAGCTAGTAGTTGAGTCAGAAGTAAATTATGTACCAACAAGAAAATGACAAGACCCTCAAACCAGATCCAATCCATTGCGGCTTCTATACGAATCATGGTTTGAGCTGCTTGATCTTTTATGTGCAATGCTTGAATTAATTAGGTAATCACAAGAACGGACGGTGGTCAATGTTCTGCAAGAATTCTATACAAAAACAGTTCAAATTTAGATATCTTCAACTTAATGTCTACTTTGATGTAATTTAAGCAGTTAAGTAAAACAACTTGAAATTTTAGCTGTTTTTTTGCTATCCACCACACTTTGAGCTTGTTTCCTAAAATTCGATTTAAAATGTTCATCACTTAGAAAAACAATAATTCTAAGTAAAAAAAAAAAGTACAATCAATGATATTTCTCTTATTCAATATTCTAAGAATACGACATTCATGTCCTTTGAAATTAATAACAAAACTTGTCTCCACGATCTGCAGTAGCTGAGATTAGGTACATATGTGTTGGGGCGTTCATGTGGGTAGTTTGGCTTTACAGCATGTGGTAGGTGTTTAAAGACAGTATATAGGGACAGGGGTTGAATATTTCCTACTATGGTTAACAGGATCATCATCGTTGTCATCCTCTCTCAGATGGGCCTTCTCAGTTTTCTCTAATTTGTTCTATGTTCTGCTCCAAAGGCACAATTCCCTAAGGTTGGTTGTTCTCTCTCTTTCTCTCTCTCTCTCTCTCTCTCTCTCTCTCTCTCTCTCTCTCTCTCTATATATATATATATATATATATATATATATATATATATATATATAGAGAGAGAGAGAGAGAGAGAGACTGGATCTGGATCTGGATCCAAACAAAACAAAACAATAAATACAAATGCAAAATATGAGAACTAGATCTGGATCTCTTCGGCATTAACCCCTGCATCTCTCTCTCTCTCTCTCTCTCTCCAAAAGAAAAAGAAAACTACTATTCAATTTCTGTCCGTCGCCTTTGTCAGATTCTCATTCAGCACGTCTCGGAGATTGGCAAACGCCTTTGCTCTTTTCTCGAGCAATATTTCTTAAGCAAGGCTAAACTTCCTATTTTGTCTTGCAGGCTAACTGTTTGATCTTGAACAAATAAGAATAGCAGTAATATAAGTCTTGAAAGCACACCGACAGTTGAACTTGTGGCTTGTGGGCCTCATGCAGGGGCGGAGTCAGGATTTAGTTTAGGGACGGGCCAAATAATCGAAGCTCAAATTTGGGTAGGACCAAAATGAACCTAAGTAAAAAAAATACATTGAACAATTAAAAAAAAAATTATTTTTCTAATGTAAATTTTTTATTTCTAGCTAGTTTGGGGCGGGCCACGGCCTAGGTGGGCCCTCCCCTCCCTCCGCCACTGGCCTCATGGACAATGTTGTCTGAACATACATACATACATACATATATATATATATATATATATATATATATATATATATATATATATATATATATATATATATATATGGGCAATGACAAGGTAAGATATTTTCCATAACTTTCTTCGACGAAATTGGAAGTTTTTATTTAGAGATGTAAAAGGATTGGATTTAAGTATATTTATATATTTAGATTCGAATTCAAATTCAAATACAAACAATGAAAAATCATATCTGAATCCAATTTCATAATCTGAATCTGAATTTTGACTCGAATCTAGCCGATTTAAAAAATGAAAAAGCATTGGATATAGGATATTTATTTAAAACTAAATCCAATGAATGATTGGATATTTAAGTATATCTGAATATGATCCGTTGTCATCTGTTTATAATCAAATATTAATTTTTTTTAATATCTAATTTTTTCTGAAGGATTTAATATCTAATTTTTTCTGAAGGATATCCGATCCAAATTGGATGAGAAGAAGTCAGCTATCACATGAGACCATTGCTTTACATAAGGGGCATCTGAATCTCTGATATCAGATAATTCAAGGACTACTAAATTAACGAAGTTGGCATCCATGTGGACTATGTAGAGAAAAAGACGATGAGATGTGGTTTAATTCCTAAACATGCAATTGACCATTACCATAGAGGCCACCAAAATACTTGGTTCTCTTTAATCCAGAAGGATAGGGAAAATACATCTAAAGACCTGAGCCTTCAGCACGCAGACATCTCGAAGTGCCAACTTCATATTGACAGAAGGATTTTCCATCTAAGAACACCATCTCGTTCTAAGCTCTGTTACTATGTTAGTCAGCAAGCCAGCTTGAAGCTGTTGAAAAAGGTCGGGTCGGCTACTGAGGATGGGATTACATTCCCAACAGGAGGCAAGAGTTGCATGAATGTGAAGGCCTGACAAGGTTTTCTGTATTCAAGACTGAGTAAAGGGCACGATGGATTTCAATTCAGAAAGGGATGCGCAAACTGGAGAACTGAAGATAGGTGTGTGCTCGATTCTGTGGGGAGCTGTAATAGGTTGAGGAAGGAGGAGGAAGATGGAGATGGTGAGGAAGGTGAAGACTGTCGAGGTCCATAAACAGTGAGTCTCTGTTGGGAGATGCCAGTTCTGAGATTGGTTCAACTAGTTAATGTATTGAACATGAGCATAACCATGAGCAAGCTTTTTAGAACTAATTATCTGAGCATTAACAGATTGTGTTTAATCAAACGTAGCTGGGTTAGGCTTGCTAGTCAAATCAGCTATTAACGAGCTGTTCGACTTTGTATGTGTGTGTGCGTGTATTTGTGAAGCCCAAATTAATGATAAATAAACTTCCAGTATCAAGTTCATTCGTGTATTCAGTTATATTTTTTAATTTATGCCGATATTATACACAAACTAGTGAGCACAAATCAAGTTTGGGCCTTAAGATTAAATTGTGTTCATATGATCTCCCAATCATTGGATCACACTGCTGACCTCAAGCTCAAGCATAAATCAAGTTCAAGTTCAACTTGTTATATAAGCTGAGGAATTCATGGCACCGTCTCAAAGAAGCCATATTCATCATCTAAGGTGCAAGTTTAACACAAGATAAACATGAGCTGAGCTTGAGCTGCTTCAATAAATTAATGAATTAAGCTTGAGCAGTACTTGCTCAGTTCCTTCGGTTCACTGCCAACCCAAGAGTGGCTTCATGGCATCAGCTTTTGTAGTTAGGTTTGATTTTTCACTTCCTATTAGTTTCGCTGTAATATCTTAAAAAATGCGAGCCTGCTTAGAGCTTTCAAATTGAAGAGGATGTAGAGTTTATCACCCGAATGAGGAGTCCTTGTCACAAGCCTGAAGCAGTAGAAAGGAATCATCTAGTTACACCTTGAGGCAAGCACTATAAGTCGACTGGCAAATCTAGCACACCCAGAAATATTCTCGAAGGTCTTCCTCATCATGAGGGATTAAATACAACATATTTTTTCATTTACAAATAAAGCATGAACTCTAAGATTGAGAAGAACTTTTTTTCAAAAAAAGAAAAAACCTGGTAAATATTCATATATTCATAAAATTTCCATTCTTCACCAGATACAAGAATAATCTATCAAGAGACAAACACATAACATCTCGAGATTATGCATCGGCCACTAATATCCGCCATTACAATAGCATCAGAATCTCCGCCCGGGTGCGCGTTTCTGCGTTTCTGTGTTTTAATTTGATGCATTACTCAGACAGCCATGAAAGAGAGCAAAACAATGAGGAGCCGATCTCAAAGCTCCTTATGATCTGGAGCACCTTGAAGAATACAAATAGGAAACCAAATTGAATGGAAATTACATGCTCTCCGCAGTTGCTGGTTCATTTCGAGACGCATATCATGTAAAAGTGAATCAAATCTGCCTCTTCTTTCTCCACACTGCTCATAAGTTGGCGAACAGTCGATACGTATGTGCGTCCAGTATTATCTGCCGAACTGCAGACACTAGAGCCATAACTCCTATGGCAGAAAACACTGATGCTATGATGGTATTCAGCCAAAACAAAGTGCTCTTCTTGGACGGCATGAAGGTGACATTGTAGAAGATCATTGGCAGAACAAAGTCCAGGGGAATGAAGCCAAATGCTCCGATCAATGCGTTTATATCTCCAAAGAAAGGCAGCATCGCTGCGATCAAGGTAGCAAACATGGCAGCTAAAGAGCGAGCTATGACCCTAGGAATCACATTTCTCATGGAGAACTGTCCACTATTTGGATCTGCAAGCTTTCTTTCAAGAATTTCGTTCGTTGGTTGCAGATAGACCTGCCATTATATATATGCGAATATGGTGAATTCAGAGAGAGGGAGAGACAGAGACTGCTTTCGGCAGAGAATTACAACCATAATCTAGCATGCTGAAGCTTTACTCGAGCCTTAGCTCCACTGATTTTACCAGCAGAAAATAATGGTTGGTATGTATGAAAAGATGAAAAGATTTTCGATCAACTTAGAGACTCACCACAACGACGGCAACAACTTGGAGGAGGGTGCAGAGGTAAGTGAAGAATAGGAAACTCCTGGGCAGAAGGGGAGGCTGCCCTTCCACCATGAAATTACTGAGGATGCTGCCTTGAGACTTGTTCCCGAAAGCCCAGTAACCAGACACCGCCACGCTAAAGAACGTAGTCACCACAACGCTGTAACAAATGCACAGGCCCTTCAGCATCTTCCCCTTCACCGGTGGCGCCAATGTTGCCTGCAATTATACGCATATAAATCAACGGTGGAGCCATAAATTTTAAGAGGGGCACACATGTACAAGTTTGTAGGCGAATGGAAGGACTCATACGCCCACTAGTAATAAGCTTAGAGTTCGTATCCCATTTGTAGGATCTAAAAGGTATCCTAAATGAACCAGTTGGGGATGGAAAATTGAATTGGTTAAGACTTGAGAGTTTGTCAGTCTTCTTTTTTAGCATTTTAATAAATATCTCTGCCTCAACAACAAAAAGCTCCATCTCGGGGCAACTGCTAAGTAATCCAGATGTTACATTTGATAAGGACTTGCATTTGATTATTATGATCAGATACAGATTAGAAGGTGAACACAAGTCCAACTAAGGACCATCCACTGAATTGGATATAGTGATAGCTACAACAGAGTTACAGAATTGAGTTCAGCTTATGGTTAGCCGTAAAGCCTTCAAGTTGAAAAATGCCAATAACCCAGTGTTCAATATGCATCTACCTACAAGGTCTGCCAAACCCAAGCTAGCCAAAAAGGCAAAAATGGGCCTCTGCTTACGAACAAATTTAGCTCGATTGTTAACTTAAAATTAAGTTGGTCCGAGTTCATGAACTTGGGAACATCTAGGCTGTGTAGCAATTAGCACCAGGTAGCTGAGTCCGAATTAAACACTCATTACCTGAATTTCTGGAATGATTCCATTGCCATAGCTGGTAGCAATGACGGCGACACCATTGAAGGCACCGAAAAGCTGGCTTACTGAGTTGCCAGTCCGCGAGTAGTCCCTGGCACCGGCCTTGCCTGAGAGTCCTGTAGAGAGTTTCAGGTAACCAACATAAACCAAGCCAGTAACATCGCAACAAGTCATCTGATACAGTGGGAAAAAATAGAAAGGAAAGGAATCCTTCTTCATGACCTAAACTCCTCCAATACACCCAAAGTTGTGAGTTGTGTCCTAGGAGTGATGGGTTCTTCTAGTCTTATGGTAGAAGCTAGTGAAGTCCTACTCCAATAATCAACCATGTTGGCTCCTTGTTTGAAAACTCATAGCTATAGATTGTGCCCATCTAAATAGAATACAGTTTGCCTAGCCTACTGAGTGAAGATCAGTGCTTGGTTCGCCTAAATCCAACATCTATGTAAGAACTCCGGCGTGTGAACACCCAACAAAGAAACAAACAGCCTAAAGGACTTGCCAGAATAAATGGAGCCGGACGCGGCGCAGGCGCTGTAAGCGAGGCAGAGAAAGAGAGAGACAAGGTTGATGTGCCGTAGGGAATGGAATGAAGGGATCTGTGTCAAGACCACCATCACCATGCCAAGTATGGCTACGAACTCATAAAGCTTCATCGTCCCATTTGGATTGTAAAGCACATAAATGAACTACAAAAAGAAACAGAGCAAAAAAGACTCTGATGTTAACGTACTGCAGAAAACCAAAATCAATCTACACATAAATCTACAAACGGAAACAGAGGAAGACAAAAAAAACAAAGCCGAAATCAGGAAAAGGAATGAAGAGAAAGTTTGAGCACACACCTTCATGCTTTGGCCGCCCAGGAGAATATTGCCAACAACGGCTCCGAAGCACGCTGCAAATTGAAGAGGACCGACGAAGAACCGTCCCCATCTTGGCCCTGGAAAAGATGATCGGAAAGAGCCGAGAAGAGCAAAATGAATTAGAGGCCGGACCGGAACTGGGTTTGGTAGTTTAGATACTTAAAACCAAATTCGGACTGCTTGGAACCCTGATCTCCAACCATGGAAGATCAGATTCATAAACAACAGACCAATCACTCTGAAACTTTTAATATTAGAAAGGTATTCCAAACAAAGAAATTAAGATCATGTCTATATGGACGAGTTGATGTAATCGACCTTTGACTTGCCACAATCCGGAGTCTACGGGAGTTTACAGAATTTCAGTGGTGATCAATACTCATAAAAGTGGCAAACATATTCTCTACTTTAAAACATATATGTTTATATATATAGCAAAACAAGATTGAAAGTTGGGTTGTTGTCAAATCATCAAAACTAAATTTGTTCAGGATAAAGTAAAATAAGAAAGTTATGAGACGGTCATTTACTCATAAGCTGTTGCAACACAGGAGCTCGCTGTGACCATTTATGAATGTAGTAAATATCGGACTCGAATTCATATTACAGCCGATACGGTATCAAGCTGTATCGGGTGCCAAAAAAAGTAATTAAAAAATAAAAATAGTTTTCATTATATTAATATAGTATCAGAGAGGGATTGGCAAGTACGAGACCACTTTAGTAACATACAACAACAAGGGCCACTCAAAATCTTCATTAGAGTGGTCTGTTTTGTAATCTAACTTTATAAATACGATTTTAAGAGTGATTTGATGAGGAATAATATGACTTTAATAATATTTGTTCAATAATAGAAAAATGAACAACTCTTATAACATCAAAATTGTGATAGTAGAAAAAACAGTTCTTTTATAAATTAACTTGTTTATAAATATAAGGATGTTTGTTTAAAACAATTTCAACACAAATTTAAGTGGTCTAATTTGTGTCTCTTACCTAAGTTGTCTTTTATCTACTAGTTACACTTGTCAGGTAGCAAAAGAAGTCTTTGTCACAGCTATCATATCTTTTTATATGCCATATTGGTGGAAGTTAAATTGAAAAAAAAAATGCAGTGATATTTTTAGGAGATGGAAATATCCTTCAAAGGAAAAAAAACAAAAGATTTTGGAGATTTCAATCTCTTAAAAATTTTCTTTTTTTTTTTTTAAATTAATCACCGCCTTATGATCTCCTTCAAATCAGTGGACCAAACCATTCCCATTATTCGATAGCTAATAGTTTTCCTATACCGGCGAATCTGGGACGGCATGGACCGATACGGACGATACGATCTCTACATCGGCGGATATCATAATCGTCTCGTCTCTGTTGCACAGTGCCCGTGCCACGGAGGCTAATTACACTGACATCTACTGCCAATATTCCGACTTCCGAGTCAGAAGAAGCACCGGACATTGTTCTCCTTGGCCTTTGATAATTGAAAGAGCTTACCTAAGATGTCGTTGGCCATGTCCCTGAAGCGAAGATGGCGATTCCCCAGAGCGGCATGGTGCTCCAGAACCAGAGACAGGAGGTTGTAGGAGTAGAAAGTGACGAGGCCGCCGAGGGTGAGGCAGGCGATGGCGGCGGCCCATCCGAGCGTCGCGAAGGCGAAGGGAAGGCTGAGCAGCGGCGGAGCAACGATGGAGGTCGTGAGATGGTAGCCGCAGTGTACCCACGAGCCTTCATCAGCCATTCACAACAATCACCCACCATGTTATGAATGAAAGCAATTGAAGAAACAGAGATTCTTGTGAATCCCAGTCAATGAATAGTACAGGAGGAAAAGATGTGAAGAAAGGAGAGTATGTATACCTCTAGATTTGAGCACAAAAAGGGCGCCGGCGTCTAATTTCTGGCCGCCGATGGCTCCCTCTTCCCCTATTTCACCTGCCCTTTTCTGCTTGTCTTCCATGTTTCAGCTTTTGGGGGCAGAGAGAATATGATGAGCTGAAGCTATGATGCAGGAAAGCTTCCAAATATCTATGGCGTTGTAGTGAACTAATCCAGTTGTCTATATAGAAGAAGAAGAAAAGCTTCTTGTCTTGTTGGGAATGGCTGCCGTCCACACTTGATGCCTTTTTTAGAGAGAGAGAGTTTTCGTGTTTTGACCATTCCTTTTGAGGATCGCGCCATGTTGGCACACATTTTGATGATCAGTGGGACCTATGAATCACGACCTTCAAGAAGGGATTCCCAATCTTACTAGTTACGTCGTCTGCGGAAACTTCCACCAATCTCCTTTTCTGAGGATGACTTCCGAAAAATGGCGGATGACTGAATTCCCTTTCTGCAGAGGCCCCAAACTTCCTTATCAGGTGATATAAGTATGTGATTTTAAGTATTTTATCTGCACAATTATATTCAATGAATTTAATTTGAAATTTTATTTATAAAAATTAAAAATTTATTTTTCAATTATTGTAATCACAAAAACCAATATCCAACCTTGCAACCTTAGTCCAAGAAAGTTGTTGCGCCCCAAATTCCATGTTGTTTATTAGAACAATTTTCTTTAACCATGTTGGACTTGTGGGAAGGAGTTTTTGTTTAAAATTTCTCATTGAAAGCTCTTTTATTAAGCATGTTTAGGAAGGAGTAACAATGAGAAGGTTGGCCTCTTTGAATGTCTCTTCCTCACAATCGATTCTCATTACTTATCTCATCTCGCACCTGTTTTGACAGAAGATCACCACAGCGATGCCATTATACCTCGAAGGTTCTAGCTTGCTTCAAGGCATATTTCACGGCTCATCCTGATTCATATTATTATATGAGAATCCTAAAAGCCTTGGTCTTGATTCAGGTCGGCACTCAATCAGGCCCACCACCCAACTGGAACGTTGCTTTCTTATAATTGATTGCAGGCAGAAGGTGTGAAAGAACACGAAGGTGTGAAAGAACACGGCCTTCCTAGAATCTCCTTTGAATGTCTAATGTAAAGGACTCTCACATTCAAACCTGCCATGAAGGAACTCCTGTACCAACCTGGTCCAGAGACGGCTTCTCCCAAGTAAAACATTGCCTTATCTACATATGCTGTTTACTTTCAGGACGCCACGCAAACTGCCATGCTTGTCAACTATGTCCTGCAATCCTTTTTTGGTAAAAACAACGTGTCCTGTCCCCGACACATGGCCGGCATGTCGACATGTTTTTCCAGATGGATTCGCTTAGAGGCATTTGTTTACCCAGGATATGAGATCTGAGATAATTTGAGATTGCTGGGGATATCAGATCAGAGAATTTGAAGTCAGATCTCCTGAGGTTTTTGTCATATACAGAGGATCTTAAACATACTTTTTGACATGGTGGTACTATCCGGTGTTTGTTTACTCTATGGGTTAGGGATCTCAAATCAGCCTCGGATCTCAAACACAAACATTCCAAGTGATACAAGGATTACAAGTCTCCAGCAAATGGTTGGCTTAAAGATTCAAAGTGGTAGATAGCACAAAACTTAGAGTCTGTGGTCTTTAGCTCGCTGATTTTGATTAAGAAGTGCATTGTAAGCAAAAATTAATTGGGCAGATCTAATGCTTCCAGCAAACAAATGGTGGCTCATCTTGGACTAAAAGCAGCAGTTGTAGTTTTGTCATGCACAGTTTCATCTCAGGACAGGAAAAAAATACAATCCATGTTCACGACCACAGACAAGTTGAGCATATAGTTTACAAAAGATTCTCAGCAGTTAGCGCCTCGCATTTGAATTCTTGATCTCGGAATAAGGGTTGGTGACTAGAAGACAAACACAAGAAAACGGAGTCATTAATCAGAAAACATGGAAAACGTCAGCAGAGAGGTCGACAGTGACATGGGGAGGCAGCAAAGCCGTCGAAAATGGCGGATCTGAGAAACGATGACCGGAAAATAGAACTGTTGAAAAAGATTTTGAAGACCGCAGGCAGATCTTGTACGTGGACGTTGTTCTCTCCCTCCTTTGTATCGTCTGTTCCATTTGGAGAAACAGAGAGACGTCCAAGCTTATATCCGTCTTCCCTGTGTGTATGTATGTCTGCCACCATGAGCACTAAGGATACTGAAATTGCCAGCCACAGTGGTGATAGTCATGATCTGATCAGATTTGCTTCCCTGCTGATAACGATGATGATGGTGATCGTTAATAGTAGCAGCCACGGAAGTGGCAATCAAGGCTGTGGGAGTTGACGAATGGACGATGTGACTGGATCTAGTGCGGTTTTGATACCCAAAAGTATTGATAGAAAAACTTAGTGATATCTTATGAAAAAAGTGCATGTTGTTTACGATGATAAGGCCGAACGGAGGGAATGAGGCTGATAAGGGATCAGTCTTCATTTTTCATTTTGAATTATCATGACATCAACTCATTTTGAATTATCATGACATCAACTCTCTTTACTACAAAAGAAAAAGGAGGTATAACACCAAATGATGCTAGTTAAGTGCATATTCCTGTGCATACACAGTGGTATATAATGATTAAAATGCCTTTATAAAGTGAAAAGAAAAAAGAGACTTTTGAAAGGCCAAAAAGAAAATTTTCAAAATATTGAAAAAACTAAAATATGCATACTTCTATAAAAAAAAAAAATCATAAAATGCCTACACTTTTCTTCCTTTTTTTTTTTTTTTGCATAGTTGTTGTATGTATTAGCATGCAATTCAATATCAACACTGATAGATAAGTTGAAGCATAATTGAGACAATACTCCAAAACACTAAAAGTAGCTTTAGACCCTAAAAGACGGAGGAAGGAAGGGACTTCGGCATTCACTCAATTGACTTAATTGTTGGGATTAATCTCTCATTCACTATATATATATATAAATTTTTTCTATGATAAATCTGAACCCTCGCTAAGTCTAACCACAAGCTCTATCAAGAGGAACGCTACGAGAAAAGCCTAAACAATAGATTTAGAGTCTTCAACTTTTGATGCTCGCTCTCATTCTTCGCAGTTAATTATAACCTGCATGGTGTTTTAGTTTGTTTTTTTGAATTTATTTCTAACAATCTAACTTCGTTTTTTTTTTTTTATAATTGAGATATTCGAATGGCAAATTAATGTCAGACTTAACCTTGCAGTTTATTAGTGCCAACTGGCTAATTAGAAGGGATTTAAATTTTTAAAGTTGAAAATAGATTGGATACGCTCAAAAGGGTCCCTACGGATTGGTCGCCATAGAAATTAAAATTACTCAACAAAAAATACATTTTTCTTACGACTTCTTTCTTTTTTTTTTTGGTTTCAAGAAGGAACTCACAAAACTTCCCACCTCCCACAAAATCGCGAAAGAGCCACAAAAGCAGAAAGCAAACAACTGAACATTTCTAATCTAATTCAGCTGATTGGATCAGTCTTCATCTACTCATTCGTCGCCACCTTCACAATGAGTGGCTAATTATCACCTTCGCAAAGTTTTTTACGTTTCTTTGTCCATCGCCAGAGGTGCTGCCATTTTCAAGCAGGGAAAAGCGACAGCACCAAGACAAGGACAAAGCTCAAGACAACGTACGCAAAGAAGCTCGAGCTCGTGACTGAGGTTATCAACGCTGCAGGCTTTTCATTTTGTTTTTAAACTTTTCTGATCTTTTACGTATGTGAAGATCTTCTTGAGTTATTTTAATACATCTACTGACTCCTTTCTCTCGCACATACTCATCTGATGCACATACTTTTATGTAAAGATTGAGCACATCATCACCGATTCACCATTAAACAGGAACACATTGTCCTCAATTTTTTCTCGTTTCTGCTATATTCAAGTACAGGGTACAAACACAGGGAAGTACAAAAGTAAGAGCCTTATTCACGCCCACCAACTGTTTGTGATTTTGACAGAGAGAACGAGACGGAAGGCGAGGAACCTCCGCGTATTACACCTGAAGAGGAGGGCGCACCTCAATCCTGGAGACGCCCTCCTTCCCTTCCGTCGCCTTCGCCACGTCCACCTCCCCTACTACCAGTCCCTCCGCTTCCGCCTCCGCCTCCGCCTCTCGACTGTCGTCCACGTAGTTAGGGTCGCCCTCGTCGATGGCCGCGGGCGCGGAGAGCTCGTTCTCGGCGATGTCGGCGGGGCCTTCCCAGGTGAATTTGCCGCCGTGGCCCGCCTTGGGGGGCGGAGGGTCCAGGCTCAGACCGTCGCGTGGGTGGCGCTCCATTCGCTGAAGCCCTTTGTCCACCATCTTCTTCTGGAGGTACCGCAGGGTGTCCCGGTAGTGGGTATCCACCTCCTTCTTTTCCACCCTTTTCTTCCCCTCCTCATCCTTGCTCACCATCCTGAACGTCACCGTCTGGTTCTCTGGTTGGTCCATGGCTGATAATAACTCAATATTACTCTTGATTCCTCAGTCGACTAAAAACCAAGTAGAGATCGCTGCACCTTGAGAAAGAAGAGAGTGGGAGCTCGTTGCTTTTTATGTCGCCGGTGGGGGAGGAGTTTCGAGTCTGGAAGACGCTGGAAAGTTGACGAGTGTTGCAGAACTATGAGTTGGAAGAAGCCTCAAGAAGCAGCTGTCTGCAGATGGGAGCTTCACGTGTACATTCTGCAGTGCTTCAGATCAGAAGATCGGCCCAATTGAATTTGAATTAAGAAAGAAAAACATCTGAATTTTTCTAAAACGATTTGAAATATAAACAAACGCGAAATTTGAAGAAAAAAAAAATCAAAAGAACGGAAGAATCCATGCTCAATCAGTTTAAAAATTGTGAGACAAACTTTTGTTGGCGGGTCAATCTTTTGCCCATAATCACAAGCTTGAAGTCACGCTTTTATTTCTTTCTTAGAAGTCTCGATCTCGCTAGAACCGCCGCATAAACTTGTACCATCTACCTTTTTCATTGATCTACGTTAGAAATTTGTCTTAATGACAAGTAAAATGACAATGTGACCTTCCATTTGCGTGAGAACTGAAAAAAAAAATTAAAAAGAATATTGAAAAGCATGAGCTTTCACCAAGTTTCGATGTGTCGTGATTTAAATTGGGAGGCCCTTCATAAGGTATTGCAAGCGTGTTTCATTTAAAAAAAAAAAAAAACTTAGAAAAGAACTCCGTAGCTGATCATATTAAAACAAGTTCATTTTTTTTAAAAGCGGTCGTTAGCACATTTCTTGATAGTATCGAGATTCTAAGTATGTTCCGTTTTAATATGTCACATTAATCAAAAAACTGTAAGTAACCAATGCTTTCAGGAACAAATTTTTAATATTTAATCTCCAACAACATTGACATCTGGCATATTTGAATTCTATATGTGTCGGCATGCGTTGTGTATGCGTGTGTTATCACACAACTTACTTTCTTAGTATGTGAATTGAATAAATATGGGAATTATGTCAACTTATTATAACTCGTTTGATCAACATGGTTCTATATGTAAAGTTGTTTTTGAAAAAGTGAAGGCAATTTGTGTTATAACTGGAAAAATTAATTTTATACATGAGACCTTGTGACACATCAATCATATTGATCACATAATTCAAAATTAGTTATCATGTTTACTTGGTTCATATATTTCATTATCACGAGTCTACGTAACATTCATGAAACACGTACACAGAGTAAGTGCAAAAATTATAAACATATTGATTGTAGTCAAAGTTACAACCTTTCACATTTGTGTGCCATCACTCTACATTGTTAGCATATTGCATTTTCGTATCTCCTTCCTCCTTTCATAAACCGAGAACAGATCCCAACAACTACCATGTGAAACTACTATATTTTTCTCCTCATGAATATTGCTTGTTGTTGAACATAGAGAGAGAAATCATATATATATATATATATATATATATATATATATATATATATATATATATATATATATATATATATATATATATATATATAATATTACAGGTCCTTTTGTTTTCCTACACAGTAAATCTTAATTTTGTTGATTGTAAATCAAAGTCTCATATTTCATCAATAGTATAAGGGAAGAGAAAAAGTCCACCTTTGATATTTCCACATTCATAATTTACCCTTGTATATACTAATCAAAATGCATGTGTGAGAGAGCACATGGAAGGCAAGAGCAAGCATAAAATTCATGTGCAGAGTTTATTTTCATCCGAAAAGAAAGCTAAGCCCGTCTCTGATTCTTAATTATAGATAAAGAAAAGCATTTATGATTTTTTGTACGTTTTATGTATAACGTTACTAAATAGCAATTTGTTACTTATTTAACATATAAATATGTGGTAAACGCATGATGAACTAGATGCGGGCATTTAGATAGTTCCATAACTTCGGATCGGTGCTTCACGTGATTGAGTTGAACTCTTAAAAAATCATACGAGTGATGAATTTTTCTTCCAAAAGATCGTAAGTGCTAATTTGAGGTAAGTGTTTTGGAGCCAATATTGTGCGGTTTTGCCAGCATAAATAAAATTTTCTCAACTGAACTATAACTTTTTATTAATATATCTCCTACAGCAAACTTTGAATGTGCTTGGAAGTGTTTCATGAATCTTTTTCAATCTTTTCATAGATTTATGAAACACTACATTCTAGTGTTACTTGAATCTACTGCAATTTTTGAGATAGATTCATTGGAACACTGCATTAGTATTTTTGTTGTCAAATACCCTCTTAGAGATATTGCAGGCTTAGGCAAAAAGTTTGAATATATATATATATATATATATATATATATATATATATATATATATATATATATATATATATATATATATATATATATATATATATATTACGATTTTGCTCTATATCAAAGTTGATCAACATTGATGCAGCTCTCAACCCTAAAAGCAAGGGAGAAGGAGATCGAGAGGACTTCGGTTCTCATCAGGGGCGGAAGGAGGGGGGCCCACCTGGGCCATGGCCCGGATGAGCACAGGAAAAAAAATTATATTGAAAAAATAATTTTTTTTTAGTTTGGCCCGACCTATCGCTCCTCTTAGCCCTACCTGTCGCTCATCTTGGCCCGACCCACGGAACGTTGGGCCCACCCCTGAAAAAAATCATGGCTCCGCCCCTAGCTCTCATGTACATTTGTACAAAATACAGAGTTGTTGTCTGTTGGGTCATTATAATCCACCACCACATTTCCCTATACAGTGTATAATGTTCTCTCTTAGAAGCTCTTAGAAGCATGGAAGGCCAAGCCTCACTCTGTCTATGTGCAGTCACATTCTTGAAAAGAAAAATTGAATGCTAGTTCTTCTCACGTGAACGGTCCCATGCATGCATTGTCATAAAAAATTGGACTGCCGGCTAATAGACCACATCGATTGACCAATAATATTAAAATTAAATATTTTATAAATAAAATAATAATGAAAAAAATATATTTAATAATTAAAACCAAAAATCTTAAAATATTGTTAAAAACAACTAAAGGTCTGGTCATTTTTCAATCAGATCTTTGATTTAATTATCAATCTTTAGATGTGAAACCAAAGTGTTACTTTCGACTGCATCTTCAAAGCGCAGCTTCCTTTCCTCTTTCTTCTTTATTCAATTCGCTTTACTGCACCTTCCAGGCCATTTAATAAGAAGTTTCACGTGACTGTGTTTATATTAGCATTGACTCCGCCGTAGCAATGGCAACTAGCTAGAGTGCAGTGTAAGCAAGAGATTTTCCAGATCTGGCTGGTAAAAGATCTCAATCATACCAAATAATACCAGGATCGTTCATGATCAACTGATTCTTAGAGTGCATCTTGAACCAAAGTATAAAGTAATCCTGGATTTGGAAATCCACTGATCAACTTCCTTCATGTTGAAACAAACAACCTTCTTCTTCTATTGTAAGTGCATCACAATGTAAAATGGTTATTATCTCATTAAGTAAATGGTTCAATTTCATTTGGGCTACTATAGTTTCATAAATCATAGGGTTTGCATTCAGGTGCAAGGTTTAACCCATGAAACTCTTAAAAAAGTCTTGTAGTAAAAAGACATATAAAATAATATTTATAATGTTTTTGGTCCATTCACAGCGGATATATATAAATATCTTGGATTTGGATTCAGATCAGATTTAGTTTTAAACAAATGCCATTCAAAATTTGGAATCAGATTTAGACATGAATATAAAAATCGGATATAGATCAGATTAAGATTGTGAAATCGGATTTCGGATTCTGGTCAAATGTGACTTTTCTTCATTGGAATTCGAAGCCGAATTCAAATATGAACACATGAATATATGAAAAAACGGATATGGTTAAGGGTATATCTGATCCTCTTCCAAACTTGGTGCACTAAAATTTGAAGAATTGTGACTACCCATTGCACCAAAACCGAGGAGTTTAAAAATTAGAAGCTCGAGTTTAACATCAAAACAAGTTATTTGAACTATTAAAGGGAAAGAACATGGAATAGCTTCAGTGGTTGAGTATTAATTTGCAACTTCCTGTGGCTCACAAAGTAACTGACGTTGGCACATAACCCAAGAATACGATATACAACTTTAATGGGTGCAGTTCGAGACAGGTATAACACAGTCCTCTTTAAAGAACAAAGTGAGCAGTTGCATATTAAATTTGCAACCTCCCTCATAATTGCAGTATTGTTGGTAATGGCGTTGTAGGTGAATCACTTTTCTGGGGAAATCTTTCGAAGGATCGGACCTTGCTGGCGGCCACTGCGCCTTAAAGATCAGGTGGGTCCGAGTCATGGACCAACTTAATTAGCAACCTTTGGCTACGCGCTTTTACATTGCTTTCCACTTTAGATTCGATAATAGGAAAGAAAACCACGGGTGCATGCTTAAGGTCTAAGCTAGGGGACAGTGGTGCTACACACTTTTGAAAATTTAGTCATTCCCTTTCTTATTTATATCCCAAATTGTGATATATAAATGGCTAGTTCAAGGCACAAACTTAGGTCAAAGCATACAAAAATTGAAAAAGGTGGCGTTTGGGGTCTCTCATGTTCCACTTCACATATTAATTTAGAAAAAGAGAGCAAGATGCCTTTGATTTGTTTAGAAAATTTTGATGAAGACAAACTCTTATTAATAAGTCACACAAAGATGGCAACATGGAAAAGCTCAGGCAACAAGATGGCAGAAATGGGACTTGATCTAGAACTTCAATGGAAGTAAGGCTGGGTACCTCGGGTTGGCAAGGCCCAATAAAGAGTCGGGCTCGAGTCAGGCTGGGTAACGGGTGAACGGTTCGATCCCTTGTAACACCCCAGAAGTTTAGTTCAGTATCGAAAAATGTGAATGATCTTCAAGGGTTTATAAAGGGAGGTCATTAATGAGATGATTGTCCTGGTTCTTAGCATTTTTACAGTTGGAACCGAAACTGTTAGGGGATGAGTTGGGATCCGCCAAACCAGGGGCCCGAGCCCAAAAGTGGGTCGAGTTGTTATATCCCCAACCTTACTTGGAACCCTTCATATTCTCCTTGTAGCTCACCTACCTATGTGATTGCATGCTTTGGCCCAAACATACGGCAGAGGGCATTTCGTTTTTTTTTTTTTTTTTTTTTTTTTTTAAGAAAAGCAAAGGGTGCTTCAGTCATTTTACCAAAAAAAAAAATTATTGTTGCCCTTATGAAACGGTGTTTTTAAAAATGGATGGAGGGGCATTTTGGTCATTTCAAGGTTCCGGCACACAAAAAAGGTAGTGTCTCTTGACCAAATATGTGTGGGGACATGAGGAGACAACAAAGTGAAATTAGAAGGAAACACAAAGAAAGGAAGGAAACACAAGTTTCTTAGCTAAATTTAACTATGTATTGGTTGCATGCAGGAGTGCTATTGGGATCAAGTGAAACTTATGGAGGAAGATCAAGTGAAACTTATGGAAGAAACCACTTACGTGAAATGAGTGACATAAATGGTTATTTTGATCCTGAAACTTATGGAAAAGACTATTCATGGCATGACCATGTATCATTGCCTCTTGAAATTTTTAGTGCTAAATTTAACTCTTCTGACTTTGTCCAACTAATTTTCTCCATGTAAACATGTTGCAGGTGCTGAATATGTAAAATATGGTAAGCATTCGAATATTCCTATATATATATATATATATATATATATATATATATATATATATATATATATATATATATATATATATATGACAGTGTTGTTTTCACAACCCTGAGCTTTTTAAGTATTAACATATATCTCATATGGATGTGGACGAGCCAAAGGTCAATTCTCATCAATTCAACCATGTAGATGCCCATTTATGCTAAGCAGTTAATTTTGGTGAAAACAACTGGAGGCAATAAACTCTAAAAGGCACTATGTAGTCGAGTTGCAGAGTTTGACCGGCCCCATACGATATAAAACGTTAGGTTTGACCTTCCTTTATAATGTCGAAGGCACCATTAATTGATGCTGCGTACTTGCCCTAATTTGAATCCTTACATATATATATATATATATATATATATATATATAGAGAGAGAGAGAGAGAGAGAGAGATAGTGAGCAAGAGGTAATTCTCACCACCCAAATGAGAGGATGAAGTCTCTCTCTCTCTCTATATATATATATATATATGTGTGTGTGTGTGTGTGAGTGTGTGTGTGTGCATATATTTTCGAGTAAACAAGAGAGAATCTAACCACTCAAATGAGATGATGAAGCCCTTTCATTCCTCCTGGTTCCAAGCTACTTCGGGACCAGAGTGATCATACGTTATATTATCCAACTTAAGTGTCGCACTGCCACCATTTGCAGTTTAAAGGAGTTTCATCCATGAAATCAAACTGATGGCACGTTGATGGCATCCGACTTAGGCCAACCAACTATGCTATATCTTTCGGTGTGATTTCAAAAGAGATAATTCATGTCCTAAATACATTGATATGTCATAACATTGTGTTCCTTACAAATCTAGAAATTGAATGGTAGTATCCTTCCCTAAAAATGTCTACCTCTACCATAGTCAATATCTCACCATATTGGTTCGCGCACTAATTCAATGTACTCCCAACTTTGAAATTCAAAAATAATTAATTTTTTGAAGTAATTTAAAATAAGAATAAAAATATACAAGCACCCTTGTTTGTTTGTTGGTGAAAAAGTCATGCAACGGATGAGATTCCACAAAAAAAATCGAATATTTTGTAGTGTTGTGTGCATAGGGCTCCTCCTCCACAAAACACTTCATTTCATAATCAAAAGTCAAAACGTCTATCCCATCCCACCTCACACACGGTGTTTTTTTTCCAAAACGTAGCATTCTGTCTCAATCTTTGAAATATCTCCATTGATTGTTAGCAAACGCCCTTATGAACACCTGAGCGTGCGACACACTCTCTCCTCAATCAAACAAACAACATGTCCTCTTGCTAAGACTCGGTAGGACCAAGTCCTCTTGCCAAGACTCAGTCATGCCATCCTCTCTACGCTCTTATGCCCTTCTCCACACATTGCTACATGTTTTCAGATCTTTTCAATTCGAGTTGCCAGCATACTTCTATTAATAAATTTAGATGCCTCTCCTTTGAGGTGAACCATTGTTTCGTGACTTGGATGAGCTCATAGAATACCTGTCAACTAAAATGTCGCACTACCACCAAAAGAATAGTGCTTAGTCCGCTACCAATATGATCAGTTATACTCTATAGGACAAAAATGAATCTGAAAAGAAAAAATGTCGTCCCTCTTCATGAAAGTATTCAAACGTGCCATAAGGATATGGTCAAATAAAATCTCAAGTTACAAAGCATAGTCCACTTGAGAAGGGTGTCATGTTCATACTTGAAGGAACTCTCTTCTCTTGTAGTCAAAGTCTTGAGTTACAAAACCAAGTTTCCTTGAGAAAGGTGTGGGGTTTGGGTCATGTTCATACTTTCTCTGTAGTGCTGTTGCAGATTTTATATTGATCTTCTCCCACCGCCCCCACTGCCCACATGCTGTGGGTGAGCCAGCGGAGTCCCCCCAAGCATCACGGGCCACAACTGCCTGTTTTCTTCCGTTTAAAATACGAAAAGATCAAGTGGGGAGCAGAGCTCCGGTCCCTCTTCCTGTTCTTGTCTCTTAGCTCTTGGACATTCCTTCGATGAGGCTCAGTAAGCCTCTGCTCGAAGCCTCGAACTTATAATGCTTAATCGCGTTTACCTCATGTCTTCTTCAGTCAAAGCGAAGAAGATTCAAAGCGAGGCACGAGCGATTTCTACTTACTTCATCGCCAGCAGATGGGATCAGCTGCTACCGCCATGAAAATTTCATGGTGGACGGTTTCTTAAAGAAAGAAAATTAATGAAGAAACGAGAAAGAAAGAGAGAAAGGCGTCACGCTCAAGTGGGAAGAGGGGTAGCGTGAGCAGAGGGGGGGGGAAGTATGAACGGTTCAATGATGGGATGTGGGAACGTGGTGCGCGCGCAGGACGACGACGGGGACGAGGGCTACGGGGGATGAGGAGTGAGGAGGACGTGTCTTCTTCTTCTAGTCACGCGACGCGGTCGGCCCTCCTCCCCCTCTCTCCTCGTGGTCTCCATCTCCGTCTCCTTTCGCTCCGCTTTTGTCTGCTTTCCTCCCCTCGCTACAGCGATTGGTCGCTCTCTCTTTCCCCACCTCCTTTTACCCCCACTTCTCTTTCTCTCTCTTTAAGTGGGTGCACTCCTTCGTCCCCCCTCCTCTCTCTCTCTCTGTCCTTATCTGATATTGTTACCTTCAGTTCTGCTCTTCTGTAAACCCGTTTTGTCTTCTTTTTTTGGTGGAGCTACTCCTTGTTCCGGGACAGGGTTCTCTACTGACTCTACCCCTTGCTATTGTTCTTCTTCCTCTTGGTTCTTGGTTTCTCGTGTGTCATCTCTTTTCTCGAGGAGTTTTGTGGATTGAATCGTGCTTGGAGCTCGAAGTTGCTTGTTTTGTAACCGGCGGGTTCGATCTTGGCGTTTTTTCCCCTTGTTTAACTCCGGAAACTTTTGCTGCCGTTTCCCGTTCGTCTGTTACTTAACCTGGAGCTCGAGCTCGAGGTGGAGCTCGTCTTCTTTTAGGGGTCTTTGCTTGGTAGCTGCAAGACCTTTTGTTGCAACGGAAGGAAGGGAAGCAAGGTTTTTCGGGATGATTGGCCGGAAAGAAGTTTGGCCGCGGTGGTTGTGATCCGAGTTCGGGTGAGCTAATAATCCCCCTGGTTGATGCTCAATTTTGAATCTTTTGGTCTTATAAGCAGAAGTTTTCGAGGTGGGGAGGAAGGAATGGTCACGGAGGCGTCCTGGTTCAGCCGCGCCGGGCTCAATCATGTGGCTAGCGCTCTAAGAACGCCGTGGAAGAAGAGGCATGGCGGAGAGAAGGCGGTCGTCGGAGTGCTGGCCTTTGAGGTGGCCAGCCTCATGTCCAAGATCGTCCATCTCTGGAACTCCTTGTCGGATAAGCAGATCGTCGGGCTCAGGGACGAGCTGCTGGCCCTAGAAGGCGTCAACAAGCTCGTCTCTGAAAACGAGGAGTATCTCCTAGGCCTCGCCTGCGCTGAGATGATCGATAATTTGGCGTTTGTAGTTCGATCAATCTCCTTGCTCGGGAAGAAGTGTACCGACGTCGCCCTACAGGGGTTCGAGCACGTCTTCGATGATCTCGTCAAGAATGGTGTCGATCTCTGCAACTGGGAGTACACATTGAAGAAGATGGAGAAGAAGGCGAAGAAGATGGAAAGGCTGATTTCTCTCACGGCTAACCTCTACCAAGAATTGGAGGTCCTTTCCGAGCTCGAACAGGGAACGCGGAGGACGCCGGGAATGGATGATCCCAACAGGGGAAACACGCCCGAGTGCCAGAGGAAGGTTCAGTGGCAGAGGCAAGTGGTCAAATATTTGAAGGAGAGCTCATTATGGAACAAGACCTTTGACGTGATCGTGAAGCTTCTGGCTAGGTCGGCCGTGACGACTCTGATGAGGATCAGGGAGGTATTTGGACTCGGCGACTACAATCTCCTGAATCCATTTCTCGCTTCGAGATCAGATGATCCTCTAGCCTCCGGTTCATATCATCGCAGTGTCTCTGTGTCTGCAATAGCGCCATTGTGGTTCTCTTCAGAGATCAATTGGGGAAGGTTTTCTTCCGGCCCTCTCGGAAAGGCGGTCGCGAGATCCGGGCCGCTGCCTGGTTCCAGGATGAGTGTTGGGCAGCAGCATCGCCACCAGAAGGAACACAGATATTTCTTTAGTCCTGCGACCAAGAATCTTGCTCCAAGCAGACCTTTCAGAGGGTGTGTTAGTGGGGGGATCGATACCTTGTCGATGGCCAGTGACTGTGGGAGTCCCCTTCCCCATGCTAGAGCTTGCAATGGCTCTCAGGTTAGAGAGAAAGATGGCCATTTTGGCTTCCAGAGCACGGGCAATTGCATTTCTATCTTCAGTTCCAAGAGGAAATTGCTGAACCCTCCTCCATCGAGTCTTGGAGCTGCTGCTCTTGCGCTGCACTATGCAAATGTTATTATTCTGATAGAGAAAATGGCGCAATCCCCACATCTGATAGGGCCCGACGCAAGGAACGATCTGTACAGCATGCTTCCCTCAAGCGTAAGAGTTTCTCTGAGGTCGAGGCTAAAATCTTATGCCAACAATCTGATCACCTCGGTATATGATCCTCCTCTTGCTGCAGAGTGGCGGGACGCTTTGGCGAGGATAATAGGATGGCTAGCGCCACTGGCTCACAACATGATCAAGTGGCAGTCGGAACGCAGCTTTGAGCAACAACATATTTGTTCCAAGACAAATGTTCTGCTTCTGCAGACGCTCTATTTTGCAGATAAGGAGAAGACCGAGTCTGCCATTACTGAGCTTCTGGTTGGTTTGAATTATCTTTGGAGGTTTCAGAGGGAACTAAATGCAAAAGCTTTGATAGAGTGCATGAGCAATGGAAGCTTTGATGACACCATGGACTCGAAGGCATAATGAGTTCCGCAGTTTGAAAAGTCTTCAGTTTTAAAGAGTTTGCCTCGTTTTCTGATCTTCCACTTTGTTTTCCAAAAGCTGCATTATATTGGCCCTGATGAAGCTTCTGCAGCTACTCGGATGATAAAATTGTTCTGTGAGAACTGCTAGAAGCTCAAACACGCGACTGGCTCTTTGTTCCTACTATATAGGGGTTGAGCAAGGAGCAGAGCCATTGAAGTTGATGTTCCCTGGTTAACCGCCAAGGAGGACCGGACACTGTATCATAAAATGATTTGTTTGTCGTTGTGAATAGCCAACAAATCACTTGGAGATGTGTTCTAGGATCTGTGACGTGAATTGACGTCCAAAATTTGAAGGGGGGTTTGAGGAAAGAATTTTCATCCTGGCAGCTGCACATAGATGTACTGTAAGAGTGGGAAAGATGAAGAGGAGTGTTCTTCTACCCGCGTTTGTCTGGTGATCTCGATGGTATGAAATGAAACACCTTGTACCGTAAGAGCGAAAAAGACGAACAAGAGTATGCTCCTAAGGCAACTCTGTTTGCCTGCTGATCTCGATGCGATGAAATGAAACAAGCCACAATCCGAGTTTTCCTGTCAACTTTTGCCCATTACTGTGTCAGGCATAGTCCCTGTCAGTTGCAGATTTTGCTTGAATTCGTAGTTTTCTAGCTCCAACTGCCATGATTGTAAAAGATTTGCATTGCTCAAATTTGTTGGTTCACTGCAAAGTTGGTTACATTAAAGAAAAGGATTTCTTTCTGATTACAAAGTGGTAAGAACATGTTCTCAAGGCTCTATGCTAGTCTTGCTTTTCTTCAATATACTGCAGTTGCAGATTGCTACAAAAATCTCCCTCGGGTTTAGTGGAATATGCAAAACTGCGCTCTGGCGTTAGCAGTTCTTAATAAAGAATCTTCTACATATGAACCCTGTGGTTCGTGTTCACCATCCTTTCATTTCCCCTCCTGCAGACCAGTATGGTCGAATTCCAACATTTCCTGCTTCATCTGTAGGGTCTTTTTTATGTCTGCACTAAGCACCCTGCAGGTACTTCAATTATTCGCAAGTGTTCTGTATTACTGCAGGCAGTTACCTAAGATTGTCTCATGGCCAATGTAAAGCTATCATATGTTCTTGTTGCCAAAGCTGGAATCGGTCTGTCTTCGGCATCCGATGCGTTGACAGCTATGGAAGTGCAGATGCTCTGGTGGTACAATTGTAGCCCTCGTTGATGACAATGGTGGGAACTGATTCTTTGTCATGTGCATGCCAAATAATTCTCCATTGGAGAATTATTTTCTGCTCTCGAGTTTCTCCATTGCTTTTTGTTTTTTTTTATCATTCACGTGCATGTCGGTCTGTATCTACTCTGCTTGAAAAGGGTTTTCAGGTTAGGTTTTGTCAGATTCGTTCTTGAGTCATCCTTCCATTATATGGCGGCAATTCTGATCTTGTTGGATCTTCTCTTCAGTTCTTTGTGTAGGTTCAACTGAAATTTTGATTTTGAGTTATGAGTATGCATTTTTTAACAAATCCAAGTTACAATTGGGGTTTAATTTCTAAATTAGAACCTGGCTCGATCCGGAGATCCTAACTTTACTCTTAACTAGATATCTTGAGATATCAAATGTTGATGATCTTCTAATCTGCGGTTTTCTTGCGCGATCTTAGTGTTAATAGTTAATCTTACCATTATCCAAACATAAGCTTATTGCCAAACTGAAAAAATGTTTGAAATAAAGAGTAAGCAAATACTCCTAGTAAAACCAATTCTTGTTGAAAAGATCTAGTTAGTGTTTGGATGATCCTGAAAACAATTTTTTTGGAATGTTTGGATTACACCAAAACTAGGTTAAATCATTTCTGAGAAAACCTGGTTTTCAAAAAGATTCAGAATAAGTGGTTTGAAGATAACATTTAACAGTCCCAACAAGCTGATTTTGTGAGAAAAACTACATTATACTGTTTAAATTGAAACAAACAACTGCTAGCTGTTGAAAATAAAGATTCCAAATTGCTAAAACTGATGTATGGACAAAACTAGTACAAAGTTCCATGATAATCTCAAATGGAATCAATTTACCGGCATTAAAATGTCTCCTGTTTTGGATTATAAACAGTGATGCAAAAGGTGATTCTTTTACCTCTAGTCCTTGTCCTATCATACTCGCATCAACATATTTAATTCCCGAGTGATAAGTTGAATGGAGTTGTTAACTACGGTCATACTATATAAAGCCCTTGAAGGAGTCGACATCACAAGCACGATCATCTTGTACCAAAACCCTAAACCCTAATGCTGTAGAAAACATCTATTTTGTATTCACAGGTAATTGCATTAACATTAAATGCGCTTGCTAAGTATGTGCTAATTGCATACGTGGTCCAAGCATCTTACTCAAATTAAGTACTAGTTTCAATCTCTACGCTTAAGCATACACTCTCTGGCTAAATGGGTGATGTGCTTTATTTATGCCCTTAAAGTAGGAAATGAAAAGGATTCTTCCTTCTTTATAGTGGCATGAGCAACTAAGGTTTATGCATGAATATTTCTAAGTTCAACTTCAGCTCGACTACCCTTTTATACAGATAGTTGTCTTGATTTTGACGTGCAGGAAGACTAGAACTGCCACTTCCAACACAAATCAATAATGCTAAAAAACAAGGTAGAAGGGACCAAGTAAGGCACGTCTAAGCTAACTCGGTTCATTAATTCATTTTAGCAGCCCGAACCCAGTTTCAGCTTACAAAGTCTACATAGGCTTCTACAAGCTTGGCTCATCAAGCATGATAGTCATCTATGCATGATCTACTTGATCAAACCATACGACAAATTCAACTTGAGACCACAAGCTTCTTCATTTAGCTCGCTGAGTTTACTCGAAATCTTACAAAAGGAGTTTCATTTAACTAGATACAAAGTTAAATCACGGTCACTACCGAGCTGCTCCAAGGGGCGTAGCATAGTTGGTCGACTTAAGAGGCATGCAGATGACATGAGTTCAATTCTCACGGATGCTATTCCTTTGGATTACAAATGTTGGCTCATCAAGTATGTAAGTCATCTAAGCACGATCTACCTGATGAAACCAAATGACAAATTCAACTGGAGACCACAAGCTTGTTCATTTAGCTCACCGAGTTTGCTTGAAATCTTACAAAAGGAGCTTGATTTAACTCAATACAAAGTTAAATCAAAGTCACTACGGAGCTGCTCCAAGGGGCGTAGCATAGTTGGTCGACTTAAGAGGCATGCAGACGACGTGAGTTCAATTCTCACGGGTGCTATTCCTTTGAATTACAAATGATTACATGCGTGACACTCGCCACCACCATGACCACTGCATGCTAACGAAGCACAACCATCCGAACTCAATTCACGAGCCATCTCGAACCAAGTCGCACTCAGCTCACTAGCTTGTCAAACCAACCTGGTCCGCTAGAAGCCCTACTGAGCGAGACCGACCAGAGTGAGTGAGTGCGTAAGTAAAAGTAACCGTTACTTCTCCACCGAAGATGCGCGCACGCACGCAGTGGGTGTGCGAGGGTCCTCGGGAAGGACTTGAAAAATGGCGCGAGCAGGAAGGAAACATTTCCCGCCACCGGACCGACGCCACCCCTCCTTTTGATTTCCAAGCGCCCTTTCCCTTATTTCTCGTTATTTATATTTTTAAAAAGGATAAAAAAACCACAGGGACAGTCCCATCTTTTTTTTCGCATGCACACTCGCCAATTAAATGACTTCTATGTCCTTCACCCACGCGCCATGGTTTGTGATCCGGAAGACCGTCTTCCTTTAACCTTTTCGTTCGTGTTTCGTGGCTCCTAACTTGGACTTCGGGTCCTTTATCGTGTTCGGTACTTTTCAAATCTCAGTGTCTTCGGTTGTGAGTTTTCCATATGGAGGATGAATTGATAAGAGTCAGCATGAAATATCCGTGTGGTGGATCTTAGATCCAGTATTTGATCCATCGTTATCGGTTTGAGAAATATCTTCTCGTTTTTGGGAAAAGGCTTTTAGTGGATCCAAATCCACTTATGGGGCGCTCTCATGATCCAAGTTACAGCACAACAGGTTTTATATCAAACAATTTGAACTTATGCCCTCAAATTCATACTGGCGATATTCTGTTCTTAGAACACCACTAGTTTTACATGGTTTAGGTTCATCTCGGATGTTGGATCGAAGACCCGTTTATAAAATATGGATCCAAAATTTTGAATCAAATTACACAGCCAAATCCAAACATAATGGGGGTGTTTGGATGACACCCTCATCTAACCAGGTTTTGTAAATGATAATCAAGTTTTTTAACGAGTTTTATAATTTTTTTTTTTGTTTATTTAGGGAACACATAAAAAATCTGGTTTTTCACTCTCTTTTACGAAACCCGGTTTGTTAAAACTGGATTTGCTTCAAACCGAGTTTTGATGGCACCTAAACACTCAAAAAGTCTGGTTTAAATAGGAATTTGAACAAGAGCAACACCATAGAAAGGTAGTCGGATATGGATGTTGGTGGTATTAAGTCCTTTATCTGGATCTGAATCCAAATCCTGATCTAATCAAGCTAATACCTGCGGTTGAGTCGGCATCACGATCCCTAGACCCGACCCGTTTATATTTTATTGTTCATCCTCAAATAAGTCATTTACTGAATGTCAGGGGCATGAATGTCAGAATGAAAATTAATGCAATTTTCTTTTATGAGTTATTATCGTAGATGAGAAGTGGGAAAAGGAAAAGGGTAGGAGAGGGCCATTACCATTAGGGCATAGGGAAGGAGAGGATGGTGTGCAGAAGGCCGAAAAGGTAGGCGAATAAAAGGGAGAAGAAGGAAAAAGAGAAGGTGGACGCACCTCTCTCTCTATCTTCTGCTTCTTCTTCTTCTTCTTCGATCTTCTTCACCCTCTTTTGGTCGATTCCCAGATTTAATGGGTGGTTAGAGTAACCGCAATTCAGGTAATTCATCGACTCCTACTTCCTCCTTTTCGTCGTCTTTCACTTTTTGTGATCTTCTTTTTGAGGTTTGTGTTTCACAGATTGGTCTATCTTTGTTTCTTCTGCTTCTGTTCTCACTGAGAATGGTGTTAACGGTGAAGGTTTTGAATTAGGGTCGCGGAGTATCCGAAGTTATTTTCTTGCTGTAGTTTGGAGTATTGGGAAGTCCGTCGGTTTTCGTCTGCGAACACGCGAAGTGGAAGCCCTGATTTGGTGGTAGGGTTTAGATCGGATGGATTCGGGGAATGGCATGGCTGCCGGCAGGAAGCGGGACAGAGGCAGCGCAGAAGAGTTGAAGGCGGTGGCGTCGGTCGAGGGTAAGGGGCGGGCGGAGCGACGTGGCCGTAGGTTTGTCGGTGGATATGTTATGAAGGATTTTCCTGGGCACGGAGTCTTCCTAGGGAAGGTGGTCTCCTTCGGGGCTGGGTTGTACAAGGTTTGGTACGAGGATGGGGACTGCGAAGAACTGGATTATGATGAACTCTGCAGAATTTCCGTGGAGAAAAGTGAGTTCGATGAGGCGATAATGAGTAGAAAAAAAAGTTTGGATCAGTTGGTTTATTCGGGAAAGTTGGTTAATGCTACTCCTGGTGGTCGAGGCAGACGCAAGGCTATGGTTCCACAACCAGGTTTGGGCGATGAAAGTTCGAGAAGTGGTTTTAACTCTGAACCTGAATCTATGGTTGTAGATAGAGCAGAAGAAGTCCTTTCTAATGATGGAAGGCCTGGTAGGAAACGCAAGCGACGGAGGGTGGCCGATAAGGCAGATACAAAAGTCGGTACGGTGTTGGAGGACCGACAGGTAGAACTGCAAAGTAGATGTTCTACCAATTTTGAAATTGATTCGTCGGTGATCCTAGAGAAGACTGCTTCGATGCCTACATCTCCTTGTGGACCTTTGGTATATACAGATGGTGGTAATCGTGCATTTTCAGATGGAAGGTCTGAACATTGTGTTGATAGAGAAGCTGATTCATATAGTGATTCTTGTGAGTCTGAAGATCCTGTTCACGGAAACACATCGCCGGTTGACAGTGAGATAATCCTTCCACCGCCTCCTTCTTTGTCTCCATCTTCTACCGATATAGATGTCCCACTTGAATCGATTGCAGAACTCTTTTCTGTTTACAATTTCCTTCGGTCATTTAGCCGTCAGCTGTTTTTGAGTCCCTTCAGTTTCAATGAGTTTGTGGCTTCAGTTAGTTTTGGTTCTGCGAACTCCATCCTTGATGCTGTTCATGTGTCCCTCCTGCGGGCTTTGAAGCGTCATCTTGAAACACTCTCTTCCAAGGGAAATGTTCTTGAATCAAGAATTTTGAGGTATGTTACGTTTTGTTTTTGCAATTTCCTTCCATGGTTTTGGCTTTCATTTTGCACTTACTAAGTAGTGATTAGTCATGGTTGTCGTATGATTTGCACGGGCAATCCCTTGAACGCTTTGTGTAGTTCCTGGAATAAGTTGAATGCTCTTGTGAAAAGCCTGATCAACTTGTTTCATATGCCAATGCCTCATGTACTAAGTTCAATAACTTAGAAGCCATTTTCTTTAACCAGTCTAGATCTTTGCTCATGTTCATGTGCTCTTGCTAAAAATATTTCATTGCCGTTATTATTGAAAATGTCATTTGCAGACACCTTGATTGGAGCCTTTTAGATGCATTGAGTTGGCCAGTTTTTTTAGCCGAATATCTTTTGGTTTCTGGAGCTATATCTAAAATGAAGATGAAGATTACTGGTGCCAATTTTTTAGATGGAGAATACTATGCTTCATCTGCGTCCACAAAACTGAGAATCCTGCAGATCCTCTGTGATGATGTTGTCATATCTGCAGAGTTAATGGCTGAGCTAGATATGCGTGCGGAGAAAGAAAATGATGCTGATCCAAGTTGTCCTACAGAAGGCAGTGTCGCAGATGTTTATCCTGAGCGAGCAAACTGTCCTTCTGTTAGGTTAGATACTCCAGGTTGCACTGTTAATAGTGTTTATTCTTCTCAACATCCTTCTAAGGTGTCATGTTATTCCAACTCGTTAGATGGGAAGGCTGATATGCCAGTTGTTGACACGGAAAATACTGCCCATGATGGAAATAGCGATGAATGCTGCCTTTGCGGCATGGATGGGATGCTGGTTTGCTGTGATGGATGCCCTTCTGCATATCATTCACGATGTGTTGGTATAAATAAAGCTTATTTACCAGAAGGATCGTGGTTTTGCCCAGAGTGTGTTGTGGATAAGATGGGATCTACTTCATCTCGTGTAGGGAAGGGTTTAGCTGGTGCTGAGCTCTTTGGGGTTGATCCTTATGGCCGTGCATATTTTGGCACATGCAATTATCTACTAGTGTAAGCTTTCTAGATCTTTTTTTCTCTCTTGACTTTTCCTTAAGTCTATACATGTCCCGAAATCTTACTTTCGACTGCTGTTGTACATGCTTATATTTTTTCCTATGCATTCGTATCTCTGATTTTATCAGCTATGCTTCATTAAATAATTTTAATTTTACCTTTTCATAACCCATGAAATATTTATCGGACAGGTTCTGGAGATAGTAGTTTCCATGAGACAAAGTAATATTACTGGAAGATGGGACCTATTAGTACAGCATAAAAAAAATGTTGAACAAGAAAAAGAAAGAAGAAATTAAGAAATAGAAGATAATACAAAGAAAAAAAAGAAAAAGAAGAGCGAAATATCTGTTCAAGGCAACCTGAAAAGTTTGGGTCAATTTGCTGACCCTAAACCAGTTCAGTTGTGTTTGGTGGATCAGGTCGAGTGGTCTTGTCCATTATAACCTGTTGAGATTTAGATATTATTTGTGTAAGACATTTGATTGGCCTACAGTTTCAATAGAGGCTTGAATCTGATGCCTGAGAGTATTATCTTTCAACAGTGTGCCAACCAGTAAGTTGGTAACCAATCTGTTGAATTTTCGAGTTGTTATAGATATGCAGGATGCCGTTTAATAGATATTAGTGTTTGACTTACCAGATCACATTTTGTGCAGACTGTTTGTTCGTACTCAATCTTCAGTTGGGTGAGAAGTTGGTCGTTGTCTTCCTAAAGTGGAAGCTTATTGACTTTTTTAGTTTGATTTATTTCACATTGGAGCGGGAAACCCAATTCTGACTCCTTGGACAACATGTGGTTAGGCTGATTAGTTATATTCAGGGTACAAACTCATTTAACCCCGTTTGCTCCAGTAGCCTCTGCTATAATTTGTGATATGTTATCTCGTTCTTCTGGAGAGATCCTATTCCAGGTTTGTTCAGGTTCGAGTCTTTTGAGAAAATTGTATTTTGGTTATTTGGTTAGTTTTCTTCTTTGTTTTTGAGTTTTTGTTTAAGAACTTGAACCATGTTGCTTTTTTTTTTTTTTAAACTGACAGTGCTTATTTGGTATTATATGAAATGTTTCAACATTGCAAATTTACTGCTAGTGGATAGAGTCTTGCTGGATTACGTAATTGAAAAGCCATTTATACGCCAATGTGCTTTAGACATTATTTATGTACATAAACATATTTTTTTTTTGTTTTTTGTTTTTCCTGCTGTGGTAGAACCGTAGAAGGACTAACTTGGATAATTGTGGTTGCCTGGATGATGCTCTCCCTCAAACATGTATACTTGTTATGGATTTTCCATCTATTATTAATTTTCTCACTGTACGGATATTACAGACTTGAAGATTCATTAAATCAAGAGACACCTTCGAGATATTACAATGTGGATGATATTCCAGCTATCCTTACAGCACTTTGTTCGTCTGAGCAATATTCTTCCATGTACTCTGGTATATGTAAAGGAATTTCTCAATATTGGGAGATTTCACCACCCATGGGAAAGGCATTGAATTTAGTAAACGGTTTTGCTAGTTTGGGCACTCAAGCCGAAAGGGAAGATGTCAATAGGACTGCAATTGCTGCTGAACAAAATGGTTTAATCTCGACTAAGGTGGAGATTGATAGTTACAGAAACCATATGTCTGAAAGTCTTAATACCCACAAGGCATTAGTGGATTATCAATATGCCTGCAATGGGAGTGGGGGCTATGGTTCCTCCATAGATTCATTGAGTAGGGGTGATCTTTCAGGCGTCCAGCAATCTGTTGGTGGGACTTGTGGAGAGCCTGTCAAAGAGGAATCCGTGGCTTCAGAAGGTAGGGTCCACGGGGCATTTGATCAATTTGTTGATGACAATGCATTTCAAACAAGTAATCCTACCATTATTGAATATCAAAATCTCAAAGTGGATCCTGTGACAGCTGTTTCTGTTCACTTGCCAACTGATGGTTTCCGTCAATATCAGCAGCAAGAAGACAAAATACCAATCATGATGGAGTCAGCTACATGTGCATCTGGAAGTCAAGTGCAGCTTCCTTGTGATGCCAGCAAGGTGAAATACGGTACTTTGGGGGGAACATATCAGAAGGTTGACTTTGTGCCTAGTGCCTACACAAACCAGTATATCCATGGTGACATTGCAGCCTCTGCTGCTGCTAATCTGGCCATTATTGCTGCTGAGGACAACAAAAACTCTAGTAATAATGCTTCTTCTAATCCTAGAAAATTTGCTTCTTCAAATATAGCGTTGCAAATGAAAGCATTTTTGGGAGCAGCAACCTACTTCTTTTGGCCTGGTTTGGAGAAGAAGTCTACAGAGATTCCTAGGGACAGATGTGGATGGTGTATCTCATGCCAATTTTTTGTGAACAATAGTAACTATAGGAAAGGATGCCTGTTAAATGCTGCTACCTTGAATTCAGTGAAAGGAGCCTCAAAGGTTCTTGGTGGTGGCCCCCGTCCTGTTAAGAATAATGTGGGTCCTATTGTGGCAGTTGCTGCCTATGTTCTACATATTGAGGAAAGCTTACATGGCCTAACAACTGGTCCATGGTTAGTTGCAGCTTACAGGAGGCAATGGCGAAAGCAAGTTGAGCAAGCATCTAGCTGCAGCAACCTAAAGTTTCTTTTGCTTGAGGTATGTTTTCTTGTAGTCTGTTGAGTAAGTCATACAATGGGCATCTTTGATGTGACTGCAAGGGAGATTAAGATTCAAATACAGTTGCCTCTTTTGCGTTAAATTTTTTAGAAGTAATAATATGCTGGAGAGTGGAGACAGTGATGACATTTTCCCTAAACTGTGAAAACATGTTTGTGCTGTAATATTCTACCCTATACTAGGCACCTGAATAAAACACTTGTAGCACTTCTCTTTCGGTGAATGAATGCTGACAAATTGGTTATTGGAGACATGCCCTTGGGGTTAGATATCACTTATTGAAGCTTTACTTTACATGTTGAATCAATTTTTATTTTATTTTTTCTAACTTTATGAATATTCTTTACTTGATACATTTGAATTTTGTTGAGAAAAAATGAAGTCCTGTATGCATACTTTGTAGTTCGTTGTCTTGCCATATATTAAGAAATTATCTTGATAGATGTTTGTTTGCTTGTCTGTTTATGTTTTGGGATATGGTTCACTGTCGTAAATGTGGTTCTCAGGCTTTCGGGTATTTGTCGGCAATGTTGCTTTCATGACAAAATTTTGGGTTAAAGAATGAGAATTATAAAGATAATAGAAAAATGGCAATATTAGGAGATTCTTGCTGATTTTTTCAGGAACATGTCAATGAAGATTTGAAGTGATTATCAAAGTTTCGGAATAAACAAAAATGAAAATGGACACTAAAAACTCTAAAAAGGATTCTGTTAATAAAAGTGGAAATTGCGGGAGATATTTTGTGACAATTTTTTTTGTAAAAAACCTAGACTTATTTGTTACATTTTATCTTGTTTTGACATAACATGATATTTTTGGAATATGTCTGGCGTTTATGACTTTGATATGCTCATAGCTTTATCAACTAATCAACTGTGAAGTGTGTACTTGCTTTTCGCATGTCATTCTAGGGGCTGTTTTTAGTTTTTACTTTACTCCATCCCCTCACTATTTGCGTGTCCTCATGTGAATATTTTGTTGCTTGGGTGATTGCAGTTAGAGCAACATGACAGTTATCAACTGCATTCAGATTTTACACACACACACACACACACATGTGTGTGTGTGCCATAGCGCGATAGTTATCACGTTGTTTTTAGAATGATATATTAATATAAAAAAAGAGAAACTTTAAATTAAATTATTTATCATCATTAAAACATTAATTTATCATTTTATTTAGTTATTTTTAGGTGTTATGAATTGCTCATTCATTTTATTTTTATCTATTTTTTAGGATTTTAAAGAAAATTTCCAAAATTTTATCTAGGAAAATAACTTTGCCGCTGTTGAGAACCTGAGAATGGCGTAGGTACATGCAGAGACATACAAACACACACACACACACACACACACACACAAATATATATATATGCCATCACGTTTTCTCAACCATATATTTTGAAAATTTTCCAGATGCTTGCCATTAGATTTGACATTTTTTAGTAGTAAAGGATCCAAGGAAATAGTGATCATAGCAACTGTGAACCAAACATCATATAAATGCGATGGTTGGTTGAAATCTAAAAGAGAATTGTTCTTTTGTGATATTCAAGTTGGATGAGTGCTGATATTCACAGTATTTTTTAGTAAATGACTGACATTCAGGCTTCAGCAAGTCTGCAAGGTTGGTTCATTTGCTGAGCTATCTAATGACTGATGAGGTGTTTATAACTTTATGTTGCAGCAATAGCTGATAGTTCTTTGAATTTGGTTGGACCAAGGTATTCTTTATGATTACCTGAACCTAGTGGTGAAGGCATATTCACTTACTGGTCATTTGTTACGGAGTTTCCAATTTGGTTAATAAGGAGTCCAGCCTGACCACTTTTTTTCTTTTCTGAAGAGAGAAAGTGGGTACAAAAAGGGTGAAATTATCTAAAACCAGACCTAGATTAGACTAGTTGGATTGAAATTGGTGGTTAAACTGGTCTATGTAGGCAATTTAATTTGATATGTTGGTTATTTAGTTATAATTCTCTCTCTGTCAATGGTTAATTGATGAGGTCTATATGAAATGGTCTCATTATATATTTGCAGCTGGAGAAGAATATACGTCTTGTAGCATTTTCTGGTTCTTGGATTAAACAAGCAGATGATTGGTCAGCCGAGGCTTCAGCAAAGGAGAAATCTGTCATTTCTGTTCGACCAACTCAAAAGCATGGTCCCGGTAGAAGGGGCAGAAGAAGTTCAGGAGCTTCCGGAAGCACAAATGACTCTACCGAATCCAATTCAAATGACTTTCACTGGTGGTGTGGTGGAAGTCTATCCAAGCAGGTATTGCAGAAAGGGGTTTTGCCTTCTGTTAGAGCAAAAAAGGCAGCTAGGCAAGGTACTTCCATTTGAATGCATTTTTCAAGCATCAATCCTTTTCTTCTCATCATCTATTTCTTTGTTTTTTTCGACAAGCAAATAACGTGCTCATATACAGGTGGTTTTCAGAGGATACCTGGTGTCTTTTACACTGAAAGTACTGACATTCCGAGAAGAAGCAGGTGTATTGCTTGGAGATCTGCAGTTGAAATGGTTAAGAGTATATCTCAGCTGGCGCTGCAGGTATATATGTTTTTTCTCTTTGAGTGTTCAACCTAGTTTTAGGTGTCGGTGTACGTATTTGTAATGTAGTCAAACTGAAATATGTAACAGGTCAGATACCTTGATGCTCACATTAGGTGGAATGATCTCCATCGGCCTGAACAGGTTCCTCAGGATGCAAAAGGGGCACAAGTGGAAGCTTTTGCTTTTAGTCGTGTAGTTTTATGTGCAAAAGCTGTTGTTAATAATGAAACAAGGTATATGCTAGATTTTAGGGCTCAGGGAGATCCTCCGGCACGGATTCTGAAGAACGTGATACAAGTGGATCAAGGCCAAGGTGGCAAGTGCAAATATTGGTTTTCTGAATATCATATTCCACTTTACCTCATTCAAGAATATGAAGGAAGGATTTGTCCAACTTCTACCAAGATACCCCTGATGTTGTCAAATAAGCATCGGATGAATCAGTCTATCTCATTCCACAAAGACATTTTTTCCTACCTCAATCAGAAACTGGACATGCCTGAGAGGCTCTTTTGCAAACAATGCCAGAAAGATCTGCCGCCAAAGTAAATTTGTTTCCTTGTACTTTGTTTCCTTAAGGATAAGATATTTTTTTTATAATAAACTTGATTGAATTTGTTGTGCTATTCCTGCAGGCTTCTTGTCAAATGTGGATCTTGTCAAGGTACAGATGGAAAATTATGTGGAAAGATTTATTATTGCCTGAAACTGAAATGCTGATAGGATTATTTGTCCATCACAGTGAACTTTCCTGTGTCAGGTTCCTTTCATAAAGACTCTGATGGTGGTGTCGATGGGATTATTTATAACTAACACTAGTCCTTCCTTTTTTAGGTTCTTTTCACAAAAACTGTGTAATGGTGACATCCATTATCGGGGAACAATCAGAGACTACAGTTACTTGCTATGCATGTTATGGCAATGAACAGAATAGACAAAACCACCTTGGCCAGGATTACTCTGGATCTGGCGTAGTTCAAGGACAGATGAACAGTTTGAGTCGGCCGTATTATCAACCTGCGAGACCATATATGAATCCCTTCGTACCTGCTCCATTTTCAAGCACTCAAATGCATACGGAGGCTACTGCTGCACCTATACGTCATCTAAAATCATGCAAGAAAGTTGGTGATTCTTCTACATTCGGTCTTATATTGAAGAGAAATAAGACCCATAAGCCTGCTGTTGACTTTTGGAACAAAAATGTTCTACGTGGAGGGAACCGAAATGCTGATATGTCTACTGGACCTGTTTGTTCTCTCTGCCATAAGCCATACAATCCATCTCTTTTATATGTCAGATGTGAATTTTGCGAAAGTATGTTTACTAGAAACTGTTTTTTTCTGCTGGATGGGCACTATGTCACATGTTCATGCAGTTTGTGCCCATCTATTTATGTTTTCTTTTCTTTTGTTTTAACATCTTTTTCTTCCCTGTTTTCATGCAGATTGGTTTCACGGTGAGGCTGTCCAGCTTGTGGAAAGCCTTATTAATGACGTGATAGGATTTAAATGTTGCAGATGTCGAAAGAAGTGTGTGCCCATATGTCCATTTGCTGATGTTCAAACTAAAAAAAGGTGGAAAAGGAATGGAAAGCGAGGAGGCTGCGAAGAATTTTTGGCTGCACAAGAGCTGCAAGAAATGCCCAATGTAACTCTTGGAGACCACATGATATCTGTCGATGGCACTGAAGCTGAGGATGATCCGCTCCTTTTCTCTCTTGGAAAGGTTGAACCTGTCATTGACCAATCCTTTTCAAGGGTGTCCATTTTTGATAGCTCTGGACAGGCATACAGAAGTCCACAAAAACTACCTGTCAGAAGGCGCCACATACAAGAAGAAAATGGATATCCAGATAATTATAGTCTTGCAGATGCTCCAATGTACAGAGAAGAGAAGGGAATCACCATGGAGTCTTCTCAGGTAGAGTGGCCATTTTCAGCTGCAAGCTATTGTGAGGATGAAGAGATGATGCTTGGCGATAACCTGGTTGATTGTGAAAATTCGGCCCTTGATGATATGCAGTACGAGCCTCAAACGTACTTCTCACTCACAGAGTTGCTGGCATCTGAAGGCAATGAGGCTGAAAATACCACTAACATGTCAATGGATGCAACGGACAACTGGCATACATACACTTCCGCTTTTGAAACTAATGGAGTAGTCGATGCGGAAGGGTGCTTGCAACCTGGCGTTTCCCCTGACTCGTCTTTCTTGTTAGCTCCTTGTGGAATTTGTGCCCTCAGTGACCCAGCACCTGATGTCCCATGCGAGATTTGTGGATTTCTAGTGCACAGTACGTGTCTGCCCTATGCCATTTCAGAGGATGGGTGGAAATGCGGATCCTGTGAAAGTTAAAGGTTTTGCATAATTTTCTTATACTCGACAAATTTTGTTCGTCCACATTTGGTTTTCACAAGTAATAACAGTTCATTAGAGAAGGTCCGAACCAGTCGCAGACCTTTTAGATGCTTGCGATGGTGGATCAAAAAGTCTTATTGTACAGCACAGGGGAATGCCAGTGATGTGAAGGAAAAAAAAGAAGGAAAAAGCTTATTGAAATGTTTACACATTTTTGGTGTTTGAAGTGCTCGATGCTTTTCAAGCACCGCATTTGTTATTGATCTACGTTCTGTCAGACCGAGACGGTTCTCTTCGGGAGACATCGATAAAATTGGAACCACCAAGACGATAGAGCTGTGCTGAAGGTTTCAGAGGCAATTTTTTCGTATGACGTAAAGGTTGGCACTTCTACACTTGTGTGTCGGTGAAGGCGTCGACTTGTAAATTAACAAAGAGACTGGAGTCGAACATTCAAGATACATTCCGTTCTTGTTCTTTCAAATTGTCAAAGGTGGTTGTCGCTTCTTATGCCTTTCCAGGTTTCATTTTCTCGTGCCTTCTTATCTACCATGAAATGGTGCCAACAGGAGCTCTGCTTATGGCTGCCCTGGTTATGGATCGAAGCTTTTGTCTCATTTTTCAGGGGACGGACAAGTTGGGTAGGCAGCTCGCTTCCAGCTTGTGCAAACGGGGATGCACCCCAAGAATTGATTGAACTCATGATTTTCTCCTTGACCTGAAAATTTGAAGTCTAACCCTGGCAAGGTGGATTCTGTTTTCTCATAGCACGATATCTTTAATGTTTGCTTAATCCATGTTTGCCAATAAAAAGAAAAAATAATCCAACTGTGTCTCCAGCTTTTGCTTGTATAATCTAGCTACTTTCTCTCACTTGTCACTCTCACTTCTACATGTTTTCAAAAGCGGGGTTCAGGTTTACTAGTTTGACATCTTACTGATGAAGCTGGAGGACTAATAATTCCTTATTGGCACTCATCTATTTCAACTGATTATTTCTGCCTATCTGCTTATTTCGGTTATCTGACGTCGGAAGTGGATACCACCCAGTTTTCATAGGCCCTGACATCTGGGTACCTATGTCACCTGAGTGCGGGGTGCGGGTGTCGGCGCGGCACATCTCAAAAAATTTAAGTGTGGTGGTGTAGTAAAAATATTTTATTATTATTATTATTATTAGTATTATTAATTTATTATTATTATAATAATATGTATAGAATATATATGACAAGAAAATTTAAAATTGTCTATAAACGACAAAATTATTAAATAATAAGATCAAAATTGTAAATTTGAAATTTGCTAATCATGAATATAAAACAAAAGCAGCATGAGAATATATTCAAGTGGGGCGTAACAAAATCAGAATCTATTCTATAATATATTCTGTGAAGCTGTGATGCAGAAACCAGTAATGCAAAAAAATCAGTAAAATTTATAATATCAATAAAAAAACAATTTATATTGTGAAGAAGTGGAACGAAGAACAAAACTTCAAGAAGACTAAAAAGACTGGATGAAGAAGAGGGACGTAAAGGGACGAAGAAGAGAAAATAGGGAAAGAAGAAATAAGAAAAGAAAGAAAGTTGATGCTGCTGCCAGGCGGAGATGATGTCGCAGATGCCGGTCGTCGGATGGAGAAGCTGCCGGTGGAACAGATGAAGGAGAGGTAGCTGTCGGAGGAAGAGACAGAGTAGCAAAGGGGCGAGCGAGGTCGATGCGGATCAAACAAAGACACAATCGATTTAAAAAAAAAAACAAAAAAAACCTTAAAAATTGGGTGCGACGCGAGTCGAAAAAGGACAATTTTAGTCAGGTGCGGTCAGCCGCACCCGACTCTTGTTTGATTATTTGGGTGCGCACCGGAGGTGCACCCACACCGTGTCTACGCTGGTGCGGGTCCATTTCTGCTGCACCCTGGTGACACAGCTGGGTACTAAAGGCAATCACAAGGTTCTTCTTGCTCCTGATATGAGGTTGGGTCGCAAGCATGTTTATTCTAACTGGGCAAGCAACTGAGAGATGACATGAGACTTTCTCCCCATAATTTTGACCCATAAAGATATTATGTTGGAAACTCTTTTCTTCTTTGTCCACACGGAAAATGGATCTGCATCAGCACTGGAACTGAATTCTCCTTTGACCCTATGCTCAATAGCCCCAGCAGAAAGCTTTTAAGCAATTTAAATGAATATGAGTTAAGTGGTGACTGGATTACCGTCTCTTCATATGTTTTTCATGGCCATGACGAAGCAACTTAGAGGACGGAGGTAATTGAGCTGTTGATGGCCAAGACTGAGAAAAGCAGGAATGTCGATTACCAAGATTATAGTGGTAATGATTTCGAGGCAGAATCGGCTCAGTTGCCATTAATCATTTTCTACACTGGAGATTCATTTACTGTTAACCTCGCTTGTGAAAAGTAGTTTTCCAAGTGATTGTTCAATAAATGTTAATGATCTTTTATTTATGCTTTCCAAATCATGTGAACTTAGTTTGCAGCTTAATTTACAACCTTTGTCCCTTTCTTGTCAACCCGAAAATCCTTTGTTTCATCTCATCAAAGTTATGCTTTTAACAAAAAACTTTTGAGATAGTGCTCCTATATGTGATCGGTTTCAAGTAAATATGAGCCTGGTAGCACTAATTGGAGGATGCAAATTAACAAGAGCTGCACTCACCTTACTAGGGTGTTAGACTTGTTTGATGGCAAGAAGCGTTTTAACACTACCCACCAAAAAAAAAAAAAATCCTGAGTAGGTCTGAATTATTTTTTCCAGCAAAGTGCCAAACGCTACCTGAATGTTTTAAAAAAAAACAGCCAGCTTTTATACCAAAAAAGTTCGCTTAGAAGAATATGGTTGTGACAGCATCTTTCCTTTACACGAGCTAAATCTATCAGGTAGTGTTTGATAGCTTTGGATCTGAGATCTGAGGTTACATTAAAGGTTTATTTTGGAAGATCCTCAATTTGTCAGTAACTGGATCTTAAATTTACATTACATGTAAAAACCATAGATTTTAGGAGGAATGGGAAGAGATCCGACCTTAGATCTTGGGATATGAGAATCTTAGTGATCCTTGTCTATTTTTGTTTTAGGTATAAAAGCAGAATGACTGTTGACTACATTCATAATCCGTGTTGTTGGTCATCATATCCTTCTTTGCGTTTGCTATCCCAGTACGGCATATTACTCACTGGGCCCTATCAGCACTTGTTTGGTTAAATTTTAAATTTTATTTTTTATTTTAATAAATATTCTAAAATATATAATACATTGTATCTGTCAGAACCATTTCGATTTGTGGTAGATTTCGATGCGTATCGGTGATAACACTGTGCGCAGGTAATGACTGTCCAACAAATATGTTTTTTTTCTCTCATGATTCGATACAAGCCCAAGCTGAGTTCACCTTCCTGGCTTGGCTTGTAATGTTTGTAACTTATGGGGAGGTTAAACTGGTGAGGATATGTGAGGAGAAAAGGGATTGTTTCGGAAAAAACTGCATAAGCATAGAAAATGGAAATTGAGAAAGAAGTGATAAAACAGAATAGGAAGCACATAGTAAAAAAGGAACCGTTTTCCTGCAGCTATAGCCTACAGGTTTAAGGTTTTACTTGTAGAAGTGATATTGAACGAGTTCCTCGCCTGTGTACCATGCCGGGGTGCTATGAGCAAGTGTGGCTGAGTGCTGACAGATTGATTGTGCCTATAATGGGAAAGCTAAAGTCCGGTTTCTTCCCCTTTGTATGCGTATAAGCAAGCAGCCCAACATGTCGCGGGGAAGGATGACGGGATGGCAGTCGAAGGGGAGGGTGATCAGCGTTGTCTATAGAGCGGTGACCTACGCTCTCACCCCTCTCATCTTTCTGCACGTCAGTATAAGGAGGCTTCGTGGCGTCGAGCACCCCACCAGGTGGACCGAACGCTTCGGCTACCCATCTTCTCTTCGTCCAGATGGACCCCTCCTCTGGTTCCATGCCGTCTCCTTAGGTACGTCTTGGTGTGTGCGTCTGATTGTGTGTGTGTGTGTGTGTGTGCGCGCGCGCGGGCGTGCGTGTGTGCGGCTGGTTGATGTTTCTTATTCATTGGTTGTCAATAGGTGAAGGGATGGCTGTGCTTCCAGTAATCAGGCACTGCGTCCACCACCACCCTCATCTCAATGTTCTCATGACCACCACCACCACCTCCGCCTTGTAAGATGATCGTGAACTTTTTGCCTCAGTACTTGCTACCAACCATCTCTTTTTTCAAGGTTTTTGTTCTTTACCAAGTTTGATCGCCATTGCCCTTGTTATCTTTTATCTTCATATAACGGGACCGTTTCTGATCATGGACCAAGTATGTACAAGATTGTCTATGAGGGCCCTTTGAATTCCAATGCTTTAAGTTCTTTTGCAAAATTTACCATGTAGATGTGGTTTACATGTTAATGATGAACCTTCGAGTCGTGCTTTACTTTTTTATGTAAAAAATGCGTTTTTCAATAAATCACTAAATTTTGGCATTTACGTGGTCGTTGATTGTTGGAATGCTAAGATTCTTGTGCGCAAGTTGGAAGACTACAGCGACTCAAGGGTTTATTCTTGTCCAATCAACAGTATGAACTCTATCTGTGTGCTCAATTTTGATCAGGGAAAACTAAAATACATAAGCTTGTAGATGATGCTTGTACTGGATTCCGTAAGCTCGTAGATGATGTTTGTACTGGATTCCAACTCCTGTCGTATTCACAGCTTTCCTAGTCCGATATAAGATAGTCGTAGTACAAACTACAAAGATGGTTATAATTTATAAATGTGCTTGTCAGTTTCGTACACGCTATGGGACTATGGATCCCTCCATGCAAGATAAATTATTTGCACTCGTTACTTTGCTAACCCATTATGGGTAGCTCTTCTCTGCATTCGACTTACTCTCTTGGAACCTTTTGTTGAGTTTTGATGACCATTTACGTCCTTATGCTAATAGTTGTTCTCGAGGAGGGGCTACATATGATGTATCATGTTACACAAAGATATGTTGTACTTGTTCAGGACCTGTAACTTTTGGCCGATTGAATATCTGATTCCTTTTTTCTTTTGCAGTAATGTCATTAAAGACCGGCTTCCTGAGCGTGTGATCTATCAGGTATTATCTTGGGACATGTAACCCTGATATTAATGCAAGGAAGAACTTTGTGGCCATCCTTGATGGTTTAATGTGGTCACAGATGTAATGTCATTGAAGTTCTTCATTTCGTCACTATCAATATATGTTCTCCTTTTTCCCATCGAAATTGCACGTTGCTGACATCTCATTGTGTGAGATAAAATGATGGAAGTACGTTTCTGAACATAAAGTTTGCATTACCTGCAGCGAGTTTCATAACCATTTATAAGCTAGAAAAATGAAAGTCCTTTTATGTTCCATATGCCTTTGTTGATCAAGCTTCAGTCAAACTTTTGATGGCTTTTTGCAGCCGAGTGTTTTTCCTTGTTTGCACTTACTATAGCCAACTAAGTAATACCTATGAAGATTTCAATGGTTTGTCTCTGTTCTTCACAAACTTAAAATAAATCACAGCCAAAATGTTTACTTTACTGTATGAAGAAATGGAAAAGGAAATTTGCATAATTCTGCTGCCCTATTGAGGTGAACAAGTTTGATGCATGCAGGCATGTTGAACCCTAAATCTGCATTGTCCTTCTCATACAAATCAAAAACGCGAACTTCAACATGAATGAAAAAAAGGACAAAGTCTCAAGCTTTACAAGCATTACAGGATATGGAGTGTACTCTTTACTTGTACTGTAGGATGATGCTGCAGAGGTTGCATAAGGGTGTGATAGGCTAAGAGGTCAAGGTAACATGCTGTTAGTAACCGGTTATGTATTCGGATCGGTTCTTTGTTGGGGCTGACCAAATAAGGCTATAAATAGGTTGAAGGCGCTGAAGGAGGGATCATTCGTTAATTGAATTCATTTTCCTCTTATAACAACCCGACCCACTCCTGGGCTCGGGCCCCTGGTTCGGCGGGTCCTAACCTGCCCTCTAGCAGTTTCGGTTCCAAACCTAAAAAGTTTAGGAACCAGGATGATCTTCTCATCAATGACCCCCTTTATAAACCCTTGAAGATTCCTCATAATCTTCAATACGAGACTAAACTTATGGGGTGTTACAATCCACCCCCCTAAAGGTACATGCATCCGCGCGTGTGGGACCCCAGGTCCGAGTGTTGAACCGGCTTTGAATACCACTATAACAACCTGACCCATTCCTGGGCTCGGGCGCCTGGTTCGGCGGATCTCAACCCGCCCCCTAGCAGTTTCGGCTTCAAACCTAAAAAGGTTAGGAACCAGGACGATCTTCTCATCAATGACCCCCTTTATAAACCCTTGAAGATTCCTCACAATCTTCGATACAGGACTAAACTTATGGGGTGTTACACCTCTGGGAGGATAGAACCCTAATCAGGGATTAGGGTCTGTGTCGGTGAGTTCAGAGGGTTTATCTGAGTGCAGGGCTCTTGTAACCAGTCTTGTTAGCCGGTGGCTAACACATCCTCAAGGTAGCATCCCTAAGGAATAAGTTGCCCACAAACTGCATTGTGGGTTTCTTTTATGATTCAGAGGACCTCAAGTGCCACATGCACTTTTGGCGTGCATAAAAGTAGTGCCTAATGGCCTGCCTGCTGTATAGCCATGCCATTGCTGTATCTAAATGCTTGAATCACTGGCAGATTGTCTAGATCATGCCTTACTCATGTTTATTAATGGTAGCATCGAGAGGAAATTCTTCTATATCCTGTTTTATGTGGTTTGTTATTTGTTTGTCATTTAATATCCATCTTAATAAGGCAAATTGTTCGATAGAGTAACTGCAAATATGAAATGAATTTTTTCACATACTGTTCTTATTCTTTAAACTTTTTGTTTTTATATGTTATTGTCCCTATGCATGACACAGTTTATTTTGATACTCAAACTTCAGTTGCCTTTACATTTGCAGTATGCACCTCTTGACATTCCCATGGCTGTAGAAGCCTTCCTTGATTACTGGAATCCTGATGCAGCATTTTTTATTGAAAGTGAACTTTGGCCAAATCTTATCCTGGCAACTTCTAGGAGAAGAGTATGTTTTCTTTGTGAGTTGTTGGTTTTTTTTTTTTTTCACTTGTGTTAACAAGTCCTAATTGTTAGAGAAAAGTTATCGTACCCCACAGGGAATTCTATACTGGATATACCTCATTAGTGTCTCTGGCCTTGCATCATTGTCCCTCTTGTTTTTTGGCAATATTCCTTTTGTGCTTAACATTTTGGGCAATTTGCCTTATTTATGGTTGGAAAAAGTTCTTGTCTTGCACATAAGTTAGAATGCTTCCTCCTTATCTTATACCTATGTCACATGGATGTGCCTATTTGGGTGTGTGGCTGTGGGTGACGGTGCTGCTTGGATGTGAAAAATTTTCAGAAGAAGAGCAAGAAAATAGAGGAGGAGGAGGTGGAGAAAAGAGGATAATCAAGGAAAAAGAGGAGTACCTCGTTGTGGTGGTTGAGGAGAGGCAGTGGAAGGAGAAGAAGAGGAAAGATGCATTAGGATTTTATGCCTTGGAGGCTTTTTTTCTCAATTTGAAATTTTTTAATTACAATTCCAGGGGGAGGCCTTTTTTTTTGTCTTATCTTTTCTTACAATTCCACACTGATATATCTTGTACTGATTTTCACCAGTTTTTCTTCATTGAGTTTGTTTCAGGTTTCACTGGCATTGTTGAATGCCCGCATGTCCATCAAATCCTTCAGATTATGGTCAAATATTGCCGTGAAGCCATTAATGTCATCAATATTGTCAAAATTTTCATTGATTTCACCATTAGTAAGTTTTTGGTAAACACATCCCAATATTATGCTGGTTTTTGTTGCTCATTGATTTATATGTCTTAGAGCACAAATGAAGCAATCCATTTCCAGCTGCTTGGAGCATCACCATTTATCATCAATTTTGCTGGTGATCTGAAATATGGTATGTTGTCTTTCCTGATGCTCTATGATTTTTGTTAGATTTGCGAAAAAAATGTGAAGTTATATAGGATTATGCCTCCTGAACGGATCTGGATCCAACTTTCTATTAAATGTGTAACAAATTAAATGTGGATTATGCTTTCAACTTTTGACAGTTGGGTCTGGATCCAACTGTGAAATTATATAGGATTATGCTTTCAACATTTTACGGTTGAGTCTGGATCCAACTTTCAATTAAATGTGTAACAAATTAAGTAGAAGTATATAGTTCACTTTGTAAAAGAAGTCTGCTGGAGATGAAAGTGGCAAAATTCTTTGCCATAGAGAAGGGCTTCCATCTTGCACTGGAACAAGCCCCTTTGTCTACGATCATCTTCCTCCATGTGGGTTGCTGATATGGTAAACAAATTAGTGACTTAGCCTGTGTACCCTCCACTTGAACTCATGGAATCAGAAGCATGTGGCTGTGTGCTAAACTGGCACTTCAAGCATGTCACCATTTTTCTTAAATAAGAGATCATGAAGTAGGTCATCACAATACTTCATTTTTATTGTTCACGTATAACAAATATGGTCCATCTTTCAGATGCCACAATGAAGCTCTATAAGTGACTACATTGAGAAATGGAAAGATGCTGTCATGTTCTTCGATTTTGTACTAGTCCTTCAGAGCCTTTTGGTTGAGATTAAACAGGCTACCTCATTCTAAGAGCTGAACAGTTTGTGATTTTGAACACTGAGTATGCCCTGTTCTATTTGATGTAGAAAAAAGAGGAATAGAGAAGCTGTTCACGTTCTGTGGCTCATAGCATTCTAGAGTACTAGATTACTTAATATGAAGAGCATTTAATAGAATGTGCATAGACAACTGCGTACTCCTTTATCTTGTTTATTTTGTGTTTCTCATTTCTTTGGCATCCTCCATATATTTTCCACGTCTCTAAACCAGGGAACTCATTATTATAGATAGGATGTCCCTGGCAGACAATTTGCAAACTCAAGAAGATTGAACCATGTGCTGGTTCATTACATAACAGTGAAGAAAGAAATAAGTCATGCAGCTGGGAAAAAAATAATGTTGCTGAAATTCTTGAATAAACTTTTTATTAGGTTGAATGAACAATGTAGGTCAATGCTGCACCACCTATTGCCTTTATTTTTTCGTTAAATTTCATGTATGAACCACCTTCTTAAACTTATTTATCATGATCTGAGAAAAAGAAAATGAGTGCTGTCATTTGGTTATAGTGTTGCAAAATTAAATTCCAAAAATTCTTGCAGGGAAATAGCATGGATGCAAGCTTTTGTGCTTTGTTTGGTGTATGTATGTCTTTCATTATCTTGTTTGATGTTTCCCATGCATCCATATTTGTCAAATTGATAGCTGCTTCCCTGCACGTCATTTTTGTCGCTAATAAGTGTCAGGTTGTTTGTCATGTGGCTTCTTTGAATTAAAATAGTTGCTTATTTGCTTTTAAAACAGTAGGAGATTCTGATATTCCTAGCCAGCAGAATGTGAACATGGAAAATCTAGAGTCAAGTCTTGCTTCTAGGAAGGTGTGGATGGCTTCCTCTATTCATAAAGATGAAGAAGCAGGTAACTGGAATTATTGAGTCTTCCTCTTCCCACTGTCTTCCTGGCAGAAACCTCCCTGCCTGAACAGAATGTTTGCAAAAGAATCTCTGCTTTCTGCTCTTCTGCAGTTCATTTCCTTTTGCTTAACCATAGCAAACTTGCTGGTCATGAGTAATCTTTGCCTTCTGATGTGACGTGTAGTGCCATAAAATGGCTATGTTTCTCTTGAAGAACCTTTCAGTGACAATTCCACTATATTCCCTTAAATGGGGTAAAATGGCATTCGATAAATGCATTCGACAATCAATAAAATGTCATGGTTGAAAGAGTTCCCTAATGGAAAGGCATATTTGAACTGTTGAAAGAAAAGATGGGGACATTCTCCAAAATGCAAGAAATCAGGGTTTTCTTTTGTAAATCCAGTAGTAAGTCAAACTATTTTTCAATAAGACCCTTCTATAGTTCTATAGTTCTATTAGTACTGGATTCAGCAATAGGAGGACAAATTCATTGGTTTTGCTAGCTATGTCGTTATAATATTTTGAAGTCTGTTATATGATTTATCTAGGGTCTAACAACTAAAAAAATGCAGTTATCTTATGGATACACAAAGAACTAGCAAAAACATATTCAAGCTTGCTCACAATTATTGTTCCTCGACATCCCCAGCAAGGACAGCAGATAACTGAAGTAAGCTCTGGTGCATTATGGACAGTTCTATAATTATCTTCCATTGTTGACATGGTTTATATATTGTTATCTTGTACGACAATTCTAAAGGATAGGTGCTGATGCACTACCCGTTGGAGTCTTTATCTTTTAAAACCATGTGAATCTACAGTTGCTGAGCCGAGCTTAGGTCGATTTAAATTAGGATTTTGGTTCTTGGCCTTGCCTGTTGATTCGCATGCTTGATCATGTTTGCCTGACACGGCTGGCCTCTCCAAAAGCTGGATTATTGGAACTTGTTATGCAACCTTAGATGCATATCGTGATAGGCAATCAATCTGCATACATTTTGCCTCTTCATGACACTAAAGTCTGAAATGACTTTTTGCAGTTTGACTACTCAATTTTGCATGTGTCTAATATATTAATAGGCTCCTTTATGTGTAGGCACTGCAGAGGGAAGGGGTGAATGTTTTATTGAGGTCTCAAAGCAAAGCTGTTCTTCCTAGTGCGAACTTTTATGTGGTTGACACATTAGGTTTGTGACTTCTTCCATTTTCATGATTTCTTTAATTTCTTATTTTATTTAAAGCATGCTGGTTACTGCCACATAAGCTTGCATAAAGTCTTCATACTGATGAGCTTCTAACGAATGGACAAGAATATGCCTTGAATAAAATAGCACCTTAAGGCCCAAAAGATATCTGCTAGAAGATAAAGGTAGGAAAGTTAAGATTTAAGACTTTCACGAGTAGATATTCTGAAAAAAGCGAGTTAAACATATATAATGTCTTTGAAATACCAATTTTCACTGAAAATACCAACATCATCTTGAAATGTGAAACTATCCAATTCCATACCCTATTACATTTTTAAATTTTAAGCTGTTTCAGAAAAATAAATTCCTCATATTTACAGGTGAATTGAAAAGCTTGTATAGGTTGAGCCCAATTGCTGTGGTAGGAGGATCATTTATCCAGGGATTATCTGGACACAATATGTGCGAAGCTGCTGCTGCTGGTTGTGCTGTTTTGACTGGTAAGGCTTTCTCTAAACAAGTTTAAAGTAAATACTCAAGTTTGTGGATGACGTTTTGTCTCATTTATATTTTCATTGGCTTTTAGGCCCCCATGTAGGGCATTTCTCTCAAATGGTACAGGAGATGCAAAGGCTAGAGCCTCTTTCAGTACAACAGGTCATCTCTCTCTGCCCCCACTCCTCCCTGTCCTTTTCATTTGCTGCTTACACTGTTTCAAAACCATGTGGTCTCACCTACGTTCAAACTTAAGTTGTTAATCTAATTTCCAAGTTAGTAACAAGGATCAGATAATGATGGGTGTATTTGGCTAAGTGACGTTTTAATGACATAATTTGGCGAACTATTACTGATGCAGTTACCCCTGTTTTGAACCTTTGACAACATATATCAAGTAACCATCCGTTTCTAGTGCCATATCTGACCTTAAAACGTTTGTCATGGCATGTCTCTAATGTTTAATTTTTGCCTTCTCTAGTACAATAACGACAGAAGTCACTTAGCATGCCAACAAAGACTTGCAGATTGTGGGAATCTATGATGCCACGGTGCAATCACCTTCTATGAGTCTATTTTCTACCAAGCAACGATATTCATTACATTTTTGTATTATTATGTATGAAGTATTCATGATTCATGAACAGGATGTTGTAAAAACTTTTTCCTAATTTATTAGCTTGCTTACATGTTCTCATGATGCTTACAGGTCGCAGGAAAAATTGAACTGCTGGACCACTTGAGAAAGCTCCTTAGCGATGCCAAAACCTTAGAGGACCACCGGATCGCTGCCAAGAAAGCAGCTTTTGGTTTGTCACGCGGAGTGGTCCAGAATGTCTGGAACCTGATTGATATACATGTATTGAAGAAACACGTTCAAGAACGTGATATGTAATTCATAGTTAAATAAGTTATGCACGATGACTTGGAGAAAGTCCATCCAGCACCAAGAAGCATAGAATACACAAGTTAAAATGACCGTACTACAAGCTATATGTTAAAGAAGTGGCTAAGGTGGCCTTCTGGCCGCCAACGTTAAGAACTTAAGATGTTTACTTTGAAAGGGCCTGCCTGGCCTCTTCCTTATTTATTTCATATGTGAAAACAAACGATACTGAGGAACCATGGTAATACTTCAACCATGACAAAAAACAGGCGCGAAAAGCACTCCTAATATATTCACGAGAAGCACTCTTCTTCCTGATCTGTTTGATTTCCTTCGAGCTGTTTGATTTCTTTCACTGCAATCCCCGTCCGGAAGTTTTGCATTTCTTTCTCTTTCCCGAGCCATCTCTGAGATTGCCTGTACTTTTTTATGCTTAGTTTCAAAGCCTTTGTCCTTGTTTGCTTCTGCTTATTATTTATACTTGAATTTCTACATCTTTTCTTTAAATATTAAAAAGTCCCCGTTGGAAGCAGCAGACTGTTCCAGGTAGATCATAGAATCGGCGGCGATGCTTGTTCTGGACTACTGCATTTTAGTTGAGGAATGCAGAAGGTAAAGAAGACTACCAATAGACATTCTAGAAAAGAGAACTACAAAACAGTGTTCCCACATTGCTCCCACTTGCCCAAGGGCATACGTGGGGTCACATGTTCAAGCTCCCATTTCAACGACAACTAGAGAGTGGCACACATTGAAGGCATTTGTGGATGGTAATAGCAAAGAAATAAGTAAACCTTCTTACTTGAATTGGTCAATATAAATTTAAAGGGCTGTTCAGTTTCTTAATAAGTGCAACAATGAAATGATAGCGACGTTGCCCACACTTTAACCAGCCTCACGAGGAACGCATGAGTCACAGTAAGTACAATAACGAGACATCTTGAATATTGGTAGGTTTCTCCCCTTGCCTCCTTAACGAAGTGTAACAATCATCAAGGTACTGCCCCTGAACGGGCCTCGCAAGACATGTATGTAACAATGCGGATTGCCTTGATGAAGTTGACTGTACTTTAGGCATTTCCTGGAGACCCAGAAGCACTAAATGGGTTTACCTTCACTTCGATATGTCATCACAACGCGATATTATGGAGACCAAGGTTGCAGCGATAAGCCAAATAATACTGCAACACTGCACTTCACCAAGCACAGAGAAGCCCTTCATGCTTAAGTTTACTGCAGAGAGAGCTACGTTATAACAATGGTTACCAAGCAAACCCTTGTTTGTGACGGCGATCATGACAGACGCCAAGAAGGACCTTGCACGAGAACACGAGGTTCGCGCAGTCTTCGTATTTGAATGAGGATAAAAGCACCTAAATAAGGCATCGCATTGCAACAATCTTGTGTCATTGGTCCCTATGTTAACAGTTTATGAATCTACATTTATGTACATTCTATCCTTTCAACAGCCAATTCTTCCTCAGATGAACAATAACAAGCCTGTCTCATCTCCCCAAGCAGGTTTTCAGAAACTTCACACGTTCCTTCTGTTTGAGCATTCCATTTATCTCCGACAACAAAACTGCGTCTTTCTTTATTTATCTCGATCCAACTGCATCCTGGGCTTTTCTTTAGTCCTTTCTCCTTCATCATCTCCCTTACTATTTTTGCATCTTTCCACTTCCCTGCCTGTGCATAAATATTAGCTAGAAGGATGTAATTTCCCTCATTCTCCGGCTCCAACTCAAACAATCGATTGGCAGCAAATTCTCCAATGGCGGTATTGTTATGAATTAAAGCAGCACCAAGCAATGCACCCCACACTCGTGGGTTTGCCTCCTCCTGCGCCCTCCCAATAAATTGGATCGCTTCTTCAAGCATCCCAGCTCGACCATAGGCATCAACCATACATGCGCGGTGCTCAGCAGTCGGACTTATTCCATAGCTAGTAAACATACCTTCAAAAACCCACTGAGCTTCGCTAATCAGACCTGCCCGACTGCATGCAGTTAGGACCGAGGTCAATGTGATGGAATCAGGAATTATACCAGTATCCACCATTTCACGGAAGAGTGCAAAACATGTCTCTGCATGCCCATGGGCGGCATAGCTAGCAATAATCGAAGTCCAAACAAATGCACTCTTCACCATTGTCCAACCAAAAGTTCTGCGAGCTTCTTCAAGGCTACCAGCTTTTGCATACATGTCGATAAGTGCAGTTGCCACATAAACATTTTGGTCATGGCAATTTCGGATGGCATGGGCATGGATTTCTTTCCCCGTGCGCGAAGCAGAGAAATATGAACAGGTGGGCAGGATGCTAGAGATAGAGACGGAATTCAGTCTAAATCCTGCGAGCTGCATGTCTCGAACCATTCGAGGAACTTCACCATGACAACCATTCTGCACCAAGCCCGCAATCATCGCATTCCATGTGCTAAGCGAAGGTTGCTCATTTTCTCCCCTGTTCTTCATAGTTCGGAATATCTCCATGGCCTTACGGCAGTATCCATATTGCATGTAGCCCGAAATAATTGCTCCCCAAGAGACTGGATCTCTTTTAGGCATTTCATCCAGCAATTTCTGTGCATACTTCAAATCCCCACATTTAGCATACAATGTGATCAACGAATTCCAAACGGCAGTATCCATTGCAATCCGGCCCTTTGAGATCTCCTCTTGGATACTCATCCCGCGTCTGAGATCCTGTAAGTTGGCGCAAGCTTGCAGTGCACTAACCACGGTAACCTCATCTGGATGAACGCCAGCCACTCTCATCTCGTCATACAACTTAAGGCTCTCCTCATACCTCCCACTCTGCGCATAAGCACCTATTATTGCATTCCAAGACACCACGTCTCTTTCGGGCATTCCATCGAATACTCGCCGAGCAGCAACCAAATCACCCATCCTCGCATATGCAGTCACTAAACCATTGAGAACAAAGATATCAGAATCAAACCCATTTCTGAGGACGTACGAGTGGATCCCTGCACTAAATTGTCCGACGTCAACATAGCTCGAAAAACATGCTTTCAGAAGGCACGTGATGGTGTAATTGTCTGGGCGGAGGCCGGAGCACAGAAGCGAACAGAAGAGCAGCAGAGCTTCCCGGTGACAGTCATGAAGCGAGTAACCGATGAGCATAGCGTTCCACGTGAAGAGGTTTCTCTGCGGCAATCTGTCGAATACCTGGCGTGCACATCCCAGGTCGCCGGACTTCGCGTAGAAGGTGATGAGCTTGGAGCCAAGGTAGTTGGCGGGACGGACGTCCAGAAGGATGAGGCGTCCATGAAGCTGACGGCCCGGCCGCAGGAGGCGATGGTCGGTGCAGTGCTGGATAAGCGAGCCAACGCCAGTATAGTTGGGAGACTCAGGGGACTGCTGCAGGCTTGCCAGCAGCCGCCGGAGGCAGCCAGTTTTCATGGGCAGCCTCCTTCTCCTTTCCTTCTTCCTTGATGAAACTGAAACTGAAAGGAGGGGACTTACCCAGCATCGTCATCAATCGCCCAGCCAGACGGCAAGATGGAGGGCTTCTCGACCTCTCTTGATTCGTTACAGGAAAGGAAGATCCTCCTCCACACCTGCCTTCCTCCTCATTGAGAATCCCTCTGGCAAACAAAGGGGAGATTCGAACGGGGGACTCATATGCATTTAATAAACGCCCGTGCCGTCTCTTCCCGGACAACCTCCATGGACGCTAGCCTGGTCCTCGATTCAAAGCATGTTGGATTTCACATCTAGATCCGCCCATAATGGGCCGAATCCAAATCGATACTGTAGTTCAAAGGAAGTTACATACCCGTGCATACGTATGTCGACCAAGATGGATATAGACAGCGTAGGTGAAATAAAATGGTTAGAATGAAAAACCGAAGGCCCATCTGTGACAAGTGTTGTCGACAAAGAAGGTTTTTCTAGCACGTCGTGAAAACATAGTCCTCGTCGGGCGCGAGAGTTAGGCGACAGTTTCACATTCATAACTTGCAGCAGAAAACTAAAGTATGCAATGTCGTCACATAAATTAGATAATTATGCATTTCTGTATATATTTTCTTATGTCATTTGATATCAGAGTCAGGAGATTCAGACAACGACCGGAACATACCATCTATGCTATTTCATAAGCCACAGTAGAAATAAACTGCTTATTATTCCTTTATTTATTTTCATTAAGAGATGGCTTTACGGGGGGAGGGAAGATAGATCTCCATCCTCCGAATAAAACAAATTAAGAGGACAGGCAATAGTTGCTGCCCTCTCTGTCCACACAGACATTTAATAAGAGGTTGCCAATTCTTTTACTGTGGTAAGGTACTATTCTACTACTAGCCATTGGTATTGCTAGAGGGAGGGTATGAACCTTCAACCTTATGGTTAACACAGTCACACAGAGGAGGCTGGACTTATGTTGTTACTTGTCCAACCAGCCGTTGGTATCCATTCGAGAGGCTTAAACACGCATATGGCCTACAGCACATTGCAGTTTCTAGGTAGATGAATGGAATGAAGTGGAAAAACCTTTCTCTCAAGTTGATGGCTTCAGTAGCACCATTTATCTGCAGTCGTTTGTTGCTATTATCATGAAAGTAAAGGATGACCTACCTGGTTTACCAAAGGGAGGAAAAGGAGCATCAAGAAACACTGTGGTGGCATGCCTTCTAAGATACATGTCCTCTACACTGAGAAATCTTCTTCGTTGAAGGTGGAGGATGTTGCTGCGATATGCTGCACATCTCCCTTAAAAGGCAGACATAAAGACAGTAATGTTGTGGTTCGTTGTGTTTATGATGGGCGGAGCCCAACCATTTTTATAAATTATGTTTTATCATTTATGGTGTACCCATCATCTACTCTAGCTACATTAATGTCTGATCCTGTCCCTGGACAGGGAGGGCGGCAAAGACGCCATTTTCTCAAACCTGAGGCTGTTGCAGTCTGTCTTTTCAATGGCCTGATGACTGCAGTCTCTACATTAATATTGGTACTGCGGTCTTTGCTTCTTATGGCCTGAGGACTTTCCTCGATCTTGTTAATTTTTATGCCCAATAAATGACCAGCTTTCTATGCAATTTGTTTTATATGAGGGTGGTTCATGATTCCACACATGTATATAACATCTATTTTTCTGGTTATACATCATCTTTTTTACCATGGTACGAGTGGTTCACGTTTTTCCCTTTTAGTTAATATTATTGTTTAAAGATTATGGAATTATCAGATATTTATTTTAAGAATAGTCCTTGTTTCTTTAGAGGCCGTCCCAAGAGTGACGATAACGCTGGTCAGCAATATTTGTGTTTCTATTATGCTCATGAGCAGTTGGATCCATCCTCTATTTCTATGTTTAATGGACACATAAATTTAAATATTTCTGTTTTAGATTCTGGATCAGATTCATATGTAAATTTTTTATGTAATTATTTGTTTTGCGTAATATGCATGGCGGCCCTTCATTCAATGTAGTTTCTATTTGGATTATGGATTAGATCTTGAATGCTCATATATATGGTAATTGAACTTGGTATCATGGTTGATTTGGATCCAAGTTCAATGCATCAATTTGGTTTCAATCTAAGAATCTGGATTATGTATACACTATTGATATAAATGCTAAAGTTTTTTGTGGATCCATTATCTGATCTAGTAGTGCATGATAGTCATTGATGGATCCATTTCATAAATTTTTATGTAGGATCCAAGTTCATTTTATGATTGGATCTTTTTTTTTTTTTGACTTATACCTTAATACTATGTACTAGTCCAAAATTAGGTGTTCAATATGAAACATTATATTGAACATTTTACTTGACTTTGTTCCTTGTCCAAGGAAAAAAAACCATCATACATATTTATATTAATTGAGGTAGTATGTTTTTTAAAAGTAAATGAAATGGTTAACCAATACTTTCAAAGAATAAAGGTCTATCATAATTAATCAAACAGTCTATAAGAAGAATGCATATCTACTTAGAATTGGGCAAGCGCTTGTCTATAAGTTGGGAGTGGATAAAAGTTCATGTACACGACTGCATACAAGTGCCCTTTGAATTTCATATAATTTAAGGCTGTTTTGGTCAGATTTAGCCTTGTGAATGTGGTTTACATGTTTGATTTAAAAAAAATGTGCTTCACAATTGTTATCTAGGGTAAGGTGACCGTTTCATTTTAGAAGAAAACAAATCAGCAGCATTTCATTAAAATTTTAGAAGGAATAGCCTGTGTCTCTATCATTGGAAATTTGCACCAATAAAAGGTTGCATTTGTTTCATCTCTAGGACCTTCAAACTTGGTACTCTCCTCTGAAAAGAATAAATGAGGAAGCAGTATACATGATGACATACCTTCAGTTCAAAACACTTGCTAATTAGAAGAAGGAAACAGAAAACAAGAAAAGGTATTGAGCATAATGTATGATTAAGATCATATCAATAATGATTTCATATGTTCAACCAATTAGACTAAGAGTTTACAAAATGAAAACAAAAAGATCACCATGCTGACATTGTCATATGCTTCCAGCACCAAAGACAGCTTGATGCAATGAGGAACAAGAAAACACATTCACATTTTCACCAAAGAAAAAATAAGTGAGACACGTCACTGTTAAGATCATTTCAAAGGCCAGATGTGAGTTCATAGACAGCAGTTTGCTGCACCTGAAGTAAACTCAAACTCCTGTCATCTTTCAGGCAGTGTTTGAAAGTGTGGTGTTGAGGTTTTCATGTGGAATGCATTAACTATACTTGGAGTCCATGATCTGCGTGAAAAGTTGCATCAGTGAGGTGTTTAGCTTCTTGGCTTGGGGTAGTTTTCTCCAATACCCACTTGAAGAGGCGGCTTTTGTGGAAACCACATGGACATGCATTAGCAAGGCCATGCAAAGAGGGTTACCTGATGAAGATTTCACTGCAACAGTTTATAGAGTAAACATTGGATGGAAAACAAAGAATGACAAATGAAACTCCTATTGACATTTGGAAGTATAAAAGGTGCATTATTGGACTTCTCGCTTTTATGGCACAAAGGCCTTACATGTTTTTGGTGTCAGATGAAACTATTATAGAGCAGAAAATAGATTAGTTAAATGTCTATAATTGTTTGTTCATATGAAATCAGATTTTGTTTGTCTTTCAAAATTCTAAGTGTATATATCTGATATACGTAGTTCAAGACAGGAAGTTCATTTTTGACCAGTTTATTGGGTGCATCACATCTCTGTAATTTATAAAGTCTAGTCCATACACTAAAACCCAACCATTTATTCTATGTTTTAGACTTTTAGTTCATATAAGTTCACATCTTTGCAGTTAAAATTTTGAAAAATCATGTGAATTTTCTTTCTACTTTGTAATTTCACAAAACTTGTCAAGTAGACTGCACAAAAATGATCTCATATAGCACTTTCAAGGATCAAATGATGATTGATAGGTTGGTGGGTGGGAGAATCAGTGCATGGAAATGATGCTATATCTCTGCTGGGTGGTTGAAAGAAGGTTGTACTGCAGGGCCTGAACATAGAACTAAGGTAATAGGGTAATTAAAGAATTGATTTTCCATTTCAGACACTGAAGAATTGAATATTCTGCTGTTATATCTAATCTTTATGACTAGAACACTGCTGCAATTAACTCAAACCTTCGAGTCATCAACTCAAAATCCTTAGATTGGTTGTATATAGATTGTTCCTTCATTTTCAGAGGAACCAACAGATATCTGCCAAATCCCTACTCTTCCTTCCATGAGTGTCTAAGTTTGAACTTGTCAGCTAGTCTTCTCAACCCCCAGAGCAAGATCTTCTGGCCTCCTCATGCATACAACCCTCTTATTGAGCTTCAATGATGAATTATGTGCATGTTAATCAATAATCAATCATCTGTGGAGTTAAGATAATGGACTTGGATCCTAATTCACCTTGTGACACACCTAAACCACAGAGATAACTGAAAGGAGGAAAGTCAAAGACCACTTTCTAGAATTATAAGCTCCCTTGCTTGAAGAATGCCCTTGATTCTTTTAGACATCATACTAGTGTCATTGGTGCAAGTTCCTTCACATGTTCTAACTCCTATTGCCCATTTAACAAAGAGAGTTATTGGTTTAGATAAGTTATCTCATCATTTCTGTATCTGTTATTGGCTCCTTTCTCTTCGTTTTTCCTTTTCAATGCAAGCTAGAGTCATGCAGATCCTACCTGATTAGTCACAAGTGCAGTTACTGAATTCTTGACCTCCTTCCACTTGATGACCACCAAAAACCACAGAGGTGACTGAAAAAAAGAAACAGGACACTTGCTATAATCTGCAACATTCATTGCTTGAAGAATGTCCTTGAAGATCAAATTCTAGTACCTTAAGACATCATACAAGTGTCTTTGGGTGCAAGTTCCTTCTTCACATGATTCTAGCTCCTATTGCACATTCAGCAAAGTGATTGGTCTAGGTGAGTTAGCTCATCATATCAGTTGTCATTATTGGCTTCTTCTTCTTTTCTTTTTTTCCTTTTTAATGCAAGCTAGAATTATTTATTGAACCCCAAGACCTGAATCAAATAGGCAAACCTTCAAAATTATCAGATGAACACTATTTCACAAAAAACACCTCAAGAGAGTTCAACACAATCAGTTGAGCATTCAAAAGAATCAAAGCCATCAAGATAAATACCATCGGACAACCAACTTACTTCGAAAGTAACAACAGCAACCACGCATATGAGTTCACTTTGAATCGAAACAACATGCAAAATGTAGTTTTCCAATGTTAGACAACATTTGCCGATCCTTTTCGAACATCGCCAAACCTGTGTGAACAATAGAGTTCGATTAAGAACATGAAGGATGATGTTTGAGTATCGTTCCAATTTTATCAAATGTCTCCTAAGAGCAACGGATGAAGTTTGAGTAAAAGCTTGACTAGAAGCCTACATTATGAATACGGTAATATCAAGTTTAATAATCGAAAGATCATTCACATCCTGATTCACTCCGTTGCGCCTGATATGCCATTCAAATGTGTAGGGGAAAACGAACTTCGAATTCTGTGCTCTTACAAAAAAAAAATTCAGTAGCCCTTAGATACTGCTGAGGTGAAAAGAAAGCTTCGCTGTGGGTCTAATTAACAGCCCCCAAGTAGTGAATGGTGACTACTGGGATGAAAAAGATCTCTCTCTCTCTCTACATAACATATATATATATATATATATATATATATATATATATATATATATATATATATATATATATATATATATATTTATTTATTTATTTATTTATTTATTTATTCAGGCATGTGAGCGGAGAAAGGGTTGTTTAAAAACGATGGCTTGAAAGCACATTGGTCTCCCCCTTTCGCAGGTTTCATTTCCCATCTTCATTCACAAATGGTCTGATGGTCTAAGTAGTCCATCTTCTTGCTGTATTGGTCCTTGTTGCTAGCCTTATCTGCACTTTCCAAAAGGAATATTTTGGGTTCCGAAAGACGAAGAAGAAAGGCGAGGAGGAAGAGGGATCTAGGGTTTCTTGGCTTGCCATGAACCTGTTTATCCTCAAAAGAATCGATTGTCTTTCATCTGTTTGCTGAAGCTTGGCTTTCGCATGTTGGCCACGGAGAGAAGATGGATGTGATCAAGTTCGAAAGGCGTCACAAGAAAAAGAAAGTCGATGGTTCCACGCAGCCGGCTTTTACTCCGAAGCAGCTAGATTTCCCATGGTTCAAGAAGACCTACCGGAGGAGGAAGAAGGAGAATGGTGGTGGCGATAGCCGGAAGGGCACCGGCGGCAGTGACGGACTCCATTTGCTTGCGACGGCTGCTGCTGATGAGTCCTTCGGTCCGAAAGCAAGGTCTTCCTCCCTTTCGGCGGGACAAGTGGGTAACCTCTCTGTTAAGGGTGTGCCCGCGCCGGCTGGTCTTCCTGGAAATAGAGTGGTTGGTTTTCCTCAAGCAGACCCAGCGAAGTCGCCGCGGGTGTTGAACTTGCATGACTCTGTTAATGGGAAACTCATGGAGAAATTGAAGCAATACCTCGGCGAGCACGACGTTGAGCTCGGCCATGGCTGGAAAGTACGTCATAAAGCATGTAGCGGCCATGAGACTCATTGCTACTTTTCTCCCATGGGCAAGAGATTCACTTCCATGTCTTCTGTCCTCGACCATCTGAGGGAATGGAATGATGGTCGTCAATCTACGGGTTCGGGGAGTGATTTGGCTAAAATGAAGGAACTAAATCAGTTTAGTATTTCTGCGTGCCCACATCCTAACTCTCTTGTTGCTAAAAGGGTGAATCCTCCAGCCTCTGCGAAAAGGCAAGATGATGATAACGGAGACAAAAAAAAGCACCATGTTCATCATCAGGAAGCCAATGCTGAAAACATTGTCTTGCGAGAAAGGAATGGTTTCTTGGAATCTGGAAAATGGGTGGACCAGGTATCAGTTTTTCTCTCCCTTTAGAACCAGTTTTGCCGATTAGTAAGGCTTTATGTTAAGGGAAATGCTTCTTTGATCATTTCCACGCGCATTTTTTGGTGATAGCATGCAGGGTATGTCTGTTAATGGTCAGAACTCAGAACCACCATTATCCTGTTTGTTTTTTGTTTGCCCTAGTTTGCATCACCTGGCCTCTTATCTTTTTTTTTTTTTTTTTCTGCATTGTATGTTCTTTTCCATCATTTCCCTCGACAAGATCATTCTACTTTGTGGCATTGGCAGTTAACTATTTGTGCAGCGCTTACAGTGAATTTGAGCCTCCGATTAGCAAGTTTCTTTTGATACCATGGATGTCTTTTTCCAGCTTCGTCTTTAGGTTGGTCATATACTGGAGTTCTGTTTTTGTTGGACTTATTTCTTTTTCTAGCCTACTGTTGTCACTTGTGAAGATTATTTAATAACGTAATTTAGGGCTAGATAACACATCATGAAGTAAAAACGTTAAAGCAAAGGGGGGTCCAAAGTTGAAATCGGTATGAGGATTGCAAAGTGACCTCTTCATCGGGAGATTAAACCAGATAAACTCAGGCTAGTAGGCTGTCTTAGCCCCAAATTCTTTACTGTATTATGAATTGATCCCCAAGATAAGCAATGGAAATGCATGAAAGTTTGTGTAACCTAAGTGGATCCATGATCAAGCATATCCATGCTTTGGCTGGCTACATCTCTAAACTTCATGAATTGGTCAATCTTGAATCAGTATTTTGTGTCAAGAAAGACACATACCCAAGTCCATTTCTGTGCTGCTTGAAATGGTTTTGCCTGCTAGTATCTACAATCTATATGCAAGCATAGTTCATTTTTCCTTCAATGGACGAACCAACATGTATAAAACACTTTCTTGAGGTATCTGTTACATCATGATAGGTATGATACTGTAGTTTGGGGTCGGTTAGTAGACATAGTGCTGTTTACTTGAAGGAAATCAAGAATGAGGAGTGGATAGATTTTCTATCTTATTGGTAATTCAAAAGCTCTTAGAATATCATTAACTGGAACTTCGATTTGTGCACCTTATGCCATGAATGAAAGACAGAGGGACACTTTTTTCCACCCTTTAAGAATCCATGTGCATGTGCATCATACTGTGTAGAAGTAGTAGGTGTTTTGCTGTTTTATCAACTAAGGTTCGAAAATCGAAACTTATCACATCCCACGTAATGTCATGTAGATAATGAACATATTCACGCTTTTGTCAATAAGATATTAAGATTTCACAGTCACTATTATCTGTCAGACTTTACCATTTTATATGAGCTGTACTGCAGATGCAAACCTTTCTTTCTTCATCATGTTGTCCAAGATCATGGATTTACATAAATTTTTCATATCATTATTTTTTTTCATGAGCTTTAAGTTTACTTCGAACTACTAGTATTAACATTCACTCAAGTTACTTGGTTTACATTATTGTGAGGCCACAAATGAGGTCTTGGTGCTTGTTTATCTTTGAGACAACTCTGCAACTAGATGATGCCTAATTTTGTCAATATAAAGGACTACTGAAAACATAAAGATACCTTAAACGTCGTTTTGGATTTTCCTCTCTTAGTTGCAGAATTTTCTAATCAAATTCAAATTTGTTATTGGCAAGGTTCTTTTCCAAATTACCAAAAGAACTTTGTTATTCAACTTTCACATGATTAGTTATTCTGATAGAGTGTTATCTTATTATGTTATCGTCCATTGTACTTATGCAGTTCTCTGGGTAGCACTTTCCTTATTCTTTGCCTATCAATGTCTGTAATGGGAACAATGGGTATGTAGCCTAGTTTCCTCTTGCGCTTAGCCCATTTTCTTGAACGCTAATATCCCATGCGTTGCTGTTTCCATAGAATTCAAGATTTGTACATACAGGATGTCATTTCTGAAGTATTTTGACATCCACTTATGTTTTGCTTTTTCTAAATAGTTGGAGTTATATGCATAAACAATATGACCTTTAGGTTGAAACATTTTCTTTAACCTGATGTGGCATACAGCATTGGAAAAAATCTGTGATTAGCTGCACCATAGGATAAAAAAGAGGTTCAAAAAATATTTAGAAAAGTAGAAATTTTATCAGAAATTTTCAAAAATATTTACAAGGGTACAGTTATATACTTATATGGATACTGCCTGGTGGACTATTCTGTCAAGCCTGAGGTATGAAAAGGAAAAGACATGGATGGATTTGTATCATTATGGTAACTAATTCAGATAAGCTAGGAAAGATTTGTTGACATCAGACATGCTCAGTTCAGGTGGTGCCAATGTTATTGAACAGATAAAACCGTTTTAGCCGTAGGCACTTTTGGTCATTAAAGCCTCTCAAAAAGGTGTAGTTTTGATATATATATATATATATCATCGGGGATCACCTCTTCACTTCTCTAGACGTGCTCACCTTTGGATTATTATGGATGAATAAGTCTCAATTGTTCTCTTATGTTCCCATTGTTCATGACATCACGTTGCACAGCTTGGGGCCAAAATAATGTAATTCTGTAACATGTAAATGTATCTTTTGCCTTGCATCATTACCTGTACATTATTCTGAATATTGTTTGGTTAATCAATTTCTAAGATCAGAAGATCTACTTTACGAGATATATTCCATGGTTTTTGAAGTATATAACCAGCAGTACCATTTTTTGTTGGTACCATCAACTTTTTTTTAACATACTTGGTATTTCAAAACTTCTTGAATAGAAGTTCAAAAAAAAAAAAAAATGTCGTACTGAATCTATAGTATGTTTTTGCATCTGTATAATTTGGTCCTTGTTGAACTAGTTATTTTCTTCCTCCTTGAGGTGGATATGTATGTTAGAAGTCTAACTCCGGAAAATAGGCTATATTTTGCAGTGGAAAAACCTTGAGCTTCTGAAAGTATCTGTGCAGTAAAGTTCTTTGGAGTTAAGGTAGCACAAGAAATGTAGAAAAACGGAACTTATATGCTGAGTGTAGGTTGGATGATTGGGGGGAAATTATGTTATCATTGCCACTCATTGATTTGACAATGAAGTTAATCAAGCCCATCTCCTTTTGAGTGCTAGTTTTCCAAGCAATCACTGTTATGCGGTGATCAATGTGTCATAAAGCTGTCTGCACCTTCAGGTGGCTCACATAGTGTTTTTTTTCTTTCTTCCTTTGAAGGAAATTTACATGGCTTATATAGGAGTTGAACATCAACTGCTGTGAAATTCGTCCTTTCAATCTTTGGGGTTGCCCATGGTAAAATAGCATGAATGAATGAGGGAAAAGAAAGGAAGAGGAGAGGAGTTGATTGCTATGGTCTCTTGAACTTTATTACAGGACTGTTGATATTTGTAATGCAATGTACAGTTAAGAGTAAATTACCACACAAGCTTATCTTTGATGACATGATGCTATATTGAAGTCAAAGGGTTGGTCGTAGGATCTGGAAGTTATAATATCAAAGGATGATGGCATCATCATGTATTTTTACATTGAAATCAAAGGATTGTTCATAACATTGAAAGACTAAAGCGTGCCTCTTAATTTCCCACTTGTTCTTGAGGCAAATGCTTGTCAATGTTGAAATTCACGAAAATCATGTTTTGATTGTCACGGCAGTATAGATTTACCAAGCTTCTAGTGTAGGGAACTGATGCTAGATTCATGTAACTGCAGTTATCACAATTACAATACAGTGTTTATCTTTCTTTCATAGCTATGGTTCTTTTTACTTACCAATAGCCAAGATGTTTATTAAGATGCAAACAATCCCTTAAAGCTAACCTTCTGGACTTGGTATACTCAACCAATATCTGAATTGCCGGTCTAGTAATTTGCTACTGATTTTCAGGACATCTGAACTGCCCTTTTTTTAATCCCTTTAATTGATATAACGAATGCTTTCTTGTTTGTGGATATATAACTTTTATTTTGAGCTTATTAATTGCATTGGCTGGTTTGCATGATACGAGTGTCATGTCTTGGTTAAGGTTATTTATTATAGAGCATTATTTATGACTTACTTGAGATGATATAACAACTCTATTATCGCCACTGCGGGTGCTAGAGAGGGAATGTGAAGTGTGTAAATTTGAAAACCCTGGGTCAACTCTTAACCCTGTCATTCTGGTGCCTAAGTTTTCGCATGGTGTTGTCTTCATAAGGTTTAGTGGTCGTAGCTCATCAGGGTCCTTTCATCATGAAAGGATTTTCATCATCGTTAAAAGGAAAAAAGAAAAAAGAAAAAGTCTCTATTATCATCCCTATAAGTCTCTAAGACTATATGTATCCTCAATTCCTCATTTCTTTATAGTTGATCATGTACCAGATTGGAGTATATGTTGCACATAGTTCTCTCATACGTGTCACAAAGTCTGCCCCTTTTATCAACTTTGATACTGCAGAAACCTTAAGTGGCTTTCTTAGTTGGATTTCCCCTCAAAATTTTCTTCACGCAACAGAAATTATAGTTGAGCATGAGAAACCATTAGTACTTCCGTGACTGCTCAGCTTATCCAGATATTATGGTTCTCTTGTCAAAGTTTATATTTCCCCTCGTATCACCTTTGAAATCACACACGAAATTTGCTATAGAACTGTAAGTATAAATAAATGCAAATGCGAAAGGACTATCTTTTCTTTGATTATTTATTCTATTGGCCTTCAAGTCCAGAATCGATAGACTTTACTAATACCTTCAGAAAAGTCATTCTTATGAGATGAATCATGCCTCTGTTCCGTGGCCATTTTGTGAACACTGTTGAAACTAAGTTACAAGCATCTCATGCCTGTTCTAGTGTTACATGTGGTCAGGCATCTAGCTTCTTAAGAGCATGCCTTCATGGGGTTTGTATCCCTTTCACGGTTTCAGTTTCTCAGATACTCCAGAGGCCATTATTCATCTTGTTGCAATTTCCAATGCCTTCTAGCAAACAGATCATACAAACTTTGTATCCAGCAGCTCTTTCATGTGCACAGAAATGAAAAATATTTATGGAGCAAATGATTAAGTTTACTTCATTTTCTATTTAAATTATTTTCTCAGTTGCTCAAGTTTGTAAGGGCATCAGCAACATTCTGGAGCAACTGGATAAATATGGTCTGAAAAAAATCAGCATCTGCATCTGTGTATTTTGGCTGTAGTTGACCTCTACACAGGGTTTGAGCTGGCTTGATGCTTGTGGAGAACCAGACTCTGGGTTGGCTGTAGTCTTCTTACAGTCGCAAAATGCTGAAAACGCATTCTAAGCAGGTTCAGCCTCCTATGCAATTTGTGAACACGTTAATGTGAAGCTATTTTGAGCTTTCTGAATTGGCATGACTTGTCAGCTCTTTGAACGGCCGAACGTTGCTTGAGATTTTCTTTGTCAGTTGCCAATCAAGAGTTATGAAAAATCGTTGTAAATGTTTTTTAGCATTAGCAGTCAATAGATGTTGTTTCTCGAGTCTAAATTCTTTCTAATTGCAGTTTACTTGATACTAACGTCACTTATGAATGAAATAGTTGCTAGATGGATCACACCAGCTATTACACCAAGAGCAGAGCGATGCTTGTGGATCACTCAAAGCATATACCTTTGGAGAGCATGTAATGGAAGATGATGCTGATAAATTTATCATTTGTCATGGATGTAAGGCAGCTTATCATTTGCACTGTCTGCCATCCAAGCACAAAGATATGCCGTCTGGAAATTGGTACTGCACATCCTGTACTGCAGCCGTGAAGGAATCCAGAGAGCCTAAGCCAGCCGATGTTCAAAGTGGTGATGAGTGTGCATGCAACCATGACCTGTGTGCACCATGCGAGAGACTTGATCATCTTGTACCACCCAGAACGCATGGGCAGGGAGAGCAGCATTGTGTGGTCTGCAGGAAGCTTTGCAAGCTGAGACGCCCAAAGCACAGGCAGATCAAGCACCATTGCTTTGTTTGTAAGCGGCTGTACAAGCTTATCCTTGCGAAGCACATGCATATGCAAGCCAAGAGAAAGAGGAGTGAAGCTGCTGCAACAACGCCCAAGACGAATGCTGAGGACTTGGATTGCCATGAAGATGGACAAAAGTCAGGAGTGTGCAAGGTTTGTGGAACTGGCAAGGAAGGTGATGAAGGGATTGCTACATGCAGTAATTCATATTGTGAGTCAATGCACTACCACATAAGTTGTCTCAAGCCACCACTTAAGGAGGTGCCCCCTCCTGGGTGGTACTGTCATTCTTGCCTCTGTAGGGCATGCCTTGTTGATGAGAACGATGACCGAATTGTCATGTGCGATGGCTGCGACGATGGATATCACACTTACTGCATGAACCCTTCACTGCTCAGGATTCCAAGGGGGAAGTGGTACTGCACATCCTGTCAAGAGAAAAAAGCCCACCCCAAGATTCAACCACTGCCAGGATCCCGAACCTAGGAGTCCTTCCAAAAAAATACCAGAAAAGTTGCAGCCGAGGACCCGACAACAAAGTGCAAAGAGGAATATCGGAGAGTCCGCCATCCGAAATTCCGACCGTAGCAAAGCCTAAGAGATAACAAACGTAGGTAGAGCATAAGTGAAGTGTACAAGTACAAGAGATTTTTCTCCCCAGCACGCTTAAAATTTTCTAATATTTGATTTTTTTTTTTCAATTTTACATGCATTACGGGTTCATTGGCACGTAAATCAGAAGAGAATTTCAATTCTTTGAGAATTTCAATTCTATGTACAGTGAGTCGGTTAATGCAGAAAATATCAGTGCCATGATAATCTTTATTGGACGGTGGCTTTTCTCAGGTAAGCAAACAAAATATCAAGATGAAATTCCTTTCTCAAAATAATCTGCTTTTATGAGCTTGTTGAACAATAATCATAATATATTGGCCCATTAATTATACCACTATCCACAGTGACATTTTACTAGCCATCCTCCATCTACAAATCCCCCGTTTTTAGAGCATGAAGTAAGCTCATTTCTCATCGACTTCTTTCCTGGACAGAACAGTCTTAATCTGACCATCCTCCTCTTGAAACCTCTACTAAATTAAGCTTTACCTGGCAGCTTCAAATTTCTAATGTGACCACCAGACGAAGCTTACCAAAAATAGTAACCGCTTCTTCAGTATTGCCAACTGTACCGTTCGCTGTCTGGATATCAAGCATTTCAACAATATCTTTAAAGGACTATCTCATGCTTATTCCCGGGCATGGATATCAACTTATCCTTCCTGACTGGTCAATCAAAGTACCTACATGGTCCCCGCATAAGGCTCTTGATATGTTTCCCGCTTCAAGCAAGTTGAAAACTACAACTGCACCGCCAAGGAAAGAAAACATAATTATTCATATGAATTTCCTTTTTTTAAGACGGATACCAAGCAAGTCTCAATAACTAACCAGGTAACCCATTATCTTCACATAATGTAATGGCAGTCATGTCCATGATGGCATTGAGACCCCTGGATATCAGCTCCCTGTATGAAATGTGCTCCAAGGCAACATTGCTGCCATTTCTTGTGTTGCAGTCATAAACACCGTTGACAATAGTGCCCTTCAGGACTGCCTCGGCATGTACTAAAGGACACCCAAAAAAAAGTGTTAATACCGTAATTGACTGCAGTTAGCTTATATATACAATGGACCTCAAGCAAATTCACATGGTTTGAGGATTTAACAATGGGGGAATTCAAAGATTCTAGATTGCAAGCATACTTTCAGAAGCTCTAACAGCAGCTGCCGTGTCTGTAGTGAAGAGTGGCACTCCAGTTCCCGCACCAAAAATAACCACACGGCCTTTCTCAAGATGCCGAATTGCACGACGCCTAATGTACGGCTCTGCAATCTCTGTCATTGTGACAGCTGTTTGAAGACGAGTCTGCACACCCAGGTGCTCTATAGATGCCTGAAGCAGAAGAGAGTTCATCACGGTTGCCATCATCCTGAAAACAATGTCATCAGATTACACATTTCGTCGGTTAAAGGACAAAACCGTAACACACGGCATGACAAATGGACCGGTGACGTTCTGTACGAAAGACCAACAGGAAAACAAGGAAAAAGGGAAATATAAATAGGAAGCAGTAGGAACTTGAGAAATGTATTTTCCAGTAACTGAGAAGTAATTCATCAAACAAATGATAGCTGTTGAACTTGAACAGTGCTGTTGATGCAAATCTCTGTCAACTCATACTTGTGCATGCATACGCAGTAATGCCCATCCACCTAAGACAATGTTACCTCCTAAACCATCCTACAAAGCAGCTGAAGGAAGCATTGAGGTCATCTATTTGGGACTTGGAGAAACACCCTATAGAAGAGCTTAAACCACACTAAAATTTGCAAAGAGAGACAAGCAGTTCCCTTCCAAATGATGATGCCAATAACAAACAGTGGCAAACACATCTAAAGATTTAAGAACAATTATGTTTTCTTCAAGTACCTGGGAGGACGTCTAGTGTTGTTAACCCCATGTACCCATGAATAGACCTCAAAAGAAATTTACACTTAAAGATAAACTAAGAAAGCATACTCAATAACCGTTTGAACAATGTCTTCAACCCTTAGCCCTTCAATAAAAACAAAACGTGCATCCTACCCTAGATGCTACAATATATATCTTTAAGCATTCTCCCGTGGTGTCATGAAGTCATTTCAGTCAAACTCCTATACAAGAAAATAAGTTTTTGCACGTGTCACACCATCTCTCTTCCATATCTTCATATGGGCTTTTGGAGACTGTTCTTGCACAACAAATATTTGAAAAAGTTAACAGGATTGCAGCTGCAAAATCATTTGATAAAAGCACATGCATGATATAATTGTTGCGAGAACTCTAGAAGGATGTTAAGTACCAGAAGACAGTTACACAAGAGAAAGTCAAATCAACACCAAAAGTATAATCCTATGATGAAGACAAGGTACCGTTACATTACCCTATCTGGTAAGAAGTAGCTCTATCAAGGCCCGTTGCTGCCACCCATGATTCTCCACAAAAGAAGTTTCGGCTTCCGACAACAATTGCTACCTGAATAGCATGGCCATTCAGAAAAAAGGCAATTACAAAACCCACTGACTATGTACACCATCACTGAAGAAGTGCGAAGAAAAAGTAAGTCGAGCCAAATAACACAAACTTTGACAGTTAAAAAGAAACTTTGCATATGCCAAACACACCTCAACACCAAGGCGATTAGCAGTGACAACTTCTCTAGCAATCAGAGAGACCACCTGTGAAATAAGAAAGAGATTCATCTAAGAAGTCTCATACCCAGCTGCATGTAGCAGCTATAGCATGTCTTGGATGCCTGTTATTACAGAAAGAAAGCTGCCCAATAGATAACCTTGGGGTCGACATTCTGTGGACTATTTCCAGCAAGGGCAGCTCCACTAATTTTGAATACTACTCTTCGCCATTTCGGACTTGCCAAAGACTTAGTCTTCAGGTTATTTGGTAAGCCAACAGGTGGAGTGGAAACACCATATCTAATAATATCATCATGAAAATAAAAATTGAGAGCAGTGAACCATACCGTGATGAACCAAGAAGAAAAAAAATTATATTAGGATTGTAGTCACTAAAATAGCTGGACCAAAGCAAACAATCATTTTGAAAATATTGCAAAGAGAAAAGTTCAAATTACATACAGACACCCGCTATGCATCACCGGGAGAGACAGCTAAAAAAAGACGAGTGAAATGAAAGGAAGCAGCATTTCATGATATGATATTTGTCATTTAGCACATCAGAAAACATATATGCTCCCACAGTGGACCTCGATAGCTGTTTAAAATCACCAGCATTCCCCTAGCGCCCGTGCCAATTATGATCAACCTTTCTGTCGAAGACACATAACAGTTGCATAGCTTAGTCTCGGACATGCCTGGCAATGACAGCGACTAAATCCATGAGAACATGCAAGGATGATCATTTTTACTGCGTTGTCACAGACCCGGACGTTTTGTTCACTTATCTTGCTCATCATGCTGTATTAAGGCTGCAGCATAGGAATGCAAGCGTAAATCGTGCCACATTCTCCTGTTTTCATCTTAATTCATTCCTAAAGGAGTCTAGAGGGGAAGAGATTCTAAGTTTCGTCGTAGCTCGAAAGAAGAAGCCAACCCATCGTGAGTTTGGTTGGTAGCAAAATTGGAGGAACTCTAGACCACCAGAACAGGAACGACATCTAAAAAAGAGGCGGAAGATGAAATAAAACGCTCCCCGCTTCGTTTTCTTCCATCATGGTTCCGATGAATGGCAAAAAGCAGGCATACAAACAGCACGACGTGATGCCCCAAAGACTAAAATTGAATGATAGATGAAAATACCTCTTGGACAATCTAGGGGTCTAAATTGAATGATATATGAAGATACCTCTTGGACAGTCTAGGCGTGTTGGCAGAATTGGTTAATCCGCTGCTACCGCCACCGCCTTGGACAGCGGTGGCGGCAATGGGTTTATCCTCATCGGAGACAGCTTTGGAGGAGGAAGAGGAAGAGCCAACGATCTGCTCCATCTTCTTAAACCAGGGCCAATGGCTAACGGACAAGCTGCCATTGTTCAGGCGATGGCGCTCGGCTTTATACCGCTTCTTCAGGTTGTCAACTTTGTTCTTACACTGCTCGATGCTCTTGCACGACTTCTGCTTGTTGCATCGGTCGCTAACGATGGATGCCACCTCGTCCCAATCTCTACCCCGGAGGTTCCCCCGGTTCAATTGCACGTACTTCTCCGTATAAGCATCCAGCAAGCAGGCGATCGCGGAATCGCTCCATTCCTCCCGGTCCTTCTTGTAGTCGCCTCCCCCGCCACCACTCCCGCCAACGCCACCTACTCCGGGCTTCGGCCGCTTGTAGCAGTAGGTGGTGCCCCCGTCGCTCAGCTCGTCACGATCCTTACGCTTTTCAGGACGAGCCCTCGATTTCTGGTCCTCCTCCTCTTCCTCCTCGGCGGCGCTGGGGAAGGGATGAACGTCGTCCTGGAAGCAGTGGGCACCGACGATGGCGTTATGGAAGGAAGGCGAGCATTTCGAGTCAGGGTGAGAGCAGAATCCGGTGTCGCCAAAGTCGTCGGGATCGTCCGAGGACGCGCCGGGGACCTTCTTTGCGGCGGAGGCGGAGGCAGAGGAGGCGTCAAGAGGGTTGCTGAGAGACGGGTGGGGAGGGGTAGGCTTGTGGACGAACCTGGAAGGGAAGGGTTGGTGGGGATGGTGGTGCTGGTGCTGGTGCTGGTGTTGGTGTTGCTGGTGGTGGTGGTGGTGAGGCGGCGGGTGGTGGTCCTCTAGGAGGACGTATTCGTCGTCACAGGCCATGTGGATTCAGGGTGGGGAGGACGTTGATGTTGCAATTACCAGCGGCGGCAGACGATGACGACGACGATGGCGGGGGCGGGGGCGGTGGTGAGGGGACGGAAACGGGAGGGCGGGGAAGGGAAGCGGATCAGACGACGTTAGGGCAACGCGTTAGTCCGTCACATTTAAAACGCTAACGGACGCAACCGGCCGTGACCTGCTGTCCCCGGTTCCGTCACGAACCGTCACGGCTCCGTCAAGAGCCGCGAGCCTACTCGCTTCCATGTGGGACCCGCCGCACCAAGCGCCACGCCTTTCCCCACCACCAAACTCCATCCCCACTCTCTCTCTCTGAACTGCCCAATGGGAGGTAAAGTTAATAAATGGTGGAAAAGAAGAGATGGCATCAAATAAGAGTGAGCTTGGTTTTTCCAAAACAATAAGAGGAGCAGATAACTTACTCATTTATTCAAGGTTGGTCTTCCTCATTCTCACTGTTCTCAGTGTTTGCAAGTTCGAGAAGAAGTGGGGTAGTGGCAGATGATGATGACAGAAAGCTTTTATTTTGAGTTTTGCTGTCATCACCAACTCACTCGATTGTGCATAATTTTGCGTGCATCTGTCATAGAAAATTGACTTTACAAAGTGCTCTCTTCCCCTTCCCCTTCCACGTGTTTTCTGATTTTCTCCCTTTGAGTCTATCGTAGCAGCAAAGGCACTGATCACGCTTCCCATGTGGGGAAGATCATTCTTTTGTTGTGATCGCATTTTAAGGAGCCTGAGTTGATCTGAATCCTCCACGGAGCTCACCATCTTCACTTCAGAAGCTTGTAAACAAACACCTATCTGATTGTGAGCGCTATGTGATTCTTTTTCTTTAAAGTTGATGTTGTTCTTCTAAATTTCTGGCACACAAGATAGGGCGACCGCAACTGTGTTTGAATAGGAGCACATGTCAGGTCATCACCTTCTTCATGCACTGTACATTGGCAATGTAAAAGCACCAAAGTCATGCTTTTCTAGTTGATGTACCATCGTTCGTCAGCTACTCTGATTTACCTGCCAAGGCACACGTCTAATGCCTTCTTCGTGTTGATATCGGCCATGTACTCGACCTGATTACATGATTTAGATTGTGCGACCAAGCAGACGGCTCATAATGGTCTTCATATTTTACAGTTTTCTTAATCTTACGAGCGTATGTGTGAAGATAAACAAGGCGGCGGCAGATAAAATCAAAAATACATTCTTTTTCTTTACAAAGTGAGGTCCACCTGGATTTTGAAGCACACAACCTTAGGCCATGTTTGGTTTGATTATCTTTGCTGACTAATTCTAACAGTAAGAAATTCTATGGCCTCCCATCTCCCGTGATTTCTCCCTGAGGTCCATATTATAATGGAGAGGAGTACATCCGGCCAACGGCAGCTATTTTTTTATTTTCATTCCACGCCCGCATGTAGCTGTACAAAGTTAGACCTAACATGCTATTTAACTGTGCGGAAATAAGCTGCATCCTGCTTAGTACTGTAAAGTGTAAACTAAACATTTTGTTTACTAAAGCTCATAAATTCAAAACCCATGGCTTAGAATAACCTAAAGCTTTAGTTGGACGTCAACTTTATCATGTGAATGACGGGCGAGGGGCGTGGTAGTGACGGGTAACAGAGGAACAAGCTAAACGAGATCAGTGATGCAAGTTATTTTTTTGGCTGCAAAATTAACGTCAATCAAATAATTAAGAACCAAAAAGACGCTTCAAGAGACATAACGTAGCTAGCTGAGTTAGGAGCATGTGAAAAGTCATGTCCCTAATACGACTTTGGTAAGCACTATACCTTTGAGTTTTTTTGAGTTTTAATAGTAGGCTGCAGTCCTTAAATTGAATGGTGTGTCATTATCATCACTAACAAGCAGCCCACAACCCCGAAGGCAGGAGGAATGGAGCGACCTCCGATCTTTTTTTTTTTTTTCTAACTGCTTATTCACCCGAAAGAACCAAAAAGAGAAGTACTTACTGAACCGGAACCACCAGCAGGAGTGGAAAACACGCAAATGTCAACTAAATTCACCTTCCTGTCGCAGAGGGTGGGTTTAGTTGTTTCGCAAGGGAAACATGAGAGCTGAATAACTTTGCCAGATAACGCGGTCAGGCCAAGAGAGTTTGCATGTGTTGCTTACGTCTTTTAAATCAAGGCAACCATATAAATGTTTGCTAGTCTCATGGTGCATCTGAGGTCACTCAGATTATGCGTGAAGCCAGCCGGCCCAAAGCCTTAATCATATAACGGAAGCATGCCCAGTGGTAGTAGCAGCAACTAGAGAATCACCCAGAAAGCAGTTTCAGGAGAACTTGCTCAAGGAGAAAGAAATATCTACAGTAATAGCATATTAGCATACAAACAAACGCCCAAAAAATGAAGGAACATTAACAATGACAAAGAAGAGAAAAGAACTTGTGAGCCGAGAACTCTCGATCCAGGGGAAGAGATCCCTGGAGTTGCATAGCTCTTTCCCTGTCAAATACTACCGCTATTCAATGAAGGATCCAATTCATATAGAACATTGCCATGAGCTACCCTGCACATAATCACTTAACCAAGAAACACAAAAGAAGAAAAAGCTGCAATGTCGCCTCGGAAAACAGACTCAAGCAGCTCTGCTGGAAGTTCTCATGCTTTCGCAACAGCTATTGACTAACTTCATGCAAGAAGCTTTCACCAACCATTAAACAACAATAACTCGACAAGGCAACACCTCTTATCTTGCATAGAAATCTAGCAACGGAAATTGCAACCATGGAGATGAAAGATTAAAAGAGAAAAGGCATTTGCACATGAAAGAATGACAATGCCAAGGGAACAAAATCCCTCGACCTTGACTCAGGTATATTGATATGTGTGACCTTCAGAAGCAACCAGGTCCATGAACAACCGTAATGTGAAACCAGAAAGATATGTTTTTCCAGTCCACAGCCGCCAACTTGGATACAGCATCTTCTATGCAAAAAACAGCTCGAGTGACAACCCATCTCTTTTTTTTTTATTCACAAATGATTGAATTGCACTTAAGATCCACAAGTTTCAGCTTCTTTCTGTTCAATCAAATGAAAAAAGTACTTATCTTGCTTTTCTTCAAGTCAGCTTCTTTTGCTTTGACTAGTGTCAAAAGGAAATTTAACCCATTTGCATCATATCTTACAGCCCACAATTCTCCAGAAAACAGTCAGGCAACCTGCTCCAGTAGCGAGAAGAAGACTTAGTGGTCATTGCTTTGAGGTAGTAATTCTAGGAACTCACATCATCATCACCTCGTACCAGGAAAATATGCAACCCACCTAGCAAAAGAGATACATTACAGCATTTAGTACATCTCTTGTACTTCTTTAGTTTGACATTTCTTTGGGTTCACACCTTCAACTGAAAGACCAGTAGCCAATCCGAATTTCTGAATGTCTCAAAGAACAAAACGAGCTTGCATTGCATTCAAAACAAGGAAAAGCTCTTCCTATGTCTAGAATGGCGAGATTGAAGTGTTCGCTCAATTGACTGCCTTGGACTACGGCCTGTCGTTTCAAGACTTGCACCTGCTTGTTGTGTGTTCACAACAGGTAGAAGCTTGCACCCAATTCCCTTGGAGACCAGCCGGGGTGTGCTAAATGAAGATCTCCCTAATTTTGCAATCTCATGCTTTATGCTCCCAAACTCTTGTTCTAGCTCCCCAACTCTGGATCTCATCTTCTCCATGTCCACTCTTAAGACATGGTTTTCTCTTACTACACTTACCCAGCTATCTCTTTGCATAATGCGTCCAGTCATTAGATTATCAGTGCCCTCGGCAGTAGCAGCTATGTCATTGTCATTATCAGAAGCATGGTAGCATGAAGCAACTGCATTCCTTAATTGAAGCTGCTCGAAAAACAGAACTTGGACAACCACCCTCAGTGGCAAGCGATTATTATGTGCAGCATGTGTGCATGCATCCATTGACAGCTTTTGGTAGCTAATAACATTGCAGAGTTGCTCTCGTTCTCTCTGTGAAAGCCAAGGATGTGCCTGCAAGGACCTGGACAGCATGAGGATATATGAAATATCTAAACTTCTACATAGGCTTGTCAGTTTCTATCTTACCTTCAAATAAATGTCCACAGCTCTATAAAGCCCATCATGAAAGGACCTTGAAGATTCTGGGAGAGAACCAGCAAGTGCACGGAATTTTTCAACTTTCAGGTTCACATCAGATCCAATCTCCGCAAGATAGCCATCTAGTAGCTTTGCAACCTTTTTTGAAGGAGACGAAGGTGGACTTCCTACATCTGTTCCAAATTCAATTGACGATGGAGAGAATGCAGTTATGCTTTTCCCTTCACATGACACAAAGTGCTGCACAATACGCTCTACAGAATCAGTATCATACAGGTCATCTGAGTCAGAGTAAGAAGGAATAAGAAGGCCATCAATTGTCGCCAAATCCAGCTGCATCCCTATTCTCCTCTCTAAACGTTCTTTGCATGATTGGCTAGCACGCAGAATGTTGGCAACTCTGAGAGCTCCCATTAAAAACTGGCAGAAAGATCTTCCCTTCTTTTCAGGTAATAAACTTTCAATGCGTTCTAGCAATTCTTTCTGATCAACACTTGAAGGAGGTAAGCTAAAGCTAGAAATTTTTCTGCAACTATTACCTAGGTCAGCATGCCAACGGCTAAGACCTGGCAGGTGCTTTTTGCCATAGTTCATTATGGCACCTGCTATGCTTTCTATCCTTACCCCCCTTGCTTTCATCACATTAATAAGCTTCTCAAACAAGGGGATGCTAATGCATGAGATGTCATCAAACCACCAGTCAGACTGTAAGCTTCTTATCCTTGCTCCGGTGTTTATTCCATTCCAAAGGATGCTTCCTCCTGGACTCTGCAGGCTACCGTACATCATCATGGGCCACCCAAATAAACTGGGATCTGTACATGCCATCATGGATATAGCATTGACGCATTTGTTCACGATTTTAAGTTCTTCAGACTTTATGAGAACAGCTTCACAACTTTGAAGGCACAATAGACAATCTTTCCAACTGCGAAGGATGGTTCTGTGGAGAAAAGCTTCAGATTTTGCCAGCAAATTGTCTTCCCCATATCCCTCTGTCATTTCAAGATAATCTGCTGCACAGTATACTGCAACAAAGTTTGTGGGTGCCAGTTCAAATTTGATTCCATAACAGAATTTTGCAATAATAATAAAAGTCTCAGCTCCTCCTGGAAATGCAAATAAGTTTATAAGAGGGAGCTCTCCTGGATTATCATGAGATTCTTCTAGCATTTTTGCAATCTTCCCACATTTTGATACAAGAGGGAACTGAACAGAGGAAAAGAATACTAATTAATTCAAGAATATCTTAAAAGGAAGATATTAACTTTAGATAATGAGCAAAACAGAAAAATAAGGCAGAGTTGACTACATTAGAATTGTTTCTCAAGCATTTGAACATCCAAAAGGGATGTCAAAAAGAAAAGCAAAATCCTGGAGAGAAACTAGGCAAACATAAGCGCAGCAAAAAAATGCAGTTTCATTTCCCAATCTTGTGAGCATCAGCAACATGAAGAAGATAACATATTATGATCTATGAATATCCGTGAACAATGGTGATGCAATGCAAAAAACAATCCAAATGAACCATTTGGTGTTTGAGACAGGTCAGGCGGCAAAGGAACTGCATAGGATAGAAAATGAATTCAACTTGGCAAGTCTACTGCATGACTTTTTTGTGTTAAGACTTAAGACTATATCATTTGAGTTTGAGACGTTACTTAGACCTTTTTCATGATTTCACTCCATCCAACCGTCTGTGCCCTTGCCTCACAATACAGTTCCCAATTTTCCATGCAATACCCATCTGAAGGCATATTACAGTTCATCAGGCTTTCTTCAATTTACTATTCTTCCTCCCTTTTGGTTGTTAGCTTATAAACGATGCAACTTAGCGAGTTAAAGCATCAATACATCTCAAGGCACCTTATTTACTCAGTTGGAGTATACAAATGCAAAAGTAAACTTACTCTTTGCTGAGGTGGCTTCACCATGTTCTAACTTTTCCTGCAAGACTACAACTATGATTCTACTCCAAGATGAACTTGCTTCCAGTGTTGCAACACCATGATTCTATACTAATCAAATTCATCATCATCATTTAATCATTGAGCATCTTCCAAAGTGTGTCATATCTGGCTTTGGCAGTTCACTTCACTCTTTCCTAATTGATTTGAATGGCCAGCAGTAATCCTTATATGAGTGCAATATCATGTCAAACTAAATGATCATCACATCAAGGGAAATTTGTAAATGTCACTATCATACATCCATGTGATCTTGATGCCTGATGTTATATAATTTATTTGAAGTCTTCATTTTCTTCTTCTAGTAATAATATATGAGTTTGAAGGAGAAGAAGGATTTTTCATAAGCAGGTTCTTGCTATACTTAGTCATCTGTACTTTCAGTGCTGCCATGTACTAGGTTGTTCCATGATTCCATCCTTCTAGCCCGTGGGCTCTTTTAGAAAGTAAAAGGTAGGTTACATCAACTTTTAAGCTTGACCAAACAAATCTCAAATCTCAGTGAATAATCAGATAGCTATTAGCTACATAGAGCTAGGCAAGTGAACTTTTCTCTATAAGCCCACGAGTGAACCCTGTCCAAATGTATCCAAGTTAATAATGACAAAGGCAGGTTCGTTTCTTGCTACTTTTTTCAGCAATTTCAGTTGATACATCAACCGATCTCATTTGCTATCACATAATATAAACACACTCAGATCCTATAATATACTCTTATAGTTTGCAGAAGCACATGAATTTTTTGCTAGTTCACCAGCTACGTAAAAGAACAAAAAAATTATTCTGGTTCATTAATTGGTATCATGGAAATCACACTAATTGTTGGTGTCATCGCTTTCTAAATCTGCTATAAATTTCAGCAACTGTGAATCAGATCTTAATATGTAATTGCTGTCTGAGGAAGCATAAAACACAATTCATCATTAGGCATCAAAGGAATGCAGACTCTTGCAGTCATAATCTCAAAATTTTACGACAAAACAATAGAAGTTGCAAATTTAGTTGATTGGCTGATTGAGTCAAACCTTGTGAAGATGGAAGAGTGACTCATCAACTCTGACAGTAATATCAGTGGGCAAAGCAGCACTAAAGAACCTGATGAAAAATAACCAACATTAGCCTTGTTAAACATAACCTCCAGCGCAAGAACGAAGAGTTTTTGCATGAGCATGAAAAGGTCAATGCTTGAGCAAAGAATAAAAGGATCAAAAAATCAGCAATCATCAAAAATAGAAACAAGCATATAACGAAATGAAAAAGGTGTTGCTGCTAATAATTGGCTTCGAGGTGGTACCTTCGAGGATCCACCAGAAATCTTTCAAACAGCCAAATTCTTCATTACAAAATCTGGCATAATAATTTTTCTAACCAGCCCAACAAAAATTAAGTCTTAACCAACTCCAATCCAGCTTTAACCGCCCCATAAGGGATTAAACGATACTCGACATTATAGAACCGCGTAAAAGAAAATAATGAATTAGCAATTGTTGCGACTTCTCATGGCACGAAACAAATTTTGTGGAGGGATATCAGCTTCCGGGAATCTCCAACAAAAGAACTGGGGAAAAAGTGGTCTTTCAGTCAATGGGAAAATCTATAGCCCTTCACCTTGGGGCCCTCCTGAATTTCAAGAAATCTACAGGGAATTGTGAGGTTTCCATACAGTTTACTTGCGGTAGAAAATAAAGCAAGAAATGGGGATGGGTTATACACACACACAAACTGTGGCTGGAGGAAAGAGAGAGAGAGAGAGAGAGAGAGAGAGCAGACCACTCGTTGCCTTCTTGGTAGAAACCATATGACTTGTGCTTAATATAGGCCATCTTTCTGATTCCGCCAAACAGAGCCAATTGAAGACGTGAAAGAACGCATTTGAGTTCAGAAGCACCGCCAGAGTTCAAAAGACTGTCGAGTAAACTGAGAACCGTAATTTTCCCTGTTTATCACCCAAAGAGAGAGAAAGCGCTGCCCTGCTGCTGCTGCAGGAGAAAAAGGTGCCCCGGAATTGGAGTAGGAAGCAAGACCGGCCGCAGTCCCGCCAGTTGCTGCAGGCAAAGGAGGGGGGACTCGAGGGGACAAGCCCTTTCAGACCCAGAGGCCAGGTCCTCCTGGCCTTTGAGAGAGAGAGAGAGAGAGAATTAGGCCTGCCAAGTGTCGGCTACGGCGACCAACATTACTGATGTTGGAGAAGGAAAAAAAAACGAAGAATCTTCCTCAAGTAACGACGCAAAATAAACTATTCTGAAAGCCCATCAAACCGACCACAGAGAGAGAAAGAGAGAGAGAGAGAGAGAGAGAGAGGGAATTGCAGGAGAGGTTGGGGACCATGTGATGGCAGCTCCAGTAGGAGTTTGGGTAAACAAACAAACTGCTATAAGAAAAGTAAAAGGGACAGGTATGGTTGGAAAACGGCCGAGAGGACCAGAAGTGGAGGAGGAGGAGCTAGGAAGGGTAAGGGACGAAGCCAAGGAGAGAGGAAGGTTGACACTCTTGGAAGTAAGCTGGCGGTTAGCCGCAGAACTTCAAGGAAAGAAGTCGGAGGAAGCCAGGAAAACGCGTAGATCTGCTATCACCAGTCTACGCCTACACTGCAACGACAACTAGAAAGACAAAAAGGAGAAGTATGGAGGACCAGCCTCTTCCTAATGTTTGAAGGACACTGGTGTGATCTTGCATGAATGGGCCCACGAAGCACGACTCCATGAAGCAAAGGATCCGTAAAGTCACGAGAATAAAATGGAGGAGAATGGCCACAAGTCCACGAAGACCACCTTTTCTCACACCCTCCCTTCTTTTACGGCTCAGATTCCATGGCGCTTGTCGAGAGAGAGAAAAGAGAGCTTGCAATTATCAGGGTGGGCAGGAGAAGCATGATTCAGATTTTAAAAAATCAGATCAAATGGTGGCAGCATGCCTGTCATGCATGATGCTGCTGCCCCACTCACCCACAGGCAAGCAAACCCAAAAGCTGCCAAGAGGAGAAGAAGAACTTTTTTTTAACAGAAAAGATGGTAACCAGCAAAAAAGGGGCCCTGAAACCAACCTACCAACCAACTCAAGTGTTTTGTCCTGAAGAATTTTCATCAGCGAGCATCACACCATCGTGATGTTGGTGGTGACTGGTAAGGAGCTCCCAGATCTTTTAACAGAGAAACATCAACATGTCAGACGTGCACTAAACAGATGAACTCGCTACTCGTAAAAAGATAAAAATAACAACATTACAATATATTTGTATATATTTGGTTAAACTAGGATGAAACAGTGTCCCGGCCTACAGTCAACACTCATCAGCCTATTCCACAATTTAAGGCAGGCAAATCACTTTTTGAAAATTTTTAACTACATTTGTTTGCTTTTCTTAAAAAATAAATAAATATTAATTTAGCCCACATCCCGCAGGACCATATAGCGTGATTTTTTGTGATTGATATTTATGAAAGCTTTGATATTTGATAAAGACCATGGTTTGTCTGTTCTTCAGTACCAACACTAAACAGCACCAAGAAAAAGTTTCAATAAGACGAGAATATATTGCCTGACATTCGGTTGGTAGGAGTTAAAAGACTCTCTTTATGTCTCTTTGCTCTCAGAATGTACCTTCTAGCACAGAGAGGTTCCAGCTGATGATGTTCTGGTGACATAGAAGTTTACCAAGTCATGGAACCCTTGTGGGCAAAGGTAGCTTGTGTATGAATGTCTTCACATTTCCGCATACAATCAGAATTACTGGTCCCACTTTCCAATATTTAAGATATATATTCTTGTTCAGAGCCATGCCCATATCTTTTCAGAAAAAAGAGAGAGATATGTTGATAAAAAATTATTCTCTTTTGTCTATGGAATTATCTTAATGCCCATAAAATTATAGATGTCCGAATCATATTGAGCGATCTAAATGAGGGAATTATATATTTTAAGATGTAACCACGGTTAGGTGATTTGAGGAGAAAGCGATGATCCACCTGATTATTTAAGATTAAAAAAATCTAAACGCGAGTCCGGCGCTTTATTGATAATAAAAAATGCATTAAGAGTTTCATATTGTTTAAAAACACACCTAACTTCCTGAATCATAAGTAGAATGCATTTTCATCGGTTTCATTTGGCTCTTCAAGAAGTCAAGTTGATGAACCATTCGCAAGTTCATTATTTTTCATTATTGATGCAACTATAGATATTGGTAAGGTAGTTGACATTGTAAAGCATATACAAACTATTTAGGTGTATTTTTAAACATTATAGAAAATTAAGTGCCAGCTTTCTGCTCTTATGGGAGTCTTGTTTGTATTTCCATAACTTAGGGTCGTTCAGAAACTATTTCAGTTAGGCATGTGCTCCTTATTCCTCTGCTAAATTCGTTACTAATTGAACAGCTGCTTGAGACTCATAGACCTCTTAATTAGCCATGAAAACATAGGTGCCTTGTTAATAATAATCAAGGATGCATGAAACCCCTTGGATGTAAAACAGAAAAAGCTAAATCCCAGGTCCATATCCATCTTGCCCAACTTGAATATCTAAGTATACCTTTTATTTAATTATCATGGCAGCGGATCCAGACCAACTATATTAGGATCAGAACCAGGTCGGCTCCTAATATCCAGTTGATAGGTGTACCAAATCAAAGACCACAAAGGGGATAAAGGCTGATTTCAGAACGGGGGTCGATCACCTGCCCCACCAAACTCCCCAACTCTTGCACCTCAGCAAGCTTCCCATCAAATAGGGCTGCCAATGGGTTAGATCTGGCTCAGGGGTCTTGCCATTTCTCTTGCACCAAATTCGATTCAGAACCAGAAAGATTTTCTGGAGTGGCACTGATATGTATGACAGAGCAAATAGTTGAAGATGTACTGAGCGAATATTTCAAGATGTTGGTGCAGAAATAAAAGAAACATTGAAGGGCAGCCCATATGTGGTTCTGCCACTGCTTACTGTGAAATGGCCACTGCCAACCACAAGCCATCACCTTCCTCTCCTACTCAACCACTCCTTATTCTCACCAACTTGAACACACTCATTAGTTCGACTGCTGAGATGATGTCTCCCGGCAATAATTTTAACCTACCCATTCAGAGAAAGTCACTGAAATGATTATCAAACTGCTCGGAAGGGCGCAACATCAGCGGAGTTACTGTGTGGGTTGCTGTGAAAAAACTTCTATATGACGAGCTGGACCTAAGTCCAACCACATGCAGGGCCCATATCAGACTTGGGTCGGTGCCTTGTAGGCACCCAACCTACTATGTGACTGAGGCAGGTAAGTGCCATTCAGCCAAAATTTTCTACCTTCGGAATCCCTACTGGGAGACTTTTGCCTTCAATCCATTTGTTGTAGTAACCATGGTTAGTTTCTCATATAATTAAGCTAATAATAACAATGACTCTCTCTCTGTTATGTTGCACCGGGTACGGCTGGTAAGGATGCCGCAAGGAAAGTTTGCAAATGGTGTTTTCGAGCTGTAAAGAAGGTTGGGGTCCGCATGAAAGCTTCATCCACAAGCTCACATACACGTTCTTACAGAATTTTCAGTTACCTGTTACCTTTATCAAACTTATTTGCACAGGCATGATTGCTCCATCCTTGCATTTTAAGAATCTGTCTCATGGAGGATGCTGAATTTCGTAATTTGAAAAACAAACTTGCATCTAAAGATCATTAATTTCAACATCAATTTTTATGAAGTGAAACAGGTCAATAGCGTGTAACTGGTCGAATTTGATTGAAAGCTAAAATATCACATAAGCTTGACGCGAGCTTTTACTGAGACCTGATTCTGCAATAATCGGCACCGATCAACCCTCCAGAATCTAGCTTTTGGGAGTCTCCAGCAAGGGAAGCCCATTTTTAGCCTTGTACACCAATATCAGCAAAGTCGCAGTATGACAAACATGAAAATAAGAATAATCATAAGGAAGCCATTTTTCACAAGAAGTATTGTCATGGTTCATTGCCCCAAAGGTCGGCTGTAGCCCTTGGTTGGCACCACTACTCATTTTTTAGCTTATAAACATTGTCCTTAAAACCTTCGTAAACTAGGAGGAGGCTGCCATACAACATTTCTTCAGGAATAAAGGAAAAGACAATTTCAGCAGTCTTAGTCAGCAGATGGATTTCCTCCAACAGATCCTCCCTTGTCCTTCCTCTCCTTCCACCTGGCCCATATCCACCTCAGAATCATGAAGCCCCCAAGGGCATAAACCTAGTCAAGAAAAAAAAATATGTTTGAGAAACATGGAACTTAGTAAGTGTGTTCCACCTGGCTTGGTCACCGAGATGACATGCAGCCTGAATGAGGTCAACGGTTGGATAATCAGGGTGTGCTTTCTGTATAATCTGATACCCCAATCAAGGTTCTTATATAAGAGGAGCACCCAAGCTAACTTCAAAACTCTCTTTCTCCCTCTCTCTCTCTCCCCACCAACCTCCGAAGAGAAACTCCATAGCCAAGAAATACAACACCAAAATTCCTGCATCTTGGTTCAACCCACATGCTTGAACGTGAATAGGACATGCAGCCTGAACGAGGCCAAGAGTTGGATAATAAGGGTGTGCCTTAACTCTCTCTCTCTCTCTCTCTCTCTCTCTCTCCCAAACACCCGAAGAGTTTCCCCATAGGCAAGAAACACAACACTAAAATTCCTGCATCTTGGTTCAACCAACATGCTTGAAAGTGAATAGGACATGGTCTGATTCCCCGGATAATAAGGGTGTGCTTCCCCCCAATCAAGGTTCTTACGCAACAGGAGCACCCAACTAACTTGAAACTCTCTCTCTCTCTCTCTCCCCACCTCCGAGGAAATACTTCATGGCAAGAAACACAACACTAAAATTCCTGCATCTTGGTTCAACCAACATGCTTGAACGTGAATAGAGGACAGACCTAGACACCCTACAGAAAAGTCCATCACAAGCTACTGCAATTTCCGAGTAAGAAGAAATTATTTACGTCAATCCTCCATTAAAAAGCACAGAGATTCATTATGGTAAGAAGCATGACATGCCCAATCAACAAATTAACAAGTATACCCACTCTCCAGCAATCGAGATACATGCACTCAAAGCAGAAGTTCAGAAAGTAAGCTTGCGTGAATGATAATACGTTTCCTGCAATCCCAGTTCAAGAGAATAGGTTCTTCCACACATGGCAAGTGGCAGAAAACACAACCACTGCTAAAAGACTAAAAGAAATTAAATCACTAACTAAACATCCTCTGAATATTCCACATCCAAAAGGGTAATTTTATAACCCTGTTTTATGAGAACACACACTTTCAACGCCCTCCTTCCTAAACCAGTTAGATTCTTCCCTGACCCACGTGATTCCAAGTGAGGTCCAGGAAAAAGCGATCCCTGGCGGTACACCAGAAACAAGTACTTGAGTATACACCACAGTAGTGATGTCCTTGAAACGAGCCAAATAAACTGAAAATTATTGTCGTGAAATGAACATCACATTCTCTAACTCCTACATTTCACAATGGATAACGATTTTCAGATTTATCTAATGATCAGAACCAACTAACCAGCTCAGGACCTTACTCCTAGTAACAGTTTCATCTTCTCAAAATAAACTTTGTCAGCTGCACAGAGTTTTTGCTAGAGTTTGATAGATAAAAAGCTAGTCTCGAAAATCTATACTTGTTTAAGCTGATGACTCATGGCAACGTCAATAATCTCAACTCACCTTCTTGAATTTGAAGGGGACAAGAATTAGAAAGTATTCGATAATCAGTTAACCTTACCTATTACTTCATGGATTGAAACTTCTCCTCTTGCTAACAAGATTCTATACCTTCCAGGTTTTGGTTGTGTGAAGCTTTTTATGAGTGCACATTGTCATGCTGTTTAAGCATGAACACATTTTTTGCTGATGAACAAACGGCTCAACAGGAATGCATTTGAGCTGCCAAGAGGACTACTTGCATGCCCCCATTGGCAGTCAATCTCCTATCATCCATATTTATTGCTCAATCAACTCATACAGATCTTTCGGGGGAAAAAAAACTGTTGTGGAATTAAGATGAGAAAATCACTAAGGTAATATTGAATTTTTTTTTTCTTTGACAAAGAACCATCTTTCATGTTTGTGCCTTCTTTCTCCCTTCTAACTGTAGCTTCTTCATCTAAGCATCTGCCCTTTTTTATCAAACTATTTGTTCTTCTTGAGCATGGTTTTCTTCTCTCTGTCCTTGTACGTCTCACCTCTAATTTCTTTTTCACCACCATCAACTTGCCCCTTTCTGTTTCCACTGATCTGCAGTGTTCTCCATCCAGAAAATATACACACGTACTCATTAGCGACATTGGATCAGCATGATGCAAAACATCCAGCGTTCAGTTTACTGGGACATTGATTCCTTTCACCCTTCCATCAGATGTAAACATCAAATATCAGTTTTATGCTTCCTTGGGTCTTTAGTATTGAGAAGGATGTAGAATCTAAACATACAGCTAAGGTGCCCATATAAGATAGGCGACTGACTCAACTTTGTTCATACTTGTATTTCCCTGTGTTCTTACAAGCATTTCCATTTTTCAATAAACTGACAAGGATTAATACCAAACAACTTGTAAGGGTCAAAAAATGGCAAGGGATTGAAGATCCTAATTTTCTCTCTTTCCTTTGATTATCTCCTCATCTTCCGTCTCTTTTTTCTTTCTTTATTCCTAAGATGTCTTTAGCTTAAAAGAACCCCGAGAGATATCTAAGCCAAGTAGTGGAACTAATGAGTTTGCCTACATGTCCTTCCTTGTTCAGTGTTCTTTAATCCTCATATGGTAATAACAAATCTGATGGTAATAACAAATCCGAAGTATATCCTGTGCAAACTATATTTTATTTCATGAACTTATCCTTTCTAGATCATCTTGTTGCATGTTCTTTCTAAACAATCTTGTCTTAGACACTGTAGCTTCGCTACTGCTTAGACATATTACTATATTAGATTCTTCCAATCTCATAATATGAACAAGATGAATCATTCCCTTCCCATGGCTGAGCTGCCTCTTTTCTCATTTAATTTTCATTATTTGACATCCCAGACAAGGATACATCAATATCAAAAAACAATGAACAAAAGGATGTGTGTAGAAGAATCCAGAGATCTCTGCTTGCTAAATAAATGGCTCAATTTACTGTTGTATACAGTATGATTGCAGTTTCTAGGTTATTCAGATGCTCGCATGAACAAACAACCATCAAGCAAGTTAAAAATCTGCAGTCATGTCCACAAACACCAGGACGAACAGGCCTACCTGTTATGTGATTATATGATTGAAAACAAGGTATTAATGGCCTTGCCTGAAAGCAAAATTAAACTTTATATATCAGTTAAGATAGCAATGGGTCAAATGCCAATGAGAGATTTTCATGGAAGGCTGCAATTCATAAGCTTCTCTAGCTCTTGAATCAGTTTATCATAGCTGATAACCTACACCAGTCATAATGCAGTGTTAAACCTGATAGTATGCCCGTGACTCCCCCCCAATTGACACAAGATTTGAATACCACTACGTGCATTACCAGCTTTATACATCTGCCACTTTTTGCTTGTCATCAGTCACCATGGTCTCCTGGTGTCCATCGTGTCCAAATATTTAATCCAACAACCTGAAAGTCCAATGCCCCACGACAACCTGGTTGAATTTTTTTTACTTGCTTCCTAGCTCCCATTGCAAACATCAGCACCCAACACCTTCAACATTTCATGCTTTTTGTTTTGATTGGTCTCCTAGATTCCAACTTCCAACCATAAAACCAACTTCACTGGAACCTCCAGATTTTACTGGTGTTCATGTAAGCAAAATTGGGGCAAAAATATTTTTAGATTAGGAATATTTGTCCAGATTTTATTTTATTTCTTGTATGTTTTATTCTATGATGCATCTTAGCTAGTCAACAAATAATCCAAGTCGTATCAATTAGGCATTCAATTACCATTGAACCATAGGACCTAAGCAACCAATGAGCAACTAAATAAATTGATCATGAGGGACCTTACTCTTATAAAAAACTGTTGGTTGAGCCCCAAATTTAGCAAAAAAAGAAGATTCAATAACTTGTTCTTGAATAACTTGATGGGCCCCTTTCAAAATGAGAAAGGATGAGAAAATGAAGATGACAGTAACGATCATCTAAGGATTCAAATAGAGGAATAAAACTGCCGGTGATGCAATCAAATGAGAATCCAAAAACACAAAAGCAGACTCTCCGAAGAAGTCATTTCCAAGAACTTCAGTCTCCAGCAACTATGGTCCAGCCACCCAATGTTACAGGGATGGTGGAAGCACCGCCTCAGCCCGTAAATCATATCAATCCTCTTCAATTTACCTCCTTGTGAAATTCAGAGGTCACAAGCAAGCAGAACATTATGCAAATAACCCATGAAGACAAAAAACGAGAGACACGACAGTCATGGATGGAAAAGACTTAAAGACCTGCCACATGTTTCTGGGATTCACTCCTTCAGTGGACTCCTCGGTTTCCAACTTGAGAGGAGGCGGGAAGTTGCCGGCACGACCAGCACGAGGAATGGTGACGACAGGAGGCCCCTCCCTTCCAACTATCTCCTGCCCATTTCTCTCTTCCGTCTCCTCCGCCATTAGCTTTAGCTTCCCACCGTTTCAGACGCCCGCGCTCTGGCTGATAGAAGCAACGCACCTTCCTGAACCTAGTGGCAGTGGCGGTAGATGCAGGGGAGATAAAGAGAACAAACGGGTATGGACTATGGACCTTTCCCATGAACTGTCCGCAAGGCCGAATAAATTGGCGTTTGCAATGTAAATTCGTATTTTATACATATTTAATGTTTTATTTGAAAGAGATTAACATAATTGGTTGGATTGGTAGATCCTTAAAAATCTTTAACTTAATTTTCATATACAATCTTTAATTTAATTTTCATATACATTATTCTTTTAACTGTAAATTGTGAGTATGTGAGTGTGACGCTTAGTTAAAAAATGTTGATCTTCGTTCCAAAATAACTCTAAATTAAAAGAAGAAAAATGGTGAATGGCATTTTTCTTATAGACAATAAACTACGTATTTTTTTGCGCCATAAAGAACACTTTTAATGACAAATATAACTTCAATGAATGATTCAAAGTACCTAAATAAAATGCTTAACGATTGGTTAATGGGAGGGATAAAACATTTATCGGTATGTCTTCTTCCTCTCATTTTTTCCTCTATCTAAACACGATTTTTTTTTTAGTTCCTTCATTTCGTTTGAAATATAGACATCCATACTGACTAGCTATGCCTCCATCCAAGTAGGCCTGGGCGTTGGGCCGGGCCGCCGCTGGGCCGGGCCTGGGCTGAGGAATTTCGTTATCGGACCGGACTTCAATGAGCCCGGCCCGGCCCGAGATCTTAACGGGTCGGGCTTGGTTATCACTTCTCCGGCCCGGCCCGACTCCTTCTCCCTCTCTGCGCGGCCCGACTCTCTTCCCCTTCCTTTCTCCCTTTCCTCCCCCTCTGGTTCCCTCTTCCGTCTCCCCCTCTCCCGTCTTCTCTGCTCCCTCTCCTGTTTCCCCCTCTGCCCTCTCCCTTCTCCCCCTCTGGTTCCCTCTCCCGTCTCCCCCTCTGCCCTCTCCCATCCCTGGCTTCCCCTTCCTTTCTCCCTCTCCCGTCTTCTCCGCTCCCACCCTCTGCCGTCTCCCATCCCCCTCCCCGGCTCCCCCTTCCTTTCTCCTTCTCCCCGTCTTCACTCTTCTCCCCTTCCTTTCTCCCTCTCCCCCTCTGGTTCCCTCTCCCGTCTCTCGTCTCCATCCCTGCTCCGGCGCTCCCCTCTATTTTTTGGTGGGCAACGGCCGGCCATCTTGGAGGCATCCGCCGGCGGTCACCCACGAAGTTGGGTGGCCTGCTGCCTGTTGGTGAAACTGTGAAAGACCATCGCCGGGAGAAAGGACGAGCGGAGCGGTCGAACAAGCGCGCCAAACGGGCTGGACCTGATTTTGGAGGGCAGGCCCGGTAACCGGCCCGGCCTGACAACCTTATCGGGCCGGGCCTGGGCCGGGCTGGGCGGCCCGATACCCACCCCTACATCCAAGTCGGCTATCGATCACCATCTTTTTTTTTTAATAGAGGTACCAAGACCCTTTCCCAACGGACTTGCATCGTAAATGGGCTATAGGTCATAAGCAAATAGTTCATAGTAATAACTTGATCCAAACGTGTCTTGACTCTTGAGCCTCAATTTTAGCATTAGTAAGTCCCCGATGTTTATAAGTTTGTTTTTCTTTTCAACTTAATCAATATAAACCTCTTAATGATGTTATGATCTATTCCCCTTTGAATACTATTTGTTTGTATATATAATTTTAATTCTAAATATTTTACTTGTCTGTCGCACTAATTATTTTAATTCAATTCACATTTCTTGTGGTTTTCCATTCAATCAGTAAATCCAAATCCATCTAATATCTAACTTTGATTCACAACTACATTTAAAAGAAAACAGCCAAGAAAAATGGCAGTAGCAATAGGTCTATCGTATTTGTTAAAAATCATTAGTACGAGGCTCAAACAATCAATCGCACCTCTTTAAAATGCCAGATTCCTTAGCGGTCCTGCTAAAATCTTTATCGGTATGTTCTTTTTCCTTAATAAGAACCACAAGAAAAATGGAAAGAATGTGGTAGACTCTAAAAAGATGTTAAAAGTTGATAAAAGTCCAAACTTTGTAATTTGCGTTGAGCTTCCATGATGTTGTCCTCTTAAGGTGTAGTCGGGGTCACTAAAAATTTTGACGGGGGAAACCCATTAAGGGCCTTGAGAGATTATTAATCATACACAAAGTTTTGTTATAAACATTAGTGTAAATTCATAAAAACACTATGTGACATTTTTGAGGTGAAATCATAGGATGGTAATAACCAGTTATTATTACCAAATAACCTTTAAAGAACACTTTTTATGCATATAAATTTTAAAATTATTGAACATTCACTTCATTTTCGACAACTTAGATTTAGGCCTGCGCATTGGGCCGAGCCAGCCAAACCTGGTACAAGTCTGCATGGTTCGGACCCAAGCACTTACCGAGTCAGGCCGGGTACTAGGCCAACATCATGCAGCCCAAGGCCCGACCCAGCCCGACCCGATCCCTTCTGCTACCCAAGCCCAGCCCACTGCTCAAGCCTACTTAGATTTTTCTCCCCAAGCAAATGTGTTTCTTTAGACATCCAATAAAATTGGAATCATTCATGAAACATTAACAAGGTTCATGCGCAAAGATGACATGCACAAACTCAGAGATGGTTCTGCCTAAATAGATGATGCTCCTACTAGCGTGAGGGCTCCAACTTTGCTTTGAAACTTAAGCTGTGACATTTCAAGTTCGAGGACTTCAAAATGATAGTGTTTAGGGGCTTGGAAGTATCAGTAGCCTATAGATATGTCAGTTCCTATTTGATCTTCTTGGCCAGCTTCTTTTGCCAAACAAGGTTGGACGTGTTCTTAGATTTCGTTTGTACTCGACGAGTTAATGCCATTCAGTAAACAAATTTGCAAATACAGGAGTGCCTCAATCTTATTACCGGTACTTATTGTTCAAAATGGAACCACGCCAAGAACAGGCGGGCGGAAGAGGGGGAGTGAAGAGGGCGGCGGGCGGAAGAGGGGGAGTGAAGAGGGCGGCGGGCGCGAATGGCGAAGATGAAAGTCGAAATCGACGACGGCCACCACCAAGAGGAAGAGGGCGAACACAAGAGAAGGAAGAAGGCGAAGAAGATGAAAAAGGAGAGAACGGCCCCGGAAGAGGGCACTTCCTTTCATCTGCCCACGGTCAGCATTGCTGTTTGTGGTTCCATCATCGACAACGCTCAGTCGCTGGAGTTGGCGACGAGGGTATGTATGCATTCAACTGCTCTCCGCTTTCTCCTTTTTGCACCGAAAATCAGAGAAAGGGAAGCTATCTTCTTGCTTTTTCTCCCCCGGTTTCTCTTACATGTTATTTGTCCTGAGTCCGCTGTTTGCCTTCCTCAGTTAGCAGGCCAGATTGCCAGGGCGGCCACCATCTTCAGAATCGATGAGGTTCCCACTTTCTCTCTCTCTCTCTCGCTCTCTGGTTCTATTTGATGTTGTCTTCCACGTTCCTCGATTTATGCGTGTTTGGATGGAACAGGTGGTCGTTTTTGACGACAAAGCATCGTCTTCGGACGAATCATGCGTGAAGACGGTGCTAGATGGTTCTACAGATTACGAAGGAGGGGCGCCCTTTCTCGTAAGAATACTGCAGTATCTGGAGACACCCCAGTATCTGCGACGGAGCCTCTTCCCCAAACACAACAGTTTAAGATTCGTGGTGTGTATCCCTCTTTTTGTTCGAATGTGGAAACTTTTCATCGTCTTGTTTGGCCTCGGTGGCAATGGGGTACGGATTATATATGCAGTTTCTTTGTTGGCAGGGCCTGTTACCTCCTCTTGATGCACCTCACCATGTTCGCAAGCATGAATGGTTGCCTTATCGTGAAGGCAGGTGATCGTAGTTACCGTTTTTAGATTTCTTAAGGTTTATGATGAAGCTTCTGCTCATCTGGTAGCAAAACTTGTGAATGTAACCAAGTTAACTGGATTCATCGAGTTTGAACTTTTGTTTCTCCTAGTTTTGTTGTGCTACATGACAACAGGAGAAAGCATTTTTTCATCATCAGCAAAAAGCATCACGTTGATGTTATTATCCACAAGGTAGTGTAGGCATTGCATTCCACGTTCGTGACACAGATTGATACACTTTGGCACAGATGAGTCGTTTAAATGTTTATAAGGATGATGTCTCTGTTTTTTTTTTGAACTTTTCTAGTTTTCTTTTGGGTAATAACATTTTGGTAGTCATATGGAGTAACTCCTCTGTTATACCTGTTGCGTCTTGTTATGTGGATCGATGTCGAGATGGCACTCTTTCCATTAAAGGAAAAAGAGTTTTGAAAAATTAAAAGTTAATGCCTGTCTTTCGTGTTCTCCGTTATTGCAAGTTATGCATTTTCTAAGCATGATTCTTCATATGAATTTGGACCATTGAAGATTCTGGGATTTGCTGTTTATTTTTCTTCTTCCTTTTGGTGTCAAACAGGTGTGACTTTGACGGGCAAGCCATCAGGTTCTCCAGGGACTCTGGTTGATGTCGGGTTGAATAAGGTTTTGGTTTTGTTTCTTGTTCAGATGTACATATTTTGTGGATTGGTACATGAGCCTGTGCATCTGCTTTTGTGTTACATTTACACTTGTTGTTTGAAGGACTTGGTTCCATCGGCATATGGCATCTGGAGCAATTCCTTTCTGTTTCAACCGTGGATTTTGAATACAATAACGCTTAATCTTATGAAGGCTAAATAAGTAATACTCACCAATGATGTACACAATAGCATTGTTAGTGGTTGTCATGTGCTTGGTTCTCAAAAGAGTGGTTAACAAGTTATTTGGACTCTGGAGGGCAGTATGAACTATCTAACTTCTGAGTTCCATTCTAGTTGGACTAAGTACACTACATTTGCATTTCATTTTCAGAACAGAGACTTTAAATTGGTCATGTATCTTCTTCACCATCCTAAAAAATTGTCAACATGCCCTGATCTCTGCTCAGGCTTCGCAGTTTGCATGCCTCCTGAAAGTGGGAATCTAATGGAAACTACACATATGGAATAGCAGATGCATGTGGGTAGCTATTGAATTCAACAGCTGTTGGGACAACAGTGTGTCCCATTGACAACGTTTGGTCAAAATGTGCTGCCATAATCTCTGATTTTTTGTTTGCTCTGAAACTGATTCTAGGTTTAAATATCTTTTCATTATCAGTAGCAGGGATTAAATTTGGTGCAGTTGAAGCTCGCCCTTTGTTAATAGTGTAGGTTGAGCTAAGGCTCTGTTAACACCCCAAATTTTTCCACATCAAAATTGAAGCAATGTGAAAATTTCACAAAAGAATTGTGAAAATTTGCAATTTCAAAGCCAATTTCGAATCTAAAGAACAATTTTGATTCAAATCATGAATTTGACTTGTGATACTAATCCCAATGCAGGATTACGAGTCCAAACGATTGCAAATGTCATTTGACATCCAAATCCAATTACAATTGTAATTTGAAATCCAAATTCAATTGCAAAATGCAAATTTTGACTTAGATCCAATAATTGGATCTAATTCAGTCTAGAATGCTACGTGAGACCCACTTGTGGGCCCCACCTATCCCGTGTGGTTAAGAGCCCCCCCAGGGGTCACACTCCCATTTAAATAAATAAACAAATAAATAAATAAATGTTTTCTCCCAATTAAATAGAAAAAATCATTTTTAAGGAGAAATGAATGATATCATAACTAAAAACCTAGGAAAAGAGAAACATTTATGCATCTCTCTCTTCCTTAACTAGGTCTTCTTTAAAGAGTTTTCAATCTTCGAAAAGTAATAACTAGGCTGGTCAAACCCACTTAGTCCAAGTAGGTTCGACCCTAATGCACCCAAATNCACCTAGCTCGTGTAATTGAGATAAGGATGAGTAAATAGAGTCATTAAAACTCATTTAACTCATTTTTCATCTCCCTAAGCCTTGGTTAATCTTCCAAGGCAAATTTAAGGAGGTGGTTGAACCCACCTCCTCCTCTATATAAACCTCACCTTGGCCACCAAGGGGAGGACGAATTTTGGAGCATTCTATCAAGTTGCTACAACCAAGGAGCATACAACCAAGGAGCAAGGAGGGAGAAGCCAAGGAAGAGAGGAGAGGTTCGTCCAAGCCCTATTCCCCATTTCTTCCATTTTCTTCCTCATTTTCTTCTACTCTCCCCATTGATCTTGCTAAGTTAGGGTGCTTAAGTGAACCCTTACTTAGGATTTTTCGTGGTGAGAAGCCTTCTTTCCTATTACAAATTTCAGCAAGCAAACTATTCTACCTCTAGCTTTGCTAAGCTCGAATCCAAGCTTGGATTCTTGCTTAGGATCGCTCGATCTAGAAATCAAGTGAAGACGAAGGACAAACATCAAGACCGACCGCAAGGTGCACATCCGTTTTATGGTCGAAACCAGAAGCCAACACAAGAGAAGGATTGAAATGGAGCTAGAGCAAACTTTTATGGGAGACAAGGAAAAAGAATCATCCTCAGAAACCCCTCCCAAGATAGAAACAAATGATCCAACGTTTGAAGAATACAAAAGATTCCGGAAATACATGATCATGTTCAACGAATAACAAGCCCAGGCAGAAAAGGCCAAAAAGAAAGGAAAGAAAACAAAGAAATACTCATCAAGCAGTTCTGACTCTTCTGAAGACACTACTACAAAATGCAGTAGTGAAGAAGAACCAAAGACTCCCAAGAAAAAGAAGAAGGGAGAATCATGGAGAACCAAAATTCAGGTAGTTGAAAAGAAGTTGAATGCAGTTCAACTCAAGGGCAAGACTAAAAGAAATTTCACATGCGAAGATTTCTACGAAAGGTTCGAAAATGACAAGCATATAAAAAACTTGCCTAAAAAATTTATCAAATTCGAGGGCCATGGAGACCGAAAAGCACATTTGGCCATGTTCTTTGCTGAATGCTACAAATTTCGTCACAATCACAGGGCCTTTTTTCGATGTTTCCCACGAAGCCTAGAAGGAATTGCAGCACAATGGTATCGGGAACACATCAACCCAGTCGAATAAAAGAATTTTGACAAGTTAATCAACCTTTTCATTGAAAGGTTCATTCAAAACGTCGAAACGGCACCAACGATCACCACACTTTGTTATTTGAAACAGAGGCCAGGTGAAAAGGTGAGAGATTTTATTCAAAGGTGGAGGTCTTGTTGCAACAAGATGAGAGACCCAATCTCTCAATCACATGCATTGGGACTGATCGTGAACAATTTGACACAACCATTGAGGAGCCTCATTTCCAATGCTTCGATCAAGTCTTTCATCGATCTCACCGAGAGGGCAGAATGCATTGAAACAGGAATTGAAAATGGAGCTTTTGATGCTGTCATCCCAGTAAAGGTTAGGGAAGATACAAAGAAGAATAGCAGAATTCAAAATGCTCCAGCCAACATCGTAGCCAACGCCGCCATCTTCAAGAAAGAGAAGTCAGAATATCCCAAGAATAAAGGGGTAATGGACAGAGCTAGTGGCAGTAGCAGTGGCACTAAAAATAAACATCCTGGATGGCGGTATGATAGGAAATTCACCCCATTACAACAGAGTTATGAAGAGGTCATGCACATGTTAATCGAAAGAGTTATTCTGTTTCTCCCAAAAGTCTCCAACCCCCCACCGATGATGGGGAAAAACAAAGAGCAATTTTGCAAGTTTCATTGTGCTCCAGGACACGATACAGAAGACTGCCTCGTACTTAAAAATATTGTGCAAGATGCAGTTGACAAAGAAATCATCAAAGAGGTCAGTGAACAACCAGACATTCTCAAGAACCCTTTTCCTAAACATGGGAAAGGAACAGTTTCGATGGTCAGATTTTCAACAAGTCACCCAATTATGGTGACAAACAAAAGGGATACAACATTCCTAGATTTCTTTGGATTACTTCTCAAACATGATAAAGGATCCATCAATGCACAAACAGAATTGGTTAAACATGACAGTCTGACAGAAATTGATCAGAAGTCGCAAGTGTGGGACCCTGAACCCTTGGGATTCATCTTCAAGGAATTAGACCCTTTACCTGAAGTCAAGAAGGGAGGATTTAACCCCAACAGGGGGAACGAATGGGCTTTTGAACCATGTGAAAATGGTCCAATCACATTCTCTGATAAAGATCTACCGATTGGAGGTGCATCACATAATGATGCCTTACACATAGTAGTAGAAACGAGGGGCACCAGAGTCTCACACGTTTTAATTGATGGTGGAGCTAGCCTGAACATCTGTCCACAACAAACAGCTCGTGAGTTAGGCATAAGACAGGCCGACTATACCCCGTCGTCAATTTTCATCCATGGATACGACAGAACAGGACAACCATGCCTAGGATGTATATGTCTAGATCTGAATATCTCTGAGACATGTCTTGATAGGAAAAGGGTTCTTGAGAATGTCTGGTTGTTCACTGACCTCTTTGATGATTTCTTTGTCAACTGCATCTTGCACAATATTTTTAAGTACGAGGCAGTCTTCTGTATCGTGTCCTGGAGCACGATGAAACTTGCAAAATTGCTCTTTGTTTTTCCCCATCATCGGTGGGGGGTTGGAGACTTTTGGGAGAAACAAAGTACCTCTTTCGATTAACATGTGCATGACCTCTTCATAACTCTGTTGTAATGGGGTGAATTTCCTATCGTACCCCCATCCAGGATGTTTATTTTTAGTGCCACTGCTACTGCCACTAGCTCTGTCCATTACCCCTTTATTCTTGGGATATTCTGACTTCTCTTTCTTGAAGATGGCGGCGTTGGCTACGATGTTGGCTGGAGCATTTTGACTTCTGCTATTCTTCTTTGTATCTTCCCTAACCTTTACCGGGATGACAGCATCAAAAGCTCCATTTTCAATTCTTGCTTCAATGCATTCTGCCCTCTCGGTGAGATCGATGAAAGACTTGATCGGAGCATTGGAAATGAGGCTCCTCAATGGTTGTGTCAAATTGTTCACGATCAGTCCCAATGCATGTGCATTGAGAGATTGGGTCCCTCATCTTGTTGCAAGAAGACCTCCACCTTTGAATAAAATCTCTCACCTTTTCACCTGGCCTTTGTTTCAAATAACAAAGTGTGGTGATCGTTGGTGTTGTTTCGACGTTTTGAATGAACCTTTCAATGAAAAGGTTGATTAACTTGTCAAAATTCTTTTATTCGACTGGGTTGATGTGTTCCCGATACCATTGTGCTGCAATTCCTTCTAGGCTTCGTGGGAAACATCGAAAAAGGGCCCTGTGATTGTGACGAAATTTGTAGCATTCAGCAAAGAACATGGCCAAATGTGCTTTTGGGTCTCCATGGCCCTCGAATTTGATAAATTTTTTAGGCAAGTTTTTTAAATATGCTTGTCATTTTCGAAGCTTTCGTAGAAATCTTCGCATGTGAAATTTCTTTTATTCTTGCCCTTGAGTTGAACTGCATTCAACTTCTTTTCAACTACCTGAATTTTGGTTCTCCATGATTCTCCCTTCTTCTTTTTCTTGGGAGTCTTTGGTTCTTCTTCACTACTGGATTTTGTAGTAGTGTCTTCAGAAGAGTCAGAACTGCTTGATGAGTATTTCTTTGTTTTCTTTCCTTTCTTTTTGGCCTTTTCTGCCTGAGCTTGTTATTCGTTGAACATGATCATGTATTTCCGGAATCTTTTGTATTCTTCAAACGTTGGATCATTTGTTTCTATCCTGGGAGGGGTTTCTGAGGATGATTCTTCTTCCTTGTCTCCCATAAAAGTTTGCTCTAGCTCCATTTCAATCCTTCTCTTGTGTTGGCTTCTGGTTTCGACCATAAAACGGATGTGCACCTTGCGGTCGGTCTTGATGTTTGTCCTTCGTCTTCACTTGATTTCTAGATCGAGCGATCCTAAGCAAGAATCCAAGCTTGGATTCGAGCTTAGCAAAGCTAGAGGTAGAATAGTTTGCTTGCTGAAATTTGTAATAGGAAAGAAGGCTTCTCACCACGAAAAATCCTAAGTAAGGGTTCACTTAAGCACCCTAACTTAGCAAGATCAATGGGGAGAGTAGAAGAAAATGGAAGAAATGGGGAATAGGGCTTGGACGAACCTCTCCTCTCTTCCTTGGCTTCTCCCTCCTTGCTCCTTGGTTGTAGCAACTTGATAGAATGCTCCAAAATTCGTCCTCCCCTTGGTGGCCAAGGTGAGGTTTATATAGAGGAGGAGGTGGGTTCAACCACCTCCTTAAATTTGCCTTGGAAGATTAACCAAGGCTTAGGGAGATGAAAAATGAGTTAAATGAGTTTTAATGACTCTATTTACTCATCCTTATCTCAATTACACGAGCTAGGTGNATTTGGGTGCATTAGGGTCGAACCTACTTGGACTAAGTGGGTTTGACCAGCCTAGTTATTACTTTTCGAAGATTGAAAACTCTTTAAAGAAGACCTAGTTAAGGAAGAGAGAGATGCATAAATGTTTCTCTTTTCCTAGGTTTTTAGTTATGATATCATTCATTTCTCCTTAAAAATGATTTTTTCTATTTAATTGGGAAAAAACATTTATTTATTTATTTATTTAAATGGGAGTGTGACCCCTGGGGGGGCTCTTGACCACACGGGCTAGGTGGGGCCCACAAGTGGGTCTCACGTAGCATTCTAGACCGAATTAGATCCAATTATTGGATCTAAGTCAAAATTTGCATTTTGCAATTGTAATTGGATTTGGATGTCAAATGACATTTGCAATCGTTTGGACTCGTAATCCTGCATTTAGATTAGTATCACAAGTCAAATTCATGATTTGAATCTAAATTGTTCTTTAGATTCGAAATTGGCTTTGAAATTGCAAATTTTCACAATTCTTTTGTGAAATTTTCACATTGCTTCAATTTTGATGTGGAAAAATTTGGGGTGTTAACAGGCTCTCACATGAGCTCTAATGGTATCAGATGAAGACAAGGTTCCAGGCTGGTACTCATGGACATGCATGCCTTGACTTAAGTGAAAATTTCTGTTCCCAAGGAATGCTTCTTCAAAACAAGCACCACTGATATGGGCTGTCACACACTCTACAAATTTTCAAGCTCAAATCTAGCACTTATGACGTTTAAGTGGATGTTCTAAATATCTAGCATTGATCTCCTTGTATCACCTCTCTTTCTAGTTGGTTTTTGCTGTTGATAAGGTTGTATGGAAATGCTAGATGAAGCCTTTTTTAATACTTGTGATCTTTTATTTTCAATATCCAGGAGGTTGTGGTTGAACAAACACTTGAACCTGGGCGACGTGTCACTGTGGCTATGGGATCCAATCGGCAATTGGAATCAAGTAACCAACTTTACAAATTTGTGCAGCTTTTAATCTACAAGGGCATGTTAAATTCTTTAGCTTTAGTGATCCTAAACAAGTATTTTCTATGCTAACAGCATTGGTTGTAAATCTTTAAATTTTGTGTCCTTACTGGTCATCTACCAGCCACTTTCTCTCTCTCTCTCTCTCTCTCTCTCTCTCTGTGTGTGTGTGTGTGTGTGTGGTAAATATGCTTCCTTTTTTATGAAAAAAAAAGTAGAGTTTTAGAATACACGAATAAAAAGTGGGAGAGAAAATTATGCTCAATAAAGTGAGACCAAAAGATTAGGAAATTCAATTGTAAACCAATAATAATGAACCATGTGAGATCTCGTTCCTTAAGATGGGAGCTATCTAGGATAGATACATGCATATGATTTATTTGCATAACCAAACTTGAAAGTGATGAATCATGTGTATCACCTTTAGTGCTAGTTCTTGAGCAACAATTCTAGATCATTATGATCATGAACAGTAGTAATAAATTTAAGTTGAAAGCCAGAATCTTACACAAAACACAAATAGACAATTAGTGTCATGAAATGGTAGATGAACTTGCCGTAGGCTCAACTGAATCCATATAGAATCGTGGTACTTTTTAAATTTCTTTTGTGGGGATGTGACGATTGCTAGGTGATAGGTTGCAATATTGCAGTTATTTTTGTCACCATTTAATCTATCTATACTTTATACCACTTTATGGTTGAATGTTTATGTTGCCAATTTTTTTTGTATTTCGTCATACAACTATTATATGTCACATTTTGTCGACTGGTTTCTTGAACTTCCTTCTCGTTCTGCTCTTCTACATATACAGTTATTCCCTTCTTTGTCTTAGCTTCATACATTATTATTTCTAGTTATACGTGAAGTTACCAGCCCTTCCAAGCCCAGAGAAGAGTTGGGATTGTATTGGGGATACAAGGTTCGCTATGCATCAAACATTAGTTGTGTATTCACTGAGTGCCCTTTCAAGGTGAAAATTGCTACTCTTTTCTAACACTCCCATATAAAATATTTGTAAAATTCTTACTTCAAAATGTTTGATATTTTTATCTAATTTTCATATTGAAATTTTCCTTACACAGGATGGTTATGACTATAAAATTGGAACTTCAGAGCATGGGGATGTGCTCAGTTCATCAGAAGTCTGCTTTCCAAATTTCAGGTATATTTACATGTGGATTCTAACATGATTCTAGGCTAAGGAACTTTGAAGTGAAAAAATGTTACGGAACATTTATAAACGGATGAAAAAAATGCTATGGCAAAGAAATACTGGAAGCCTGCATTTTTTGTTTTTTCGACTTGCAAGTGTAGCATATAGCTAGCCTTTCTTCTGAGCCCCCAAGATCGAGCTAGGGACACTATTGCCAATATAATAATTCTTGTCATGGATAAAAACACAACAGTTTGTTTAGATAATAAATTCTTTCAAGTGGAAATAAGAATGAAAAACTAGCTAGAAGCAGTAAAGGGCAATGTACATCCTATAAATACACTGAAAGAGGATGCTTTTTTAGTTAGCTACATGTGCTAGCGTTTCATTCAACTAAATGAACTGGCTTGTTATATCATTTTGGACTACCTGTTATCTCGTATGGTTTTTGATGTACTTTTCTCCTTTCTTTCCCCCTTCCCTCCCACTCACCCACAGGCACGAACTCACACGCAAAAAGAAAATAAGTTACTCATTAGCAAGCAATTGTTTTGTTTCCATAGGCATCTGTTGATTGCTTTTGGTGGGCTTGGTGGCCTCGAAGAAAATATAGAGGAAGATACTAGCTTAAAGGTAAGCTCTGCATTTACCCATTTTACCACCTGGCCCTTTTCAAGGTAAATCAAATGTAGCCAAAAGTTATTTCCCTTTATGAACAGTTTGTTTTAGGTTCGGTTCTCCATTCTGGCCTCCTTCAGCTCTAACTTTTGCGTGGAATTTTTCTCCTCTGCCTTCCTCTTAGCACATTGCTAAAGTGATGCCCATTTTATCCTCTCTATTGATATTTTTAATTTATAGTAACTACTTGGAACCTCATTAGTTGGTTCATCCCTCTTTATCTTCAAAGAAATGGTATGATAGCATTGTTATAATCTTATATGTTCAAACGCTACCAGAAACTGACACCTTTTGAGTGAGGTACAATAATCAGATATTACTAGAGGCATCATTTTATTCGTTGATGTGCTCGGACTTTGGCAGGGAAAAAATGTACGCAAGGTTTTCAATTCCTACTTGAACACTTGCCCTGGTCAGGGCAGTAGAACAATTCGGACGGAGGTAATATTCAAATCTACCGCATCTGCATGTTTCTGTATTACTGAAGTGACCTTGCAGCAGGTCCATGTGATATGTATCTCTCTGGATCCTGATTGAATTAAGTTTCTTGGATTGAGATTTGGAGTCATTTAATGATATTTCTGTAATGATCAGTAAAGTAAGAAACCAAGTTCTGAATGTGGTTTCTTCTCACGTACAGGAAGCCATATTTATATCTTTGCAGTACTTCCAAGAGCCAATCAAACGAGCCGTCACGTCTGTGGCAGATTAATGTGCATGAACTGATGCTACTATCCAAATGGTTGATCATTGTTTTAGCAGCTCGTCGTAACTGAAGCTAAGGGCAACGGGAAAATGAGAGGATCAACAGGATAAGGCTGTGATATCTTCAGGAAAAAAAACTCGAGGTCTCCGTGATTGATTTCTTCCTTTGCCCATGGCAGGAGACACTTGGGTTACCGGCATTGGAGCAATGTCATAGAATGCTTCTTTTCTGTGAACGGGTGAAGAAATCGTGTATATCTTGCAGCACCTGCCACCTTGTGAAGTATTTAGTAGATTGTGTTATGGCTTTTCTTAGATGGGTGTAAGGTGTTGGTCTTGCTTCAAATACATGCATATGCCCTTTAAGAACGCTTTGGTTGTCAGAACCAAAGGACTTGTTCAAGATTTTATCTATTCTAATTGAGTCACCTTTCTATCAACTTCTCAATTGAAATTAGCTCTTCCTCGAGATAATGCAAAACCTGCTCTCTCTCTCTCTCTCTCTCTCTATATATATATATATATATATATATATATATATATATATATATATAATGTCATTTTCCATACCAAAACAGGTCAGGACTCATTTTATATATATATATATATATATATATATATATATATATATATATATATATATATATATATCTCTGTGAGTCGGCTAAGAAAATTACATGCATATGCTATGGTTTATACCATCATGAAAAAGAAGGGAACATGAATATTCGAGTCCAGCAGCGTATCCATGAAAGCCAGGATAATGTGGCCCAGGGATGCTGTTTGCCACCAAAAGCAGCGTCACCAAGAAGCTTGCATAAGTTCTATCCCAGAATTGAAGTTGGAACTAGAATCTGTCTTCTGTTCTTCAGTGAACTTACGGGACTGCTTCACTAGTGAAAGTTATTGCAGATCTAGTCCATTGTTTCTAAGGAGACGTGAGAAGAAAAACCTTTGATTGAAAGCTCTAAAGCAATCAGCAACACACCTTCACTGCTTGTAGTTTTTTATCTTCGCAGGTTAGTTTGGGTCTCAACTGGTACCCTGCGTGGAAAACCAGAAACTTGGTCTTTGCGTTGAAAGAACGCTGACGCATTATTGGTGTTTCACTATACATCGTAGGCGAGCTCTACACGTGCCGTGGACGAATCGAGAAAGTAACCAAGTTGAAAAGACATCACAAGTTTGAAGTTTCTGGGCGATGTACTCTAGTATCCATGGGTGACTTGAAGATTCTACTGAATGGAAACCAACCAAAGGGCGCTTTCTGATGAACTAAATTGATTCTTGCAATTTTCTCCATGATTATGGCAAGCTGCTAATGGTTGTTCAAAAAGAAAAGGAAAAAGATGAACCTGTCTTGAAAGCACAAATAGAAGAATAGATTTGTTGACCAGAAGAAAGCATCCATAAATGTCCCAATTGCCTATATACAAGCCACCCATTCCAGGAGACAAGAAATTACACATCTTCTTGCAGATTTTGCCAAATAAACATATCAAACGCCTTCTGTAAGTCTATTAGATTTCAAAGAACAGAGTTCCAAAGGTAAGAATCTCTTCATAATAATGACGACATTATTATTGTTGTTGTTATTTCCGCTGGCACATTAGAACTAATCAGACATGGGAAATGCAACCTTTCAATTGTTGACCTACAACCCATGTCAGCTGGGTAGAACTTGAAATAAAATAAAATATCAAAGAGAATCTCAACCATCTCGAGAGCAAATCAAAAATTGTGCTGGTTCACTCTTCGTATTTCAGAAAGCACCAACAGCATCGTTTGCTTACACAAGCAGTGACATACATGGAGTTGAGTCCAATTATAGCTGCCATTCTATCAAATTCCGTCAAAATCCGGACGCAGATTTTCGGCAATTGTGTTTCAGAAGCTGAAGTTTCATGTGCTTTTTCTTCTAAATTTCATCTGTGTACATGTTCAAAAACAAAGAAACGTATCTCTAAATCAGTTTTCCGCTTGCATAAATAAATCTTTGTAGATTATAAAAAGAAACTTTAGACAGTTAACTTCTCGATCCACGCCAAGTCATTTACATATTTCTAGAATCTGGGTCCAGCAAACCTTCTTGGTACGGCTAAATTGCTGGGGAAAAGAGAAGTAAAGATTGGATTTGAAGAAAATATGATACAAACAACTTTAAAATGCAATTCCATTGCAGCGGATCTGTGTGAGCCCCTGGTTTTGTCACTTAGTACGACCCCCCAACCGCCGCAGGTGATTGTCAACGTCAAGCACCTGTATCCCCTCAAATTTAAAGCTGCCTTTTTAAATAAAGTATGTTCTTTATTAACTATTTTAATTAAATTGTTTAGTTTCTCCTTTAGACACCTCAATTGGTAGGTTATTTAGCTAAAACCCACATTTTCTTAAGATTTACTTCTAAAATAATGTCTGCACTCCATTATATGAAAACCATTCTTAACATAAAATAGTTCATTTTCGAATGAAAATTGATAATTTCTCAACATAAAATCTTAGCTTTCTGATAGTCAATGGAGTGATGGTGATGAACTTGTGAATCTAATTAAAATTATGAACTTGGAAGTTGACTGGTAACTAAGAACTGCTAAATATATAAAAAAGAAAACAGGAGCAAAAGCGTGACGCAATAACTTTGCATAAAAAGTAGATGGTAAAGTGACCGTCCATGGAGAGAATGGGGTTCCTTCTTTTTGCTGACGAACCACTCTTATTTTAACCATGGTTACCAGCTACCCATACTTTGTATTATAAGTTACGGCCCCTAACAAGAGACAATGTGTCATGGGTTTAAAATGATCAAAATAACCATGATTATGCAGAAGTAGAATTTGGAAAAATTTCACCATTTAGAATTACTGAATGCTTATGTGGTAAAATATGGAACATGCCTTCCCAAGTTAATGCAATAACATTAAAAGCTCCTTCTATCATATAGCTTGTTTATTAAATATATGATTTTAGTGAACTGTAGATTTGAAAATCATGAAATCAAAATCTCTGTTATACTCCAAACCCACAAATCAAGAATGCTGACAATCTCGGTGTAATATTTGCATTGTTTAAAGAGAAGAATATTATGATTTTACTAAATATAAAAACCATGAAATTCAAAATTTTAAATTCTTAAAATCTCGTGTCACCTTAGATGTAATAGATGAAGAAACACAATGCCACATTGTGGACATAATCTCAGTACCATTCAGATGAAAGTAGAGACCAATTTCAAATAAGATCAGAGATGAACTTGAGGAAAAAGTCTGCCCATAATCATGTAGTAAGAACGAATATACAGAAATGGTGGGGGTCAATTAGTAAGAAAAACGAGACTGCCCACCACACTGCACTCATATGCTTCATCTTCACTACAGGAAATTTGTGTTTGCATATCGCCGTTTTAATGAAAATATCGCAACAAATATATTGATTTTTCAAATAAAAGATAAAAACACTTTTAACTACGCGTGCACACACATGAGTGAGCCTACTAAGTAACCACTACCTTCATTAATTTCGGTCGATTTCATTGATGTTTTAAAAAGCTATGTTTAAAGTCAAATTATAATTATTTATTTGTCATGACGTCTTGCAAATTATAAATCAAATTAGTTAGACATGTATAATTAATTCAGCTAAATAATATAGAGTCGTGCGAATATTTATATTTTTTCAATTAAATATTTTGCGACCGAATATGCGATTCGTTGTGGGCAGAAGACGTTCGTGGCTGGGACCCAGCGAGCCCAGGAATATCTAAGATAGGAGAGAAACTCTAAGCGCCCGATTTTCAATCGTATTTCCTGAAACAGACCTGTGATTTTCGTCGTTGATGCGAGGAGATTTTCCATAAATCGAATTTCTTTCTCTCATTTTCTCGCTCTCGGGCCAAGCGATCGTGGAAAGATTCATAGATAGCAGACGGCACAAGAAGCGGCTTCTTTAGTGGGAGCGAAGAAACAAAACTGCGAGAATGAAGGCGTTCCCCTCATCAGCAGCCTTTTCTCAGGGAGCACGAAGACTAGTTCAGATTAGACTATATATATATATATATATATATATATTTCTTTAATTTCAAAGTCAAGCTGCTAACCGCTTGGAAATTTACCATATAATATCAACTGGTTTTGGTGATTTTTCATATTCTTCAAAGAGAGCAGGAGAGAATATGTGAAGCTTGGAGCTAAGCAAGGAGCTGGCTCAGTAGGAAGGAACTACACTGAATCTTCCAAACTAAATTTACTTAGATGAGCTAAGAAATGCAGCCGACACCAACCCATCTGGCTCCTAACCTCGGATTGCTTTCTCTTTGGCTTCTTAATCACATCAATGCACGAGTTTTCAAGTAAAGGAGAGAGGGAGAGACATTTTCCTGACTGAACAAAATATCTGCTTAGAAGAGAATCTTCCGCAGAAGAAGAATTTCATTGGAAGAAGGTGTGGAATAGTCTTGTTTGTTTGTTAACCTGTCTGTTTCTATGACACGAGAAAAAAATGATACACAAGAAGATTGGAAAAGGGAAAATCATGTGAAAGACAAAACAATCACAGAAATCGTGGCAGAAAGTTCATCCAAACAGTTGGTTCTCCTTTTTCTCCCCATCTGTGGGCGCATGATGGAAGTGAGGAGAGAAAACCAATCCGAAGGGGGGAGAGAGAGAAAAAGGAAGAAGAAATGAAGCCGCCCTTTTTGTTTGGGGCTGCCACCATTGACATCGTTCCACCTGTGCTTCAATAACAGAGTTATTCTTCCTTGGAGCAGCTTCCATAATGGAGGCTTCCTTCACCTTTCCCCACTTATTATTACAGTGGCAGGTTCCAGTTCTATGGTGCCTGAACTGAACCCGAGATCACTTTGTTTCATCTGGGCAGTTCTTATTTACTCCGTTGAATATCTCCCTATGACATATATGATGATATATGAGCAAAAGCATATGTAATTTATCTAATTTATATATTCCCGGGGATCTCAAATGCCCATCCAACCCTTCCAAGTCGTCAGCTAATGCCTTTAGACTTTACGCACTTACTGCTAATAATAATAATATAGCCGTGATATGAAAAAATAATAATAAGGTATGGACAGTAATGGAACTTAATGGTCGCTCCTAATATTTACTTTAACAGTTAGCAAGAAGAGAAGTATAAGCGCCTCTCTCCTCCCACCCCTTCCCTCCTGGTTTGTTAGATCGCAGCCTCTTCACCCGGCAAAGAAGAAGAAGGAAGGAACCCGAGAAAGATGCAGGCGTCGCAGCTGTTGTTGGAAGAACCCATCAGGATGGCTTCCATCCTTGAGCCGTCCAAAGCTGTAATCCGCCCCCCCTCTCTCTCTCTCTCACACACACACACACGCATGCAGTATGCACAGATGTGGATGCGTTCTTTCTCGATTATTTCCTGCGGGAAAATTGCTCTTTCGAGCTTCTTGTGTGAATATCTTAGCTAGTCGATAGGCTACCGGGTCCGGCCTTCCGTCGTTTTCCAAGGCATTCTTATGGATGGGGATTGTTGGTTCTGCTTGGATTTAGAGGGAGAAACTCCTTTTTTTTTTCTTCTTTTAGATGTGTACAGTATGCATGCTATTGGAGATGCGAGTTGGGGATCTCTTCTTTTGTTCCTTCTTCTCATTCTCTTCCGTATTTTTTCGTCCTGATCTGTCTTCCGCGTCATTTTCCTCCGCTTCTGCAACCAATTTGTGTAACCAACTCTCGGATCACAACCAACGGCTGTCAAGTTACGCCTAACTCGATGGATGGTCGTTTGTGCGTGCAGAGTTTCTTCCCAGCTATGACGAAGATCGTGGGGACGCTCGGTCCAAGGTCGCGATCGGTTGAAGTGATCTCGGGTTGCCTCAAGGCTGGGATGTCAGGTGAATACGATCAACCCGCTTCTTTCTTGGGCTGGTTTGCAATTTATTTGCGGCATTCGTTTGTGAGGCTCTGGTTGATGATTGCTACATAATTAGCGCTAAATCTCCAGGCTTTAGAGATTGTTTTTCTTTTTGCTATTATTATAAAGTGTCTCTTTGGTTTATGTATGTTGGCAGTTGCTCGTTTTGATTTCTCTTGGGGAGATCCTGCATATCATCAGGAAACACTGGAGAACTTGAAGAAAGCGGTCAAGGGCACGACGAAGCTCTGTGCGGTGAGCTTCCTGACGCATAATTCATCGGCTTGCAGCTATTATCTTAGCCTCTGCGCCAAGCTTCTACTGTATCTGATGAATGTTTTTGTCGCCACTCAGTGGAATGGGATCGTGCTGTTAAACTTTAGATTACGGGCAGTCCGATTGCTTTTTTAGTGCTGTTCTGCCAAAGTATACACTTGGACACTTGCTTATCTCAGGGTCATCATCTTGCCTCAAACCGAATGTTGTAAAAACCCGTTTCTTACTGATACGAAGGCGGAAACCTTAAAAAACGTTGTGTTTTGTTGTCGGCGCATGCATCGTATCACATCAACCGGCATCGGCCTTAAACAAAACGACTTAGAAACAAAACTGATTTTTAATTAACTTTTTTATTGGTTTGTCAGCCTACATCTGTCCATATGGGCCGAATTGGCTCGTATTGGCTGTCACCAGCAGATTAGCACCAATATTTACAGCAGCGTTGAAAACTCATTCGGTAGTGAAATTTGGTTCATCTGAGATGGTACTATATGAGTATGCATAAAGCATCCATTGTTTATAGACCATTATCTTGCCTGAGATTTCACTTGGTAGTGGAATTCGGAATATCCAAGGCGACCCTCTATGATCTGATTGAGAGTTACATTTTTATGGTTAACTGTCAACCCATTTCCTCATGAACTTGCAGTTATTTCTTTATTAATGGAAAGACATCATTTACCGCTAAAAGCACACTGGATCATCCCAAATAAGAAATGAAATAGTGACAGTTCCTGACAAGATCTTGAAAATTGACCTGGCGCCTCCTTTGGGGCTTTTGTTAAAGAGTTCATATATTTATTTGCACTAACAGTTTCATGATGGTTTCTTTTCAGGTTATGTTGGACACAACAGGTCCAGAGCTACAGGTGGTCAACAAAAGTGAGAAGGCGATCTCATTACAGGCTGACGCTTCAGTGATTCTAACACCAAATCAGGACAAGGAAGCATCATCCACACTGTTGCCTATAAATTTTTCTGGCCTCTCCAAGGTATATCAAATTCTTTCCGTTCGCATTTTTGCTGGTACCTTTTTTTTTTTTGGCTTTTATCGACCCATTAGTTGAAATTCTCTTTTTTATTTTCCTCATTGCCTGCCATCCTCTTTTGTTTATACACTACTGTTGCTGTTCTTTGTTCCCCTTATTCTTCATATTTTTGTCTTAATGAGAAACTGAACTGAAGTTTCTGTTTGGTATGTAAACCTTTTCAATGATAATACTACCCTGTCTCCTGCAGCTGCCTTTTGCATTTGACATTGATTAGCTTCTTGCTTCCTAGTTGTGTTAAGAAAATATGATGCCCCATCTGACTGATCTCAAAAATTACATTATGTGCAATGAGTAACTGTTGTTTGTGTTATGCAGGCAGTAAAGAAAGGTGACACCATATTTATTGGCCAGTACCTTTTCACGGGAAGTGAAACTACTTCTGTCTGGTTGGAGGTAGGTCTAATGGCCCAGAATCACACGTGTGGCATCCTTTTGGATGTTGGTTTTTTTACCTTTTCTTTTGTCTTCTTCTTGTCCCAACCCTCAATTGCAGGTGTCTGAATTGAAAGGGGAAGATGTGGTTTGTGTTGTCAAGAACAGTACTACGCTTTCTGGCTCTCTATTTACACTACATGTCTCCCAAATTCGTATTGATTTGCCTACTCTAACTGATTCTGATAAGGAGGTAAATTCCTGGTTTTGTTATGTTTTTCTTATATCAAGTTGCTAAAATTTAAGTGTCTTAGTGAAATCTGGAACCTTTAGCTTGAAAAAGTCTTATGTGCGCTCATCCTATATTAAATCACCAAATTCCTGGCTTGCAGATGCCGATAAATTTTGTACTCATTCAAAATTTTCTTGTCTTCGTTGCTACTTGTAACCAATGTTGTAAAAAGCGTATCGTAAGGCGTATCGTTCGGGCTTTAAGATACGCCGTATCGTAACGTATCGTAACGTATCGTAACCGTATCGTAAATTTTTAAAAAAAATTATTGATAAATCAGAAAAAAATTAAAAAAATCGAAAAATTTATAAAAAAATCAGAAAAAATTAAAAATAATAAATTCTTCATAGAAANTTTGACCCCGTATCGTACGATACGGGGTGTATCGCCCCGTATCGTACGATACGGGCCCTGTATCGCACGATACGTGCGATACAGGGACGATACACCCCCCTTTTACGATACGGGGGGTGTATCGTATCGTAAATTGAAAAAGTTACGATACGTATCGTACGATACGGGCCCGTATCGTACGATACGTACAACACTGCTTGTAACATTTTACTGTTGCTATGTGAAACTTAAGTTTCCATATGTGCATTTTTTGATTTCCCATATGGTATCTGTCTTAAAAATTAACTTTAACTTTTGTAAGTTGTATATTCATAATATACTTCTAAATAGCAATAAAACTGCTGGAACTGATAACCCAAGTTCTGGCTGAGTTATCAATTTTTAGGTGAACAAGCTGTAAACAATCTTATATATAGCATTTCTAGATAAAAAATATCTAGGCTGTTAACTGTGTAAGAGACAATTAGGTAATAACATCCAGGTGACCTGGTGGCAAAATTGTGCTTATATTGTGTGATTAAATAATAAGCTTTAAGATTGGTCTTCTTTATATGCTAACATTTGCCATATTCAAGAACTTCTATTAGAACTTTCGTTTGCAGGTTAGTCTACTTATTTAGATTTCGAGTTGTCATGATGCTCTTATAAGGCATCATCACTTAGGTACATTCTGTTCCCATTAGGTGAAGATGTAAATGTTGATAGGATTCTTGGCAAACATAAGTCATATAGTCATGAACCTGAATCAACTTTGTTGGGGTATAGGAGAACCTAAGTTCAAGAACTATACTACTATAGCTGTTAATATTGGACTTCTGATGGTTCTCTACCTACCAACTCTGAGAAAGGAGCTTGGTAACATGTATAGCTGGTTCAATTGAGAAATAACCTTGATGAGTCACGTGACTTTGGATCTTATCATTTGAGAAGGGAAGACACATACGTCACATAATAGAACAAGATTGCAGGAGTAACTGTCGATAAATAGTGAATGCACTTTACACTTTAAAAACTGTTAACTTGCTGACAGTAATTATTGATCAATAAAAGTGGCATAATTAATGCATTAAATTGAACAAAAAAATCCTTGTTGTTCATGTTCACAGCTACAAGTAAATTTGTAGGTTAATAAAGTGAAACAACAAGCAAACCCCATGTTAAAGAATATTTATACTAGTAAAGTTTCAGTCTAAAATTAAAAAGAATTTTGTTTATTAGCTGAAAAGGTATATGTAATGGCCTTAAAAAGAAATTTTATTTTCACTTTCTGGCCAAACTTAGAATTAGTTGAGCACGACTGGCATGGGTGCATTGTCCTCACTTGACATTTTTTTGGTCATGTGGAGGGCTGCACCTGTGTCTGTACCATGTCAACATGAGTGTGGCACCCAAACAGAAAAAGCAAGCCACTTCATTTTTGTACTTATCTTGGAAAATGGTGGATAGATGGCATATTTACCAATCACAATAAGAAATGAAAACTACATTTTACTGTTATTAGGTTTGTATTGCTGTTTAATCGTTGGAATTTCAAAATGTGAGATGTGTCATAATGATATATCACGAGGTTCTTGGAACATTTAAAGATCTGTTTAAAATTTGCTTTTCTTTTATATTTAAAATTTCTAACTCTTTTGATTTTAAAAAAGAACATAGAAATTTAACAATCCTCTGCTTTTATTTTAGAAGTTCTGAGACTTTCTTTGGAGAAACTACATTGTGAAAAGAATTCACAAGAAAAACTTAGCTGAAATGTTACAAAAATGAGATTGTTGACTATGGTAGTGCCACTCCTCTTTAGTCCGTCTACTTTGGAGTTTGGACCTCTTTAGTCTGTCTACTTGGGAAGTTGGAACCTCTACTAAGCTAATTTATTAGGTCATTTCTTAAAACATGTGGTATAGATGCTTGTTTATGTAATGCAGTTATGCTATATTAGCATTCTAAACCTTCCTTGCTGATGCTGATATTTGGCTGTAATAAGGATGTCTAAATGTAATCTAGAATCTACATATGCATGTTTATGCCATGTTATGATTTATTTACAAGTAACATGGTTATTGCAGGTGATAAGCACTTGGGGTGTTAAAAACAATATTGATTTCCTCTCTCTATCTTATACACGTCATGCAGAAGATATCCGCCATGTAAGAATCATTTCATTATTTTAGGAAGTTATCTCTTTTTTTTTTTTTCTTTGATTAGCTTCATTGTTTCCTCATACATTTTTGGCTAATATGAGGAATTTCTTTGTCTCAGGCTCGTGATTTCCTTTCCAAGTTGGGTGACCTGTCTCAGACACAGATTTTTGCAAAAATTGAGAACGTAGAGGTGGCTACTTGGAAATTCTCTTTATTATTTTCCTTGACAGTTCTGTTTCTTATTTGCTCTGTTTTGTATTTTTCTCAGTTCTGGAAGGTTCTAATTGTGAAAAGTGACTATGACAGCCACAAAAGATGCATATTACAGTAAAAAGGCACTAAGGCCAAGTGAATAAAATTCATTCAATAAATCATGTGAAGGCTGTAAAACACAGCTTACTTTTACAAGGGACTGTTACTAGTATTTATACAAGAGAGTGTAAGGAGGAAAGGGGCTGAACTGGTCGTTGGGCTAGTTCCAACGGCTCTGGAACTGCCAACGGCTAGCTCAGCAATACAATAAAAAAATAAAAAAATAAAAAATAAAAGTAAAATAGAAAAGGAAAAAGTAAACTAAATCCTAAACTAATTCCTAACTAAGATAATACCTAATTAAGAAGTAACAAACAACTAATTAAGAAATCCTATTTCTTAACACTATATGATGTTTCTTTTGATTAGTTATTGACTTATTTCTTTCCATAAATTTCACCAGGGCTTAACCCACTTTGATGAGATTCTACAAGAAGCTGATGGTGTTATTCTTTCTCGGGGAAATCTTGGCATAGATCTTCCACCTGAGAAGGTAAGTGAATTTCATCCCATCATACTAGCAATCCTCAATGCAAGCAATGTCTGCAAAACATGGCTACTCATTGGTGTTGTCAAAATGCTGAGTGATACTGATGCAGTGATGCATCTATTTTCATATTTCTATGTACTTTGGAAAGCATCCAAATTCTTCAAATCTTTTTGCTTCCTCTTCAAATGCATTTGAAGGATCTGAACAAAAAGTTTTTCTCATTTCTTCTTCTATACTATAGATTGTGAATATTTCTACCAAATCTCCTTTAAAACCATGTTGATTGAGCATTCCAAAGATTAGCCTATGCCAAGTGATTGAGCTACTGTTTAGAAAATGTTGTTGAGCTGTTCCAAATTCTTTGTCAAGGTATCCCATTCATTACTGGTCATTATTTAAGAACCTTAGCAGTACCTAAACATAACAGAAGTGTGCTTATAAAGGATGTAACGTGCTTTGAGTTTTCCCGTCAATGTCCAATCTCTGATTTGTCTTTTCTAGTATTCTACCAGCTGTTTACCTGCTGACAGGTTTTCTCAATTTCTCAATCGTCGCCCAAGTTCTTGGTTTTTATTTTTGTAAAATTAACGTTGAGATATGTCTGGGTTGACTCATATACATTTTCTGCTTCTAAGATTGCATACTATATACTTTGCATGTTGAAACAAATACCAATTACCAAGAGTTGTTTCATTGAAGTTACATGGGACATGATTTTCAGTAGTCAGTTTGATGAATTGAGCCGCTGAAGCATTTTTTTGCCAAAGTGTTGTGGGCTTAGCCTCTTAGGTCAATTATATAGAGCACCTCTATTTCTGTTCCGGATGTGCTAATGCAGCTATACTTTTTGGAGTACTTCTGCTGTTCTGGGAAAGTGTTTCTTGTCTGTCTTGTGCAAGTATGACATGCTTCAATCAGATTCATCATATAATCATACTTCTTGATGTTCTTGAAAGAAAATATGTTGATGAGTATGGAAAACATCTCGTAGGTCCTTTCGTCTTGGATCTGATTTTTTTTTTTCTTTTTCTTTTTCAGGTGTTTCTATTTCAAAAGGCTGCTGTTTACAAATGTAATATGGCAGGAAAGCCTGCTGTCGTTACTCGAGTTGTAGATAGTATGACAGACAACCTTAGACCAACTCGTGCTGAGGCAACAGATGTAGCTAATGCAGTATTGGATGGTATTGCCATTTTTCTTATTTGATTTTACCAGTTGCATTGCTTTTTATTATGGGATGACTGTAGGTGCCCAGTGACTCCATTGTATGTTGTCTGATTTTTTTGGTGCATTGGGTGTTGCAGGCGCTGATGCAATTCTTTTGGGTGCGGAAACTCTCAGAGGATTGTACCCTGTTGAAACTATCTCTATAGTTGGCAAAATTTGTGCTGAGGTAATTTCCTTGCGATATTTGGAATTAGTGAGGAAAGAAATTGACTGCCTTTTGCTCAAAAATCAAAATAGAAAAACCTCTTTTCCAAGCTGTAACTTGACATTTGACTTGGGCCCTGGACTTAAAAAAATATAAAGTTGATAGCCTGAAGTCTATCGAGGAACATGACAGTTTCACTCTAATGGTGCTGCTTCTTGGCAAAGACAAGTTAAATGAAAAGGAAATTTTATAGCCAGTCTTAATTATGTTTGATTTCATGTAGTTTCTAGCTCTATGGTAAAGATTTCCAGCCAGAATCAGACAACAGGTTTAAGCCTCTATAATCTATATGTTTTTTCCTCAAGCTTTTTACCTGTTGCATTTTAAAAAATTGTATCTAGAGAAAGACTGCTGCTGTAGTCAAACATTAGTTTTTGTAAACATGTAAGTTCCCAATTATTTACTTACTCTTTCCACCTCTTAGTTGCATGCATGGTTCTGACACAAATTTGTTCTACCTGCAGGCAGAAAAGGTATTCAATCAAGACCTTTATTTCAAGAAGGCTGTAAAATATGTTGGAGAACCAATGAGCCACTTAGAGTCAATTGCTTCTTCAGCGGTATGTACTGAGATTCTTGGTTTTGGTGATTGCTTGTCTTCAGTTCCATTCCTGCAATAACTATCTTCTTAAACATGTGTTAATTAGGATATATCAGTTGATGTTAAACTTCAAAATTCCTGTCCAGGTACGTGCAGCTATTAAGGTGAAAGGTTCTGTTATCATTTGCTTTACATCATCAGGAAGAGCTGCAAGGTACCTTCCGATGCTTTGGACTATTAATCTGCTACTTCATGCATTGACTGGTTAGCCTTTTAGATATTTTAATGAATATTGATCTATGTATGTGGGTGCATGTGTAATTGTGTATGTTTTGTTTTCATTTGCATTAGACAAATATTTGAAGCTTTTTTTATTTTTGGGTGTAGGTTGATTGCAAAATATAGGCCAACTATGCCTGTAATATCTGTTGTCATACCCCGTCTTAAGACAAACCAGCTGCGATGGAGCTTTAGTGGTGCTTTTGAGGTATGTACCATGTTTCCAGTTGTTGGTCTTACAGTGTGTTCGACGATAGGTTGTTGAATTGTCTCATTCTCATATACCATCACTGATTATTAAAGTTCATAAAAACTAATATCGATACTGTTTTAAGGCAATTAGTTTGTCTGAAATGGTGTCGCTGATGGGCTTCTGTGTACATGATATTTGCTCTTTATATCCAAATATTTGCATAATTTACAAAGTGTGCCTTATACTTGTGTCATTCGTTGGCAAATAACATGAGCAGGCTAGACAATCTCTTATAGTCAGAGGCCTTTTCCCAATGCTAGCAGATCCACGCCATCCAGTAAGTGCTCTCTATCTGTCTGTCTGTCTCTCCCTCTCCCTATATTGGGCTATGATCGTCCTTTCAAACATTGGTGGCGGATGGTCTTTGTTGGTTAAACAGCATTATGTGTTTTCTTCGCTTTTAACAAGTTAACCTGCATCTGTTCTAGGCGGAGTCAACAAATGCCACCAACGAATCAGTTTTGAAGGTAGCGTTGGAACATGGTAAGGCTTCAGGCATCATCAAATCACATGATCGCGTTGTTGTCTGTCAGAAGGTGGGGGATGCATCTGTTGTGAAGATCATAGAGCTGGAAGAGTGAGCTCTAAACACGTTCTTTGGTCAGTTATAGCAACCAGCAGTAGGTGTAGTTCACGTGCTTTGCTTCAACTTTTGGACGTATTGAGTGTAAATGCTGCGGTTATCGCCACTTCCATAAAGCCCTTGCGCACTGCAGTTAGAGATTGAATAATTTTTTAGTTCGGATTTGTGCTGAAGGTTCTTCTTCATACTGTTTTATCGACAGTGGAATACCATTCTTCTTTTTTGCCTGAATTTCAGGCCGCTGTTTCTCAATTCAATTCTCCGACAATGTTTTACATTATTGTGGGACAAATAAACTTAGTTCTGATTCTGGCGCTTGCACAAATTGGGTTTCCATGAATGAATCCACAAGCTCATGGTTTTCTTCCAGCTATAAATCTCCTTGATCCATGGGACCGATGTACGGTTACTTGGGGGGCAATTATCGATTGGGAAATGAATGGCAACCATGTGTCTTGCTGTTATCAAATTGTCCGCAGGCTCTCAGCTTGGGCATTTGAAGGTTTTCCTTTACCGGAGGATGCAACGCCAGGCAGATCACTATCAGTTGCTTTCTGCAACTTTCTTTGAAAATGAGACAAATACAGGAGCCTAGCCTTGAAAGTAATGCCCTTAACGAATAGTTCATCTCAGCCTGGATAAATCATAACTCTCTAGAAATATCTGCATTATAAAATATGAGTAAAAGACCCAAAAATTTACTTTACAAATAATAAGTTGCTTGTCCAGAGGGCATACATAGTTCCTTATATTTTCTTGTCTCCACCCTCGTACATTCTTAAGGGTCCATTTGGTAATAGTAAAAAAATGTTATTGTCCTATGAACCTGCTCTAAAAAATTGAGGTAAATTCATAAAGCACTTTGTAAGAGTGTGCAATGAATGTGCTTCAATTTTTAGGGTAAGTTCATGAAACAATAACAGTTTGTCATTGTTACTAAACAGCCCTTAAGGGCTCTACACACGCATGATATCAAGCATGACCCCAACTCCTTACATTTGTTCAAGAAAAGAGAGTAAACAACCAACTTGATGCTATTAAACTTAACTTGGATCGGAAAAAGGTCTTAATTGGTGCATGATTACCTGCTAAGGGTATGAATGTCAAAATATATGATTTCGATTGAATATCTACCAAACTGTTCTGAAAAAATTGGATATGAAAAAAATTTAATATCTGATTAAGAAATCAAATTAAACTTGGATTTAAGAAATGACATCCAATCATATTCAGATTCGAATGCAATCTGTTATGGCTTTGAAGTTCCACTCAGTTAGGCACACCAAATTGGCTTCACATCTGATTTATCGTGTACTTATCACGACCCGTTCATCTAAGTGATGTGGAGTGGTTGACCTAAAGCTCCAATTTAGATATGGACCTAATAATAGAATCCAACATCTAAATTACAAGCTAAATAATCTGAACTAAAAGAAAAAACTGACGTCCAAAATTCAGTGCTTGTCCGCGTCCTGTGGTCCCAAACCGAATGCACGTTGAAAATGTATTTTAATTAAATAAAAAAGAAAAGTAAGCAATCACAATCCAAGCGCCCGTGGCCTAATGGATAAGGCGTCTGACTTCTAATCAGGCGATTGTGGGTTCGAGTCCCACCGGGCGTGCGATTTTATTTTATTTTACTTTTCCTTCTGTTCCATTTTAAAGTAAGCTTTTATTTCTTATCCTGAGGGTAGGAAAGGGACGTCCCTACTCGGCTACACAAATTATTTATTTACCGAGCCTTCAGTTTCAGCTCACAAAAAGTTAAAAACGAGAGAGAGAGAGAGAGAGAAAGCTTCCCAGCAAAAAGTATACTGAATATTGATGTAATAACGGCTTGAAAGATGTTTTCTCAGTAAATGAGTTATGAGCTAGTGATTGAGTTGGCTTCCCAACTAGCTTATCTTGAAATTACTTCTTTTTCTCTTTCTTTTTTTCTTTCTACCAAGTGATGGGTAGTACATTGATTGGTTATCACCATATCCTCAGTTTAATGAATGTGTTACCTTGATGGAATTGAAGAATGTTGTACTTGGAATTATTTTTATATATACGAAGGTTAGGTAGAACTGTTTTTGTCCCTTCTTTTTTCCTCAATCTCTCTCTCTCAATAACATTCATGGGGCTTTCAACAACATTGGTGGGGCTGTAGAAAGAGAGAGAAAGAAACATATATTTCAACATTACAAGAAGCCAACAAGAGGTTAGGTTGGCACCGATAAAAGCCAGTATACCACCAGAAGTAGAAAGGAAAAAAACAGAGGGACAAACTCGAGCCATTACCATAACCTGTTCAGTAACAGACCGAGAGTCTAAAAGCCGCTGCGACGAACAGTGAGGGAGACATCAAAGGTGATATCAAGGATAAATTTGTTCTTATTTAACTCCTGGCCTCTAGAAACAATGTCATTCCTTGCCAACCATTAAGTAGTAAGCAACGCCTGGCCTCTAGAAACAATGTCATTCCTTGCCAACCATTAAGTAGTAAGCAACCAGAATCGCCAAAGCCGACGGCCCTCCTTGAAGAAGTTGATACTTGTTGATCAACACCTCGTTAGAGTTACAGATAGTGAACCACCAGTTAAGTAGCATCACGTAAGTTGCGGCATCACGATCCTGTGAACTGCACTGAGAACAGCAATATGATGTTCTCATGGACGAAGTTCTGGAAATACTGATGTCTGCCATCTTGGTTTCACATATTGCAAAGACAGAAGGCTTAAACTGTCTAATCCAGCTCGCAACGAATCTCCTTTTATCAGGCGCATTGAATCCCCTGATATTCCAGGTCGCAATGCCCATAAATTATCCAAAAATTAACCTTTGGTTCACGGATTCTGGAAGACTGCCTGGAAGGAGAAAGCAAGTGGCGCCTGGAGGGCTGTCTGGAAGGGACCGGGGGGACAGATGTATTATCCTGCAAACGCTGACGCAAGTCGTCCTCGATCCGCCGAGCCTCCGTGTCAGGGATGTGAAGGTCTAGAAGCCGTAAGAACTCTCCAAATGGACGGCGTAGCGGCTGCGAGACCTCCGCAGGAAGAAAGGCAGGAGGTTGGGAGATCTCTCTCTCTCTACTCTCTCACAATAACGCTGGTGGGGCTTTGGAGAGGGAGAGAGAGTCTATTGACTTGCCAGTTATGAAGGGTAGCTAGATCACTTGATCTGGGATCTCACTCTCTTTCATTCTCTCTCCCTCTCTGACACAACAGACTTTTGTAAAGCATTTCATGTGGTAATATTTGAAGCTTTTCTTTTTAGTCCTTTTCTTTTCAGCATAGTATGCAGTTTCTGTTCTAACGAATGTAGTGTACCTAAAAGTTGGATAGGTGGTCAAGGTGTGATTATGATTACATGAAGGCATTATACTTGATTGGTCCAATGGTGTGGGTTTATTCAGCTTGATTATACTTGATTAGAATATATATTTGAATGAATATTTTTTAGATCAGTTTTTAAATGAATATATATTTGAATTTGAATTGGGCCTAAATTCTAGTACTTCAACGTAGTAAATTAACACGTGTACTTGAATTTTACTACAATTCATTTGGGTTATATGAAGTGAAAACGAAGCTTTTTCAAGTGTGAACAGAACTATTTTTACATGTAGAAGAATTTCATTTACCAAAAAAAAAGGTGGATGGGGATTTATACCTAAGCAGATTCTGTGAATGTGCAAATTTAAGTTGTGCCGTCCAAAGTGCGACAATAAATATAGCAAAGTAAAATAAACGTGGTCAGATCACATTCCAAGAGCGGCTTTGCTTCTTTATCAATACAAGAAGACTACTGTCTTAACAACAGTCACCATTTTTTATCCTCGGAAATACAAAGACAGCTAGTTTTTTTTACTCAAACATGCAATTTCTTCTTCAAAGTAAAGGAAATGCAACTTGTCGATCAATTCGTCCTACACTTTCTGCAGTGGTTAGATTAAACAGCAAGTCAATGAGATGTAGCTCGTGAATCATAGGGCAATGTGGCATATCATTCATCGTCGTGGCGGTGCACGTACAAACAAAGCATTATATCATCATTACTAGCTCTGAGAAAGAGACAAAACAAAACCTTTTACAGGCAAAGAATCTGAGATGGGGAACAATACAGAGAGAGAGAGAGAGAGAGAGAGAGAGAGAGATTTCCACCTCTCCGAGATCTTGCGGATTCGGAGCAAAAGGAGAATATACCCGCAAGCCACCATCATCACCCAGACTGAACCTCTTGACGATAATAACATGCTCGATTTCTCCTGTCAAACGTTCTTATGCTATGACATGTGATGTGCTCTTGTTTTACAATCAATAAAAGGAGTAGCAGCATGAGTTGGAAACCAACACATAGAGAACTGCCTATACTTCTTTCTTTCTCTCTTTGTTCTATAGATTCAGTGTGCTAGTTGGTTTCCCCTGTTTGTTGCAGCGTCCAGAAAGACTTTTGGCATATCAGGATCCTGTCAGGCGACGCTTTGCCTTTCTCCGTCGCGTGCATCTTACACTTCCATCTCATTCCCTCTGCAATCTTCAAGGCTTTCTCAAGGAAGAATTGTGTGTCTCGCAGGACACCGTAGCCTAATGGCCTCAATATTCGATCCATTTCCAGCAAGACAAGCTTCATCTCACACCTGTGACTCTCTGCTGTGAATAGCCCATCAAGGTGGAGAAGATCGTAAGTTCTTGGGTATGTTGAAAATGCTTCACACCTGCAGGGATGATAATCGCAGCAATAAGATCAAATGGACAAGTCATCAAAATCTTGCATTTGGAGATGGTAGTTTTGACAAAGTTACCAGTCAGAGTTGGTGCCAATTAGGCCTCTGTCGAAGACTATAGGCAGTGTGTTTGGTGCATAAGATGATACAACATTCATAACCCAGACAGGGTCTCCAATCATGGCAGCAGCAAGCCCGCCGTAAGCTGTGTTCATGTCCATCACGTTGCGGAGTCTTCGAGTTCCGAGGGCAGGCAACAGTGACTTGTAATGCAGCAAACGCTTCTGCCATGTTCGTGTGTCCTGCGAAAAAGAAACACCATCTTTTCTTGCCAAGGATCTGAATCGGTAGGGAATTGTAGTCAATCTTTTAGGCCATCTCGGAATATTGTCTACAGCTATTTCCTTCACGGTGCTTTCTGTAACAACACATGGACGCATTGGAACATACCTGCAGAATAATCAGAGAAACGAAAAAGTGCTAATAAGTAACCAGTGTCTGACATGTTATAGAACAGCTTCCTTAGCTTCAGCAACTAAAAACATGAAGGCAACGAAGGGGAAGACTTAGAAAGAGGGACTTTTACCAGGCAGAATCTGGTTCAATGCTGTCATCACATTTAGGAGGATAAACAGAGCTATCACGAGCATCATAGCAGGTATTGTCGATTGGCTTCTGCCAGACGGCCAAATCACCTTCCATCTTGTAGAGTTTGTAGCACATTCCAGAGAGAAGCTTTTGTATGGCGTCTAAGTTAGCCTTCTCAGCTTCGATTGTCGTGTTCCATCCACGCCAATGAGTTTGGTAGTTTACTGGAGGACCAGACAGCACCCAAAAACCTCCTGGTCGCAAAATCCTGTCTACCTCCATTAGAAGCACCCCACCTGCGATGCCAAGAAAAGAAGATACCGTTTAATATAGAAAAAAACCACGAGAAGAAGGGAAGGCCAACAAAAAGCGTAGTGCTCTGAAGAGCACAGCAAGGTACTCATTTGGTAGAGACAATTTCTAAATCTCATCAAGCTGAAGGGATGACAGGAGATCAAATCCTACCTGTGCACCACCTAGGCAAAATGTAGTTTCATGGTGAGAAGGGTCAACCTCAAGGGTTTTAGCTACTGAAAACCAGTCAATGTACAGCCATGATGGGGGATTTTATATTTGCTAAGAAAAAAAAAGGACAAAGAAGAAAAAAAAGGAACTTACTGAACTCAGCCCATGGAATCAGGCATCTGGAGCAGTGAGCCATGTCAAAAGCCCCAGATGGATAAGGAAGCCTCTGAGTTGAGAGAATTCCCAGTATGGCTGGAATGCCTCTTTCAAGAGCGAACTGCACTTGAGCTTCATGGTTATCTCTAGGTGCCAGAGACATTGTCAAGATCCCTCTGTCCAATAGGGAACCTCCCCAGCTAGCAACCTGAAAGAGAGACCAGATATAGGCGTGATTCCCCACATTCATGTTAGGAGATCCTGCCATACCCCCTGCATAAGCAACCAGCAATCGTGTGAAAAACTTACACCACAGCCAGTGTCAATTGCCGTCCTGACACTGCCATCCTTCATCCCAGGGATCAACTCTTCCATGGCGTCAAGGTACTCGCCAACTCCATTTGGAAACATTGTGCCACCACCAGGAAATATGAACTTATCTCCTTCCTTCTTCAACCAATGCTGTCCGGCCTTTACTTTGTTTATCCACTCATAGGGGACATTCCTGGATATTATGCATGAAGTCAGTCAAAATTACGAATTTGTTTACCAATACTTCCTGAGAAACAAATCACGGCATCGTTCACGAACCAAAAACCGTGCTGATTCATGGTGGATTACTATCAACTTACCGGTACCAACATTGATCTCTGCTCTCGGGCCACTGCAGAGGAATCTTGTATCCCTCTGGTGGGGGGACCAAGCATTCCTTTCTTTCAGATACCGATGGGCAATGGCGTTCCCTGAAAGATAGACGTTTCCGATCATAACGCCTCCACCTCTGCAGCAGAAAAAAGCCAAAAGGAAAACCAGACAGCTACCTCAGCAAACACATCCATCAGGAAGGGACTCAGTATATGAAGAAAAATTCCTCTGGCTTGTTGTACCTTAGGATCAGTACACGGCGTGTAGTCCTGAAAGGATGGATCACAGGAACTGAAGGTAAAATTCTCACTCAGAGAAGCTCCTTGGGGACCAGAAGACTGGGTACAGCCGACCCCAACAGACAAGTTAGGACTATCAAAAAGCTTGAGCACGTTATCTCTCTCTGTGGAATAGATGACGCCCATGTAGAAAGACAGGAGGCAGAAGACGACGACCAACACCGGGATGCAGATCGACCGCCATGGCCTATCCGGAACCCTCCCACCATCTCTGTCCTTCATTCTTTCACCTGATTCAGGGGAGCCACAGCGTTAAACACAACAACATACAAACACCCCAACTCAATTCAGGCCAAACAACACAGATGAGGAGCACCTCTAACCCCAATGAAAAGGACATGACAGAACCACAGAGCTGGAGCAAATCATTTACATCAAATTTCAGTTTCAGCCCGCTGTAAGAGATCAAAATTTACAGCTTATCTCAAAACACCCACAAATCGTTCGTCCACCCGGCCGAACAACAAAAAGCGAAAGAAAGGGTGACAGCTTGGGGCAGCAATTCCAGCACGAGAAAGATGGAAAGAGAAGAAAAGCTTCCGGCCGCTCTATTCGACAGCAACTGTGCATCTAACAGAGGAAAGAGGAGACAGGGAGGCGTACCTTCTCCTACCCAGATGTGCGTCTGAGATGGAGAGCAAGAGGCAGAGTTGTGCTAATGGTGTGAGAAAGAGATCGGCAGATTGGCGATGGAGGAAGAAGCGGTGTCAATTCCGAGGCGCCGAGGCCCGGGACCTTCCTCCCCTCTTCCCTCCTTTTAAGCCTTTGGCGGAGGCGAGTGGACAGAACCCATTGAATCGTGGTATCCCTGTAACGTACCCTTTGTATCACTGAACTTTCACTTTAGTCCATAACTCATCCTGAATCTCAAAACAGCACCTTAACCTCTCTTTATTCTATAAAACATTCCTCTTCTTAACTTTTAAATGAAAACTTACTCCATGGTTGGCGGTTTCTAGGATTATGCCGAAATGTTGGGACGTTAAATGAAAAATCCTTTCTCCGGAAGGGAATTGTGTGCGAGTAATGGTTAGGTGGTGCTGACTTCCAAGTTTTCCAGATCTCAACGCGTGCCGTTGGGATCCAATAAAAGCCCATTTAAACCAAAGCTTCCTACCTTTAATCAGAAAAAAAAAAATACTGTTTTCAGAATAAATATTATTAAAATAACATTTATAATAGTATATATTTTAATAATATTTCTCGTTAAAAATAACATTCGCAAACAAAAACAGATGACACCGTTCGAAAAAAGAAATGGTCATTTTATGAAAATCAGGTTTAGTGAAAATCCCGTTTTTAAGAGTTGTTTAAATGACATCTAAAAGCTAGGTTTTAAAAGTAAATTTTGATTTTATCCTCAAAATCATGTTTCTAGAGTGTTTGGGTATCATTAAAACTGGTTTGAAAAAAAAAATCAGTTTTGACAAAACCTAATATTATGGAAGGAGTGAAAAACTTGACTCCCCATCGAGTTATTGTGTGTAAACTCATTTTTTCATAAAATATTTTTAAAAAGGGAAGGGTTGACAAGCAGGTTATTCCAAGCTTTTTTGTTAAATCATTGTTTTGTTCAAATCATATATATATATATATATATATATATATATATATTGGATGATGTAGATGGCAACTTGAATGTATGTTATGATATTTCATCATCGCAATTAAAATGCCATATTAAACATTTTGAACGCGTTTTCAGGCCAATGTAGCAGTTAGCACGAATAAAAAAAATATATTGAAAGTTTTTCTTGGGGGGTTTTGTTGCAAATACTAGCAGTCGTCGAGATCCTACTTCTAATATAAAAACATGATAAAGTCTTCGGCGAATTATATATAACCTGTCAGGACACGGCTTTTAGGCGAATTTAAAATGCCGACCACTCATTTCGGTGATGCACATTCATCTCATGAGAAGGCAACTTGTCAAATCTCAATAATATTATTTATATATCAAAGGGTCGGACGAGCCCGCGCCGCACCGAACTTGCCCGAGTTCATTTAAGAGTATGTTCTCCGAATGATTAGAGCCATGCATTTATTTATTTAATTTACTTATTTGTTTATTTATCTAAAGTTTTAATGTCTTTTATTTGTTTACTTATCTAAAGTTTTAATGTCTCGAAAGGTGTAATATAGCTGATTAAGCAGTAGATGCATACAAGGTGTGTCGCATGTTCGACAAGTGGGTGATATTTTATTGAACTCATTAAAAGAAAGATCGTGACACTCAGGTTGAAGAATGTATCATATTTTATTCAAGTAAAGTCTCCATACAGTTCTGGATTTATTTTGAGGCCTTCTTTCGGCAGTAGGTTGCAAGCCTCCACTTCAAGTTTTGCGACTTTTATTTAAAATTTAATAACCGAACAACTTTTGTGTTATGCCATAGCACAGACTGCTCCAATTAAAACCTAAAGGGTATTTTGGTCATTTTTTATTTCATACTACTTTGATCATTGATCATAACATGTACTCTGACTGGTCTCTTAATTAAAAATATAAAATATTAAAGAAAAGTTTCGTGGGTAGTTGAATCAGCTAACAGGATTTTAAAAATTGTTTTTGGAACAAGTGTATGAAAAAAAAAAATTATTAAAAATTTGTCCTAAATGCCTATTTGTTTGTTTTTGGACATTTTATGCATCGAGACCCGTTGTTTGGGGGGGGACGTGTTTGGATCCAACATGAGAGCACGCCTCGTCGTAGACTTGAAGCAAGAATGGTCCAAGAATGCTGAATTTCAGGATCCAAACATGGTTTTCTCCTTTCACTTAGATTGGAGAAAAAAAAAGAAAAGGAAAAGTGAAGAAATAATTTTTATGTTCTGCAAAAATTTTAGGAAGCGCCATTTTAATATCCTTTATAAAGTTTAGGGGAAGCCATTCTGCAGAAATTTTAATATCCTTTATAAAGTCTAGGAGAAGCCATTCTGCAGAAATTCTATGAGAAAAATACAAAAAATGCGATTGCTTCTATGTTATCTCTTCATTTATGCTTCATAGTATTGCACCTAATAAGGAAAATCCTGCTTGATATATTTCCCAGTGATGTTTTTAGAAAACTAGCACACAAAATCTAGAAATTGTGAGAATCAGCTTCACCAATAAAATATGTCATTTTCTGGTTTTGGGGGCTAAAGATAAAGCCAACACGATCATTTTCAGAAAGAGAAAGGAATCTTTTTGGTTTTCATTGACAACCCACATGACTTTTTTCACTGAGTAGAAATAAATTTTCACTAAGAAAGTCTTCAGTCTTCACTCCCTTGAATGTATTCAACTTAATAAATGATGTTTTAGATTTTTTTTCAAATGCTGGAAAGCAACCATTCATTCAAAGTGATGTTGTAAATCTTCATTACATTTTTGACAAATTTACTTAGTTAACTTATATTATAACTTCTAAAAGGTCATGTTCTAACAATCCCGATCACATTAGTTAAGTACATTTCTAATGATAAATCGCATGCATTCTAATAAATTGAGTTGAGCATATTTTCTTGGAAGACAGCACTAAAGATCCTAAAGAACATGGCCTTTTAGAAGTTATATGATCAAACATCAAAGTCCCTAGAAAAAGAAACTGGACACACCTTTTTTTTTTTGTCTGTTCGAAAAGAAAAAGGAAAAAGTTAATAGCAGATAATTTTTTTGCCAGATTTCAGAAAAATGCCTCACATTTTTATGAAATTTTTTTATGCAGCGCACTGGTTTTATGTCAGCTGCCAGGTCAAATTTGCAGGACTTGGGTCAAAATTGGCAGCTTGGGCACCCTGTTTATCTTTTCTACCTACTGAAAAAAGCTGCAGTTTTTTTAATTTAATAAAAAAAAAGCATCTAAAATGCCCTGAGGTCATTTATTATAATTTCAAAATGCTGCAGTCATAATTTTCTTTTTTTCCTTGTTCTTTTGCAAGGAAGTCTTCTCTATCTTTATATCTTAGTATTCAAACCAAAATCTAACTACCCATTTGACATGGAGAAGCTTATATGTTTGGAACATTATAACGTCTAAAATGCCCTTTGAAAGAAACTTCCTCTCTTTTGTAAAATAGCGAAACAACCTTTAATTTTGTCAAAGTATCCTTCATACATGACCCTGTGAAAAGTCGAATGTAGGTGTGAATGTTCGGCTAAAGTTGGCAAGACTACACCAACTCTGGCTAGTCTGCCTGAATTAGACTCATACCGTGTCCCCTGATGACTTATGTAGGCTACCAACAAGTCAAATCTTATTGCTGGGTCCGACAAGGTGGTCCAATGGTTGGCAGATGGGTCGATGCTATGCTAGTGTCTCTCAACTTTTAGTATGGTTTTTTTACTTTAAATTTTTGCCTAACAGCACTGGTTTTGGCTTCTAACTGTAGTTAGGATTGGATTTGAATTGAACTGATTGATAAGATATGCATAGAGAGTTAGCCGATGATGATTTTATTATTATTAAACATGATTGTGCTTATTCAAGAGGGTGTTTGATTTATTGTGATTGATAGTTGGGAGAAAAACAATCAGCTACCAAAAGATGTCAACTCTTTTTTTTGAACGATTTCTTAGTTTTTCTCTCAACCATTGGTGATGATATATCAAACGACTCTTATCATTCGTAATCATCATTGGCTATTGGCTATGATAGAATATATGACTCGTAAACCGATTGGTTCCCATTCAATTTTGTTGAGGATTTATTTCTCCAGCCCAACGCGCCCACTGCACCAGAGTTAAGTTACGTGCACACAGAACGTTGGCGCGGGCAGACCCACGCTCACCGTAACCACAGCCTTCCCGCTTCTTCGATACGAAGAAGGGGAAAGAGAGGGGAGGAGGAGGAGAGGGATGGATGGAATGGAGGCATCGGCGCCGCCGCCTTCGTCGTCGTCTGGGGGCGGCACTCTGGTGGAAGCTGCACTGAGGATACTGAATGCGGAGGACCCCTGGGTAAAGGCTTCGCTAGGAGAAGCCACCGCCAAGCAATGGTTCGATGGAGCCATCTCCCGACCTTATGATCCTTCCGTCGACCTCCCCGTTCCCGATCGACCCGCCAGGCTATCTAACGTTTCTCGCTGTCCCTATCCCTCTCGCTTGTTTCTCCCCTTCCTCTACCTCCTTCTTCTTATGCTTCTGTTGATGGGGACAGGTGAAGTTGGTGGCGCCTAGCCTGATGCCAAAGCTGGGCAAAGCTGGTAGTCTGCAGAGCAGGCAAGCAATTCTTCACAGTTTGGCTCACACAGAGAGCTGGGCCATCGACTTGTCTTGGGTGTGTGCTTCTTCCACTCCCCAAGAACAGCGTTCTTCGATTGGCTTCTCGTTGATCTTTTTCCAGGGTTACCGGGTCGGCTTTCCCTCTTATGTGGGCTTTGGTTTGGCAGGACATAATCGCTCGTTTTGGTAAGGAAGAGGACATGCCCAGATCCTTCTTTGACGATTTCGTGAAGGTGGCTCAGGATGAAGGCCGTCATTTTACACTTCTTTCCGGTCGCCTGCAAGAGTTGGGCTCTTTCTATGGAGCCTTACCCGCGCATGATGGTCTCTGGGATTCGGCCATCCAGACCTCGAATAGCCTCCTGGCCCGCCTTGCTGTTGAGCACTGCGTCCACGAGGTTAGATCTCTCTCTCTCTCTCTCTCTCTCTCTCTCTCTCTCTCTCTCTGAGTTCTTTGTGTTCATGCATTCTGCATAAGCAAACTCAGTGCTGCATCTGCATTTCGGCTCCACATGGATATCTGTTGGTAAGGTTATTGATTACACTAACGTATCTAAAAAATTTGAACCGAGTGCATCCACCTCCCCAGCGCCCGATCGAATTCAACTGTGCTTCTGCATTTATGGTGGTTTAGGCTTGCATTTGTAGAGAGGTGCTGCTTTCAAGCTCACTAATATAACACAGTAAGCATGTCAGAACATCGGAAATGAGTGGCCTATATGTGGTACTGTTGTCTTTATTTATTGCAAGATAATCAAGGCGCTGCAAATTCGAATGAATCTAGTATAATCATTAACTTTTCAGCAAATTGAATAAGCCAACCGATCATGAAAACAGGCACGAGGACTTGATGTGCTGCCAACCACCATATCCCGTTTCCGCAATGGAGGTGACGATGCAACAGCAGATTTATTAGAAACAGTTGTCTATCCAGAAGAGATCACACATTGTGCCGCAGGTGTAAAATGGTTCAAGTACCTTTGTCAAAGAATGCAACAGGGTTCACCGCAAGACAAGGACGTACAGGAAGACAAGAAGCTGCAGGCTCCTGATCAACTTTCAGCAGCCACGAATGAAAACAGTGAAGCAAATCTTAAAAACTCTGGTGAGCAGAAGGACGAAAGCGAAGCACGGGATGATGGGCACCTTGATCCTGTAATTGGTACCTTCCATGCTGTTGTTAGAACGCATTTCAGGGGTCCGCTGAAGCCTCCTTTCAATGAACAAGCGCGGCAAGCTGCTGGATTCGGGCCCGAGTGGTACAAGCCTCTTGCGGTGAAGGAGTTTGGACTGGCGGAGTGACAATCTTATGGGGGAGCAGACGGCGATGAAGAAATGTCTTGACATTTTGTACGATTGTACTAAGAAATGCAATGGCAGCAGTATCGATAATTAGTTTGCAGCCCATGAATATCCAAAATTTTATTTCCATCATTATTCATCTTCATGATAAGTATCAGTTAACTGAGCCGATTTCTGTGTTCCCACCCACAGCAACACAAGCAAACTGTCTGCAAACTCGGCAAAGTAAAATTGCACGCAAAATTTCTCATTTCGGCTTGTACAGGAACCAAAACATGAAAGAGCTTACGGCAGTTTTTCCTTTCTAATTATTATTTTAGCAGTTGAAAACTTGAAATGAAGAATTAGAGGATGGTGCTTGCCCGAGAAACAAGCTGAATGCTGCAGACTTCCATGTAGCCATGAGCCCTGTGAGAATGCAGCTGCTTGAGAAGGTTCTACACTGACGTAATGGCACACGGACGTGAGAACGCTGTCATAGAAGAAGCCTATTTATCTCACTCAAGTTGGATGAGAGGGTCGTAAGGAATGTTCCTGGGCAACAAAATCATCAGTTAAATGGCGTCACAATCATTGAAAATCAAGTGAGTTACACGCATACCTCCAACACGACCGTCAATAACACGATGATCGCCTGATAATGTGAACTTTGTTTTTGTGACAGCCGTAAGCTTCAATGTATCTGGGGAAGGATACACAAGTTGCAGCTGATGAGAACTATCACGGGATGCACAGCAACAGGCTGAAAGCATGAAAATAAACTTACCATCATCTGTAACCACATGGTCAACAACTTTGTTAGCCCTCCCTACAGCCAAAATGCATCCCTGCGTGCAACAAAGCAAACATAAAACCCTAAAAAAGAAAAGGGAGAGAGTTCATGCGTAATGAGCGCTCTATTAGGAGTTCATATTTGGTAACTTTGATGGAGAAAACATTATATGGTCTTTTCAAGCAAGTAGAATTTTCATGATTATAGGAAATGAACCTGCTAGCCAACTTAGGGTCAACTATATATCATTCTAGTGGTTAATTCAACCAACAAGCTAGAAGGTTTAAGATATTATCACAAAAGGAGCCAACGCATCAAAAGTACTGGCAGAAGCAACGGACGAATGCATCTTGAGTTTGCTTTTGCAAAGACAATTTTGTGGACAATATAACATCGAGGAACGAGTGGGAAAAATATGCATGCTTGACCAGGAAGCAGGCCATGCACATATACACGTAGATGGACCGTGGAGCCTTTTCTCTCTGAAGGGAAGGAGCACAAAATTGGTATCTCCAGACAACTTGAATGTGAAAAGGCTCTGCGGGACGGGCCGCTTGGTGCAGAAGCAGCAAACTGATATAAAGTCAGGTGTTACGTCTGCTATTAACAAACTACAACAGGCCCTGGTTAATCTTCTCAATACCCACTTTCACATCAAAATTTAGCCTGTATGCAGGCACTACAGCTCCTTGTTAGCAAATATACTTCCTGCAAATATTTGGCAGCGGCGAACAGAGGTACCTGAGGGGGGTTAATGATGGCACAAAAATGGTCCACAGGAAACATCCCCAGGTTTGAAATGCTGCATAGGTACAGAAAAGTTAGGCCATGAAAAGATCTGAAGCTTTTGATCATTGAAGACTTACCTGAAAGTTCCACCTTGAAATTGGTTTGGGGCAAGTTTGCCAGCTCGTGCTTTTTCAGCAAGTTCCTTTATCTTTCATAATCAAAATTAAACAAAGTTCAGAAACAAATATAGTTTTCAGCTGTATTTATGTATTTTATTAAAAAAATCACATGTCAATGACACAGAGACCTTCCCATGTCATGTAGGCTGAAAAAAGAAAAAAACAGTTGCTAATACATTGGACCAAAAAGTACTTTAATTGCATTTGAACATATTTTAGTTCCATAATTTACAGTTTTCATGTGCTTATTAATGCTCGATGGAAACCCTACTTTGATTTCCTTGCTCCAAACTCATGATGGTTCTAATTTCACCATCTTAAATTTGAGGAGCATGGAAATGGTTGGTTGGTGATTTCTTCTTATTAACACTTATTCTTGCTCCATTGTAGTCTCTTTTCCCTTCATTGATGACTGCTTGGCCGCTATCCCAATTACTTCTTAAGGAGACCTAACACAGGAAGTTAACCCCTTGTATTATTATGATCACTCAAACTAAGATTATGAGAGTTTGCTTGGCCGCTATCCCAATTATTTCTTAAGGAGACCTAACACAGGAAGTTAACCCCTTGTATTATTATGATCACTCAAACTAAGATTATGAGAGTTTTCTTGGTCTTGCTTCTTTAGTTCTTGTTTCTCTGTCTCCTTGCACAAATCTCTCCCTGAAACCAAAATTTTGCATTCACTGCTAGAATTTCCTAGTCTGCTGTCAAGCTTCCCAACTTATGCTTTCTAAAATAAAGCTCCCAGTTCTCCAAGAAAGATTTGTTACATTATTGAAACCAAAATACAGATCTTTCATATATTTGTTCAAAAGGTACCTCAACTGATATGGCTGACAATGTCTTCTGATCTGCATTCCTAATGATTGGAGTCATCAAACCCTACACCAGAGACATTTTGAGACCAATCACATTTCACACATGAACAGTTACCTTGCATGAAAAGGAGGAGGAAAGTACCTTTTCAGTGGCCACTGCAATCGAGATGTCAACAGAATCGCATAAAGAAACCTCTTCTTTTTCATGATTCCAGTAGGCTGACAATAAATGGCAAAGAGTACATATATAGCCAAAATTAGCATCTCAACGCCAACAAATTTAACTTCCTCCTCTAGAGAACAGAAACATGTCATGTCCAAACATTACACCGTAGATTAAAAAAATGAAAAGCAGATTAGTGGCGATGGTTAGCTCAAGATTCATTTGCAACAATGCACAATATACAAAGCTAGCAATCTCCCACAAAAATGCAAAAGATGATGAAATGTAACCACCCAGATCATTAGATCAAAAGTAATCTCTGAACTCAACCGAATATGTCTTCAAGCCAAATAAACTCTGGATTCAGAAAAAGTAGAGATTGTCATGTGTGATGTTTAATTTTGTGATGCTCAAGGGACAACCTTCTTTTTCTTTTCCTTACTGAAGGCAGGAGCATGACAAAATTTTACTGATAATAAGTTGCAATCCACAAGAGCAAATCAAACTTCTGTAGCCTTTCAAATAAATAGCCTAACCAAACAACTATATGCTTCATGTTTTTATTGAACCAAACCTGCCAAAACATCCACCAGCAAGTTTCTCTATCAGAAACCCAATATGACCACTCACAAAAGTATTGGACCTTCCTGTGTAGGTTTTATATTCCAAGGTTTCCTCCTAGGACACCCCACAGCACATTATTTGGTCTTTATAAGGCCAAAAGCATAAGGTAAAGAAAAGCTTCAGTGGTACTAGTCAAAGTCAAACCATGGTTAGGATGAAGAGAAAATGAATGGAGTATTCTGTGAAGGATTTCTATATATGATATAAATGAAGGACAATATGAAGTTGAGGAGATAGTGATGTTGCAAATTCTATGCAAATAACTTGATAGATCAATTAGATAAATATTACTTGGAATACAACTTCGATATACATGATGCCACAATGCACTTCAATTGACAAAAATGCAGCCACTGGGTGCTGAACAATTTATATCTGGTCTCACACTGGTATGCAATGGCCAAAAAACTCTCCGAGGAGAAAGGAGAAGGGTTGAGGGGAGAAAAAGAAAACTTGCATCTCTACCTCCAGCAGCTTCCATCAAACTGGTGCAAGATCATCAAATATTTGTCTTTGATCATGTAGCATCATGCACGGAAGAGAGGATTCAACATCATATGAGCTACTCAGAGATAAAAATGTCTTCTCTTCAATCCTTTTATGAACAGTTTTTGAGCAATCTCAAGTTCTCTACATGTTTTGCCATGTGATACTGCATTGAGATTCAATTTCTATTATGACAATACAGCACTGTTACACCATCCTCTTTTAGGAAAACAGACTCCTACTTGAAGCAATTTTTATAATTAGAGAACCCATGACATGCTACTCTACCATAACGTTCAGGCATAGAAAGATGAAGTTATAACCAGTTCAACTGACAAGAACATGTTATAAGAAATTATATTTAATAATTACCATTTGCTTCAGGAACAGATCTTAGGGTGAGGGCGACAGCTTTCACCAAGATGTCGTTCACAGAAACTTTTATACCATGCTGCTCTGGATTCAATGTTAACAAAAGGTAGTAAGCTTTCAATGGGGGAAAAGAGGTTATCGCTTTACAATGTGAAGTCAGGCTAAACTGGGGCCACATACCTTTGAGCTGCTGCCTTAGAGCAAGTAATGGATCCAACACAGCATCTAATAGTAGGCAGTAGAATGAATCATTAGCATTACATGACGATATTGTTTTGGAATGAAACCTAAGAGAAGTTAAAATACCTGAAGATAAATAAACATGTGGTGTATTCTTCTTAGACTCCAACAACCTTTTTGCAATAACCTGCAGAGCTTTTTTGTTTATTTCAAGTTTGAGGAATTCAAAGACCATGGACAAAATATTCCTTGAAGTTTCAGAATTTCATGCTAAAAGCTTTACTAGTTACTGCAGCAATAAGAGAATAATAGCACTTTCCACACACCTTGTTTCCTCAAGGCAGGTTAACAAATTATATATTACTTAATATATATGAGAAAATGGAAACAATAAAGATAGAGTTTGTAGATAATGAAGTTCCAGTAGTTTAACATTGTTCCTCAAAGTTTACCAAGAAACAGCTTCAATTATTTGCAGAAAAAATGTAAATGAAATCATTGGTGTAGAATTTAGAGGATGAAGACATGTCAGTTCTTTACTTAATAAGTACATAGAAATGATTGTTCTTGCAGACTTTGACATCACATATTATTAGCACTTGAAAAACACAGAGCTTGAAAATCAGCTTTCCAGAAGAAAATGTGATACTAGGAAATACCATAATGCCAATGATTATATAACTTAAGCGTCAGGTAAACCAGAACCTCACATACCTTGCGTATTTGACTGTTAGGAAAATCTTCATGAGTAGCATCCAGATCCGAAGAACCCTTTTGTTGGGGTGATGGTTCTTCAACCGGGAGTTGTGAACTTCGACTTGATGAAGTCCCATGCTGAACTGATGTCCGACCCCTGGAGGAAGCAGCACCAGATTTTATAGCTGCCAAGACATCACCTTTCAGAAGAGTATGACGAGGGCCTGATGCTTTCAAAGCTGATGCGTCTAAGCCATAATTTGCAATAAGCAATTTTGCTGACGGACTGATTCTGCTAAAATTTGTTTCATTTGCTGCTTGTTGATTTTTCACATTCCCATGAGGCAAGTCATCTGTTGACTTAGTAGCATCTGTATTTGGAGTACCAATGATATCGCTTGGGACTTTCCCTATATCATCTGCATCCTCAACCTTTGAAGACAGAAGGAGGCAGCCACCATAAGCATCTGACTTTTTGCTTAATGGAACAAGTGATTGCAGGTGGACTTAGATGAACTATGAAAACGAAATTTGGTAGGAAGGTGAAACAAATTGACGACATGAATAGTATAATACTTGCTAGGAAAAAGATCAAGGAAAATTACTCACAGTAATGGCAATAGGTTGTCCCACATTCACATCCTTGGAACCTTCAGGTGCCAAAATTTTAGCTAAATACCTGTGAGAGAGAGAGAGAGAGAGAGATCATAAGGCAACTTAACTTGAGGAAAATATAAATCAACTGCAGAAAAATAGCTGAACCATTTAACATGAAATCTTCAGGAAAAATATGCAGATTACCCTTCTTCAAGACTTTCAAATTCAAGTGTGGCCTTATCCGTCTCTATTTCACATATCACATCCCCAACTTCTATCTGTTAAGATTTATAAATATTAAAGTATATATCCCAAGGAGGGATAGGTTCACTAAGCTCCATCAGCAATATCAACTTAAATGGTCAACAATTAGCAACATCTCTAAAGCTAAAGGCAAGAATGGAAGACCTTGTCTCCTTCTTTTTTCCTCCATTTCACAATGTTTCCTTGATTCTGTAGAAGACCACAACTAAGAAGTATTATGAAAGGATCTCACTTAAAATAGACAAAATGGAAAAAAGAATGCATCTTTCAACCATGAAGCTTCAGAGTGGAGCATTACTTTTAACTGCATTCTTTTCTTACCATTGTTGGAGACAAAGCTGGCATGTGAAGGACAGTATGCAAGTCTCCTGCATATCAACAGAGAATAATGATGAATGATATACAATAATAGTATTTAGCCATTATGATCCCAAAAAGGTTACCACTTATTTTTATGAAAAAACATTCAAATCCTACAGTGGAATATCTACCAAGGCCACCAACATATAAACCCTGAGATTGTTATTAGAGGATACAACTTATTGCAATTCTTATAAGAATGGCGACACGGGTACAGGTATGGGGACCTCAGTAAAACTATCCATGTGACTTAGATTGAACATTATGATCATTCACAAGAATGCAGTTTCCCCACATCTAAAACTTCCGTGAGGTTTGAGAGAATGAATTATTCTTTCAGGATTATTTCATGTGTTTTAAGGTTACGGATATCATGTTAGCTTTTAATTTCTTCCAACTTTCCGCTCTCATGTCATTGATTTAATCTGTAGATCATATCATATTGTAAAGTTGGAGATATATTGTCAATTTAATACGTGATAAGAAGACCAATGCATCTGTCATAGAAGTCGCATTACTGTTTATTCGAGTTCTGTCATTCTTTTGTATGTACTATGGCATAACCAGTTCTCTTGCTGTAACCATGCACTTTTCAAGGCCATGACTGCAAACGGAAATCAAACTCTAAATTTGTTCGTTAACAGATTATATATGCATTTTTCAGAATCGACAAAATCGTTTCTTCCAGCAGGTCAGTTTTTCGGACAAAAAGAATCATTTCCAACATATGTTTACAATAGATAAAAGTTTGTACAAGAACTAGACAGGAAGTGTTCTTCTGCAAAATACGATGCATAAGTAACTAATGTCACGATTTCCAGTACCGTCCAAAAATGATTTTCTTGGTTCCAACATGGAGACATGGAAAAAGAATGACATACCAGCAGTCGAAAAATGCCGAACCGTAGCTCGGAGCTGCGGAAAAATGCCTAGAATAAGACAAATGCGCTGGATATAATTGAATATGAAGATGAAAGAACTAATGAGTAATAACCTCGGCCTTCCAGAGGATGCCATCACAACCCATTTCACGGTACATTGTAGGCCTGAAACACAGAAAAGCAGTTCAAGCATTGGAAGCGTTTCAGCATTTGAAGGGACACAGGGGGCATCCTTCGATTTAAAGTCGAAGAAGGGTGCGCCCAGAACCAGGCAGAGAAGCCTCAACCAGATGCCAGCCAGGACACAGTCGGTACCGGCAGATGTTCGCCAATCCAAAGAATTATGACATCGATTAGCAATTCAAGGAATTGTGGCATCAGTAAGCAGGAGAACCGGCTTGGCTAAATTTGGGCGTCGTCGAAAGTGATTGGCACAGGGATGACAGATCATGAACTGCCATGTTACAAGTGATCCAATATAAATTGATAACCGACGGAGATATTCTGGGGTTAGAAGAAGATCGAAAGGCGAGTGAATGAACACGGTGGTGGTGGTGGTGGTGGTAGTGACGGTGATTTCGGGGACATGAGAACGCAGGAAAGGAGGGTTCATACCGGACGATCCCATAGGGAGCTGATCCAGAGCTATGTGAGCGGATAGCGGAGATGGCACGAACAGAGGAGCCTAGAGCACGAATCAGTCGCAAGCGAGCTGCAGCCATGGTCTGTATATCGAATGCCGGTCCCTCCCTCCGGCCTCCAGTAGAAGGCCTTAAGACAAAGAAAGTTATTTGTTCCAACTAAATTGAATACTAGGTGAGTCCCTTCTTCCTTTCTCGGCCCGCTGCCAACCTCCCGGCCCCGCCCACAGAGTTATCTATGCACGCCGGAAATAGACTGTGTTAAAGGAAGGAAATAGCAGGACGGGAGAGCCCTTCTTGCCTCGCCGGCAGGCAAAATAGGAGAAGAGTCTTCCGATTTCTTGGCTTCTCACTTTGCAAAATGGGAATGTGCAGAAGGCTTTGACCTTTTGAGCAAAACAACAGTCAAACCACGCCAACGCTTTTGCTCTTCCACTCTAACCCCTTTGCCACCCGTTTTCAGCGATCCATTTCCATTTTGTCGGTTTTTTTTTCCGATGAACACTAAGTTGGTCAGAAAAAATCCTATTATCAATTTTTATTTTTCTAGACTACAATCAAATTATTTTTCTAGACTCGCTTTAGTTAACAGGTGTACTGTCAAGTCTCTAAACCATTCTGAATTTGAAGGTAAGAAAAAATGAGGAGTTTAGAAAGGAGGAGTTTCGACTTCTTCAAAATATAATTCTTAAAAAAATCAAACAAACGAAACTCTAAAAAGAAAAGTGACAAGTTTTTTATAAGTGGCTGGCCTAAAAATTTTGGTGTAGAAATCAATTATTTGTAAAATTTTTGGATGTTGCACACCACTTATATAAACAAATGTATGGACTTTGGAACGTTAAGTCAGGATGTTTGCCAGGCTTATATGTAACTCGGCCACTTGAATCGAGCTATAACCGTCACAGGCACAATCCATCAGCCGCTGCAGGCATACCCGCTATAAGCTTTTAGGGACCCTTTCTAGCAGTCGCCCATGACTATAATCTTCCGTCACATTTCTATTGAAATATGTGTTAGACTGTCAAATTAGTTTGTGTGGACTTGGACCATGTTATTTACCGATGTCATCTACCATCACTTGGGATTGGTGACCGTTGTATGTCTGAGGCATGATATTACTAACTTTTGCTACTGTAATCACAGCTAATGTGTTTACTCCGTGAACCATTGGTGCTACTCATTAAACAGTATAGTTTGAAAAAAGAAAGAAAGTACCTTGCATGTCCAATTAGACTTGGGATTCGTGATAGATCTAAGGATTTAAGTTATTTCAAATTTTCGATTCAGATAATCAGAACATATGCAAAGTTCGAACAAACTCACTACAGCAAAAAGACCAAATTTCTGAAACCAAATCCGCAGGCTATGAATTGAGCCTCAGACATGACATACATTCAAATGGAAATGAAATTCCCTTAAGACAAGGAGGAAAAATAATAGAACGTACACATGATGTGGAAGGCATTGGGACAACCGGTTTTTAGCTTAGTGACGCCATTCCAAGACTACCAAGTTTATTAAAATACATTGATCTAAACCTATACTCTAAACATCCTAGGAATGCTCAATCGTGTCTATGGCTGTCACCAGGTGGAAGGAAGCATGCTTGGAACCAAGACTCTACTCCATTGAGAAGCTTCCCTCAACATATAGACTTCCACGACGTGCGCCTTCAACAGAAGAAGATCTTCGTTTGTGGATCCTGCACAAGAAATTATACAAAGTGAGAAGGCGAGAAAAAACCGGTTTGGACAAACAATCTTTTAACGAGAACAAAGTTATGCTTCATTAAAACTACAGATCTATGCTTAAATGTGTGACAGAATCTACAGTTTTCATAACGACAATCGAATTGTATTTGAGACGCAACATTGCTGGGAGAACTCACTACAACTAAGCACCAATTCTTAGATGAGATTTCTTATGTTCAACAATGTAGCAGCTAAGAAGATCTGCTATATACCCTTAGACACGAACCAACCGATCAGAACAGAGGTACCAAAAAATTGGTTTAATGCAAATGCCTGTAGTAATAATAATTAATTATAGGTACTTTTGCCAAAGTACCTCAATCTTTTCTTTTGTTCGTCTCCCTTTGTTTTCCTGCCTGCCTTTTTTTCTGCTCTTATGCTGTTTCACTGTTTATTTGGGCAGTAGTGTCTTAGCTGGCCTGCTTTTTCTGCTGCGGGATGCTCTCCATCCTCCTTTCTCTCTTTTTGGAACTCCCTTTCTATATGTATTTATTTTGTGTCTTGTCCAAATAAAGATATGGAGTCTTACCTCAGCAGCTAGTTTCATTAGAACATAGAAGCCAAGAAAGATTAAGTGGCCACGCACAGCGCGCCTAGGTAGCCAACCCCACACTCGATGCACGAGAATGTGACTGTTGAGCTCTCACAGGTTCTTGCGATTTGCCATTTCAAGCAAAAGCCAATGTCATATGTTGGCGCAGAGAATTTGAGGAGCAGAGGTTGATTTTGAGAAGCCTGTTCAGTTATTTTCACCAGGCATGCTTAGAAAGAAGCTGAGCAATTAAAATACTCTGAACAAAATAAATAAAGAAAAACTTGCACAAGGAGACTGACAGGTCACCGCCCCATAGGTCACAGCTGTAGTGGGCACTCTTTTTCTCTTTATATGTGCAAACTGTGGTTAGGTAGACGCCAACCAGACTATGTCAGCCTTTTAATTAAAAAGGCATTTTGGTGGACCGGATAAACAGTCTCAGAAGCGGTAGCGTCGGGGATCGTACATCTTTAACATCGGAACTTCTGCACTTAGATTTCTGGACCAAGCTTTAAATGGCATCTTCGTCCAAAGGAAGAGACCTTAAAATATTATGCTTCAGAATGAGGCCATCCTTTTTACGTCAACTTTTTCAGTTGTATAAATATTGACGAGTGAATGGGGATGCGCTTAACAGAGAAGATGCAGAGAATCCAAAAGAAATGCATACAAAGAGAATACAACGAGCGTTCAAAGCCAAGAGAACAATCACAAATGTACTCAACAATCACAAACGTACTAAATAATCTCTCTCTTACATATCAATATAAGAAATTGCTCTCCTTCGAAGACATTTTTCCCGCTATACTCTCCGGCTATTGTACTGTCAATCCAATAGAACTACACTTGCCTGATCACTAGCAACGTTGACTAATGACTACAATGTTGGCTATGTAACAGCAAATAACATAAATCATGTCATTTAAGTACTAAACCAACATAAATTGCTATAGAAACACCTATTGCAATCCAGCCGCAGGAAAAGCGAATCATGTCTAGAGCGAAAACATGAAAAATCCAAATCCAAGCAAAAATTAAATGAAAACAAATTGAATTCCAACGTGCAGTTCTTTTGCTAAATCTGTCACATAGAATGCAACCCTAGTTTTGAGAACTGTAGTTATATTAGGCCAGTCCAGAAAAGAAATGAAGACAAACATATAATTTCCACACAATGGAAACAAAATCACCCGCAAGACACAAGGGCCTTGGAGGTTAACAATATAAGAATAGAGCTCCACTCAATCGCTAATATCTGGTCTTTTCCAAATAATAGAGATATTATACAAAATCATGCAGATACGAATCAAATATCGGTTTCGCGAAAAAAATAAAAAGAAAAAAAGAGAAAAAAGATGAGGACATGCACCAAAGGACTGTGCACGGACAAGCCAGTGTTTAGCTGGAAGCTACAGGATTTGCCATTGCCAGCTTGACAGCTTGTGAGTAAGTCTTATGCTGATAAGTGAGCGTCGAGTCCAGAAGGTCCCATAAAGATGTCTTGGGGTCCCAACCTGTACAAACAAATACCTTAGATTAGACACAGTTCCAAGATGGTTACATTTGGTACAGTAGATGGCAGAAATGGTGGCTACCAAGCTGTCTATTGATGATGGTCATATCTGGAATACGCCTATCACTGTCATCGTACCCTTCACCATAAAACTCTTTTGAGCTCACATCAATGGTCGGCACCTCCAATGGAGCTTCCCCTGTCACCTTTGAATACACCTGAATCACAAACCACAGTTCGCAAGTCAAACATCACAACGGCCTGGAAGCAAAATGAAGACAAATTCGGCATTCGATGTACCTCTGTCATTATTTCAGCTAGTTGTTTCACAGTAACTTCATTATTTGGGTTGCCCACATTGAAAATCTGGCCATTTGCTCGGGCTGGGTTCTCCTGAAAAATGGAGAAAGCATTAACTACACTTTCGACTAAGAAGAAACTAGGAGCACCTTCATGTCAAAAATGGTGGGCAACTTACGATCATCAAGAGGACTGCTTCAATAGCATCTTTGATGTATACAAAGGTTCGCTGGGATTGCCCCCCATCTACAAGCTTCAGAGGCTCACGACGAAGGAGATTCTGGCCAGAAAAGTCATCAGAAAATAAGATAATACAGTTTAAACCGTATCCTCTCTACAGGACAAAAGATGAAGCAAAGAACTCACATTACTGAAACAAGCAAGAACCCTAGGAACACCCTCACTTGGGCCATCAATGCCAGGAATGAAATCCATCCTTGGTCCAATCCAGTTGAAAGGCCTAACAATGGTGAACTCAAGGCCGTTTTCTGCTCCCTCCGCTACAAATTGAAAGAAAGAAAATAAGAAAACAAAGTTGTTTGCCACGTAAAGGAATTTCAGATAAGAGATGACAGAAAGTGTGCAAACCATATATAAGCCTTTCAATTAGTTGTTTGGCACAAGCATAAGACCACCGTTGTTTCTCAATGGGGCCAAAGATGCAGGGGGATGCGTCTTCTTTGAGGACATAAAAATCAGCATCCTATTTAACAATAGCCAAGGCATAAAAAGTGTCAATGATGAAAGCCGAATTGGCAGCTGATAATAAATAAAACACTGAAATCCGCAAGTCACCACTAGGCATAATGTCTTCATATTGGCATCATTGAGCTCATTGATTTTCAAAAAAGCCACACACTACTAATATAACATTCTGAATTTATTTTAGTGTCCGAGATTGCATTTTTGTGTCCGTTTTTCAATGAAAATACCTGCTTGCTGGCAGTTTTAGTTCCACGGTGACTACTGAAAGCAGATAGATATATCAACCAAATAGTAGTGAACAAATATTCAAACATTTACCAGCTATTGTCAATAGCCACCATGTCATATCTTAGAAATGTAAATCATCAGTACTTTATGGAGAAATGGTGGCTAGAGATATTAAATCAACAGTATGATCAATGTTGAAGTCAACAGTATGATCAATATTAAAGCATCACCTAATATGATCAATGTTGAAGCATCACCTAATATGATTTGTCAAACCCAAGTCAACAACAAAACTGCAACAAAAGCTTCTTTTAGTCTTAGGCCTTCCCCAAAAGCATTCTCAATTATGACCAAAATATTTAGTAGCTGAAGAATGGAACATGAAACTGACAACAAAACAACAAAAGAGACACCTTTTACCATGACTCAGTTCCACACAAGTAATATCTCTCCACGTCAAGATGAGGCCTTAAAACAAAAGAGACTTCGATAAAACATTGAAAACGACAATCGCTAAGACGGAATTCAGGAGTCGGAAGCCAGAAAAGGTGTCTCACCATTTGGATTTTGGAGCAAAGTAAGTTGGTATAACGTCAGAATCAGCTTACTACCACTTCCTTTTGAAAATAAAGTTCTCCAAAAGTTAGAATAAAATAACTGGGACAGCAATGAAGCATATTTGAAGGACGTCAACAAGCGACACGCAAGAACATCGGTCACGACAACATAGATTTGCACATGGCACCGGTTAAAACAACGCTCTTGGACTAAGACATAGCACAAACATGGGCACCTTTTAGCTACGGTGTCCCCTCCTCCTGATCAAAGACATTTCGGCTAACACCTCAAACTTCCAGAACCAACAAGAAGGCATAAGCTCTTCTCAAAAAATAAAGAATGCACAAGGCGTGCTACCTAATGGAATCTATCAACCGCCATATGCTATTATCGAACATTCAGTAAAAGATGCAGAACGACTCACACAACCTCAAGAATATAATGGAGGCTTAAAATTCTTGCCTCCGAGTTACAGCAAGAATATAGAGGCATTTGCTATTTCTTCTGCACCAAGAAAAGCACTAGATCTATAGGATCCTTAAAAATAACAGAATGAAGAAGACCAAAATTCAAACTAAAAGAGTAACAAGAGCTCACATTTCTCAGAGGATGACCCTGGGGAAGAAAGCTGCCGGCGGTTTTGCCATAAACTTCACATGTAGAGAAATGAATCAGACGCTTGTTATTTTCTGAACAGATCTTGACCTGGATCGTTCCCCGTGACATAGAAAAACAACAAAAAGAAAAAGAAAGAAACCCAACAATCTCATTGAGCAGCCAAGAAGGAAGGTAAAGAACGTCCAAAAGCAAAATGGAAATGCAAAGATTTCGATAATAACAAACTTGAATACTCACCACTGGAAGCGCGTCGATGAAATTGCTGTAAATGGTATCAAGAGGGCGAGTATTGTAGTCCGCCGGCGTGCATATCGCCGCGAGATTGATCGTCTGCGAAAGAAAGCACACAACATCAGCCAGCCAGATAAAATCATACTCAGGATGAAGCGGATCTGTGATGGACCCCCCGAAAGGGAACCACCACCGTCTGAATCAAACGCATTCCATCCGAAACCCGACCATAGAAACAACAAACACCCAGATCTCCCCGATTTGAGAGAGACCGCTCACCAGATCTGCCATCTTGATGAGGCCCTCGAGCCTGGAGTCGTGCTTGATGTTGAGCCTGTGGAACTCGATGCGGCCGGACCAGGGGAGATCGGATCCGAGGAGGTGCTTGATCTTGTCATTGTAGACATCGACGGCAAGGACTCGGTGGGAGGTCTCGCCCATCAGCTTCTCGCATAGGTGGGAGCCGATGAACCCGCCCGCACCCACCATGCAGATCGTCAGGGGCTGGATGGGCTGCCCATCCAGATCCAACCTGACAGCACCCCCGGCGGCCATCGCGGATTGGTTCCGAGTGGAGAGGAAGGAGACGAAGCTGACGGACGACGAGAAGAGAGGAGAAGAGGAAGAGAAGAATGGTCACCAATGTCCGCCTCTCTCCGGTGGAACTCTCCGCTGCTTTATATAGATGGGAAGCGGAAAGAGGGGAAGAGAGAGGCGGGGCGGAGTATGACTAAGGGGCTGTCATATATCATTCGTTCACTGGTCGAGGGACCCACCTCCCGCACTCTGGGACCCACTGTGGGGCCCGCAGGAGCCCGGTGAGTCGGTGGACGATTCTGGCCACACGCCTCCGAGCTGTCCCACCCTTTCTCTACAATTTTCCCATCGAATCGATATTTTGCTTGAAATTCCAATCTTGTGCTCGTAATTTTAAATTGCACGGTAAGAACCTCATCCTGTATTGGATAAATACCGGACGGACGACCAGTTGCCTCCGTTGTTAATTGTTATTCACATTTTGAGAGAATAAAAAATAAAAAAGTCTTGAATTGTTTCTCCAGGTTTTACTTGGATTTCAAAATTAAATGCTTGATCTCAAAAATCTTTTTTTTCCCCTGTATTCAGGTTTTATGTATAAGGACAACTTTCATTTGGAGATTGAGTTTTGACCTTCCTTTAAAAAAAAAAAAAACAAGTTTTAACCATTATTGTTTTTCAATTTGCTACATTTCTTCTAACAATTGTAAAATAACGACATTATACTTCTTTGGTTTAATGTATTACATTACATTAGATCCTATTATATCATATTGTACTTTCTTGTATTATCTTTGCCACTTAATTTACTATGCTCGCTTCTTTTATTTTAACTGATTTTTCTTTTTAATTTGTGCTAAACACAGTACCAAACTTCACCTCATTGTTATACTCAATAAAGGTGCCGCATGTAATTGGAATTTTAGGAATACGAAGCTCGTGCCCAATATCAAGGCCAAATGTTTGGGTTTCAGAAGAAATTTTCTTATTTTTTAGTCATGAACGGCCGAATGCAACCATTTCCATCCCATGTGATCATATTGAGATTTATTACGTGTTAGTTGGACAAAACTTTCCTTTTTTATTAATTAAAATAAGCATACGGTTCCGATTCGGGACGTTTCAAAACCGAATCTAACTTCCGATTCGTATTTTTAATTCAATAAATAATTCTGAATTATGAAAAATGTAAATTATTGATTTCTGTATTTACTTTTTACTTGCATTATCAAAGAAAACAACCTGTCGACTAATTTTAGTCTTCAATGACAACAAAATTTCATAGGCCTAAGTGGTCTTTGAACTTCATTAATTAAAAATATTTGACATAGGCAAGTGAAGTGATTCACGTCAATTGTATATAACTTGAATTATAAATATTTAACACAATTCCTGTTCTGTCATAGGGTGTGACGGGCAGACGGCTAAAATCAATCATATAGCTTTCAATTTGACATAAATTGTCCCATGCAACGTCCATGTGCATGGCCTCTGGAAACCTAAATAAATCATATATATGTAATAAAATAGAACTTATTATTTTGTCTACAAATTTTCTCTTCTTCCAATAGATTGGACCAAATTGACCGATAACATAGTTGGTCGAACTCTGGCGCTAAGAGAACGCTTCTCAGTTTCACGTATTAGTTCTTTATATGCTGAAACAACCCTTCAAATTCATTGTTACGCCGAACTCTAAGGGATAGTTTGGTAGGAATGATACTTTGTAAATGTCTCATTAATCTACCATGCAATAGGTTTCACGAAACAATAGTTTTAGTGTTGGATGAACATGTTTCAATCTTTAAAACATATTCATAAAATACTCATAAAATATCTAATTGTTCCAAACAAGCCTAGATATGAATTATTTATTTAATCATAAATGTAGTGTTTGATGGCCAAAAATATGTTTCTGAAAAGAAGTTTCCATAAATTTATTTCTGGAATTGGTTTTTGAGAAATAAAACTCTATATTTTCAAAACTATGTTGTGTTTGTTAACTTGAAATTATTTTTCTGTAAACAAATTTATGCGTTTGATGACGAAGGATGAAACTGGAAATTATATGTTTGATGAAACTAGAAAAATATTGAAAATTTGAATTAAATTTCCGGTGTCACAGTTAAATTCCAGCCTATCAAACGCTACCAAAATGAAGAACTTTTCTTTTCTCTATCTGTCTTTTTCTAATCAAAACATGTGTTGCACGCTTTTTCTACAAGTCCCTCCATCTCACTTTTAAGTTTTACCTGTCACCCTTTCCCTCTGATCCAGACCTTCTACCCACCTCTTAAATTCAAAATGAAAAGCTACTTAACACATCATCTCCACAAAGTCATTTATCTTATAATATATATATATATATATATATATATATATATATATATATATATATATATAATTATATATACACATATTAATCATTATTATTATTTATTTAGTCTACTTATTCATTATTTATCGTTAAATGTAATGTAATCAGGAAAATAAAAGGTAAAAACAGAGTATCATAAATTTAGAAGTCAGGTTGGATCCAAATCAGTCACTAAAAAATAGATATCGACTTCTCCCGAGTGTACATGCACATTTGATGATTGTATCTATCGCTTTCTCCGTTTAATAATAATTTGTATTAGACATTTAAGTAGGAGAGTTAGCCCACGTCGATAGAAGTCATGATCTACTCTAACATCATCTTTGTTCTTATCAAAGCCAAAGTTTTTGCCTTTTCGATTTCGAAGAACAGAGCATACGGGATTGAATATTTTAAAATTGAATTGATATTTGCAAGCTCATTCCAATAGTTAAAGCAATGCCAATTTTAACCTATACTTATATATTGAAGTTGCTTAGTCTGATGTCCTTCTAATACATGCATTTATTCAAATGGAACTAGGTTAAGATTATGATGGGATTAAGCCATTAAGGCATGTATCATGGACTTAGGATGGTTGTGTTTAAGTAACTTCATATTGAATTGCAATACAATTGTGGAATCGAAATATTTACAAAAAATACAAAACAACAGTATTATCTAGAGTAAACTAAACTAAGGGTAAAAACTAAATAAATTAAACGAAAGTGCTTCCCCTTGGTTTGTCCGATAAATACATAAAAATTCAGCTAACGAAATTATGTTGAAACTCACAAGTGAAATAAATAAATAATATATATATATATATATATATATAAGGAGAAAATAAATGGCATGTGGAGTCTAAGTCAATGGATGAGAACTCAAATACATAATGTTAATGGATAACCAGGAGTAGAGTTAGAAAATTCTGATTAAGGGGTACTACTTGCCAAATTTTAAATTTTTAAAGGGCACCGATATGTAAATAAAAAAAACCTGAAGTATCAATATGGAAATAACATTTTTGTAATTACCATACAGTGCCTACACCGCAAAGTTGTCAAAGAGAAATTAGATACAGGGCATATAAATTGGGATAGAAGAGATTTTAGCACCAGTCAAATAACATTAAGGACTCTGATATTGCCCAATTATGCTTTCATATTATTGTGATCCTTGTCCTAAAGTTTACCGACTAAGTTTGAATAATGTTTTACAAAAACCATAACCTGATTCTGATAGTAATATGAATCTAACTATTTGGTGTCTTAAAAATTTTTGTAGACAATGATAACCAAAAGTACCACTAAGATGTTGATCGTTGAGTACTGTCAAGTCACATCTATAAGTTTAATATCCTAAAGGACATTTGTCTAGTTACTAACTTGAAATTATATTCTATTTTGATATAATAAAAACAAGAAAAAACATTGTATCTGAACAATTTGTGGTCGATCCACCAAACATATTGAAAATGTTGACTGTTCGAAAACTTATCTTACCTGGCTAGGTATATTAACATAAAGCTTCCAACTTGAAAGAGGTCCAGAGTTCAAATCTAAGATGCGCACATGCATGATGTAAGAGACAGAGTTTAGATATCCATGAAGACCAAACTAACTTGTGCTCTCCTTGGTTGTTATGAAAAGATAAAGTCATGAAAAACCCTAGATTAGATGCTTATCATTTAGTCACACAAAACTCGAGTTTTGACAATATATTTGAATCACAAAAATGTGGCAAGAAGCCCCCCAAAGAGAGGGCTCATTGAAAGAAGTGTGAAACAGTGCAGGGAAAATGTAACAATTAATGTGATGAATTTTAATAGTGCAAAGTAGGAGTATGATTTGATAATTTTGGGATTTTTTTTTGTTGGGAAGAAACTAAGGCAAAAAATATAAAGAATTTGAACCCATTTGGAACTTGCTTCTTTGTTTTAACAAATACACTTCCAACCAAGCTCACCCAACCCTAGCTCAATTTGCTTGAACTGGTCAAGTTTTGAGGAAAAAAGATTCATCGGCAAATGGTAGTTTATTAGCTCCAAGATTGGCATAGCGTAGCTGATTGGGCTAGAGACACGTGAAAATATATGTCTTTAGTTTGATTCCTGTGAGCGTTATACCTCTGTGTCTTATGGTGGTGAAGCGTGGTACGATGGCTGCAGCGCTGCCATTGCTGATACAGACTTAGCCAAAAGCTATGGAGGAAAACAACAGACTCATAGATCAAGAGCATTTGATTGTACATTAACCATTGTGGTTGGAGAACGACTGGCAAAAGGGGTGAATGATGTAAGTCGAAGACCTTGTATCAATCTCAATCAAGGGACCATTCCCTAGATAAAGACTTTTCTTGTATTATTGCCAATTCAAATTAGATTGTTTGTCGTTTACTATTCAAAGAATGAAATCGGCTCCCATATGTAAAGGAAAATAACGAAATGTAAATTTCCAAACTATACACGTCATATTATTGAGCATAGACAAAAAAATATATCATTGTCACTTTGTATGAATGCCACTGATTTTGCTTCAAAAAACTGTAGAATAGCTGGTTGTGTTGGCAAGCAACCGAAAGTTCGATTGTAATGGCCTCGCCTACTCCTATATTGAGTTGGACACTTTGTCCGATGGATCCGAACCACCCCCAGCAGTTTTGGTTCCAACCAAAAAAAGGGTTGGGAACGAGGACAATCGATCACTTGACTGTTCCTTTTAAACTTTTCAAAGTGGGGTGTTATAAGCCACCTCCTTAAGGCACAAGTGTTTGAACGTGGGAGACCCTTGGTCCGAGTGTTGAACTATGTTATGATATCATTGTAAGGGCCATGCCTACTTCCTCATCGAGTTGAGGTCGGTCTGACGGATTCCAACCTACCATCCAATAGTTTGGAATTATGACAATTGAACACTTAACAACCCTTCTTTTAAGTTCTTAAAGATCTCTTACAATCTTTAATTTGAGACTAAATTTACCAAAAAGAGGTAGTTGATGACCAGTTTGATTCTTGTATGTAGAGTAAAATAACAATGTTTTTCTTGTCTTAGTTGGAAGAAATTCGAAACCCATCCATTGTTTTCCAAATTTTCATATTTATTACTACATAATCCACCAAAATTCGGCCGGCCTGGTCACTCACCTTCAATTAGAAGTAAGAGTTAGCTGTATATGTTCATTAAACCATATTCATTTTAGATTTTAGACAACAAAAAGAAAGGACAAATTAGAGCATTGACATATAAAGTTAAGGCTGGCATCAGGCCCGGCCGGGACAGGACGGCCCAAGGCTTGAGAAAGCTAGCTTTGAGCTGGCCTAATGCCTTTACCAGCAGCTCAAGAACCAAACACGACCGTCAACTTTATACCCGTCACGTACCTAGTTGGATTAAAACCCTTGACGACAGTCATTAGTGATGCACCAAGAGTTTCTAAGTGCGCTTACTATGGACATCATGTCAAGGAAGATATATAAACAAAGAAAAAATATAAAGGGATGATATATATATATATATATGTCGGGCCAAGTCGAGCCTCCAACGCTCGACCGGATGAGTTTTTTTTTGTTTATATTGAGCTGGCCCAAGTGTCAAGTAATCAGCTCAGGTCGGACCCACCATGGGCTTGGTACCCAACTACCCAATGAATACCGGACGCGTTGTCCGCCCACCCAAGTGTAAAGTCCGCCCACCCAAGTGTAAAGTGCTTGTTTTCTGCAACATATCCTTAGATTCTGGTCCATGGTTACTGGAACCAGCAAACCATCACCAAATTTTATAATTGGACTTACTAACAGTTGCATCTATCTTGAAATTTGACCGTGGTAAATAACCAAAGCAGTTGTTCCTACCCATCAAAATTTAGCACTTGTTTCTATTAATTCGATAAAATTTAGCGCGGAATGCAGCACGATCCCGTAGAAAGCTGCAATTATATAGACCAACGAATCGAATTCAATATGAGAAAAAGTGCACTACGGGCACGCCTTGAATGAATTTCATGAAGTCGAAGAGAAAAATAGTGCTGTGGTCGCTGTCAGGGCAAAAGCAGTGCGGTTCCACACATATTTCTAAACGACTCTGTTGCTCACTCGATACTTAACCCAATTTAGAATCTCATTTCTTACTATATATGAAGGTCAAATTCCATTTCAGTGTTTCAAAAGAATCCATACATGCTTACAAGGACTCTGAGTTTTTCTGTTTTAATTTTGAACATACTTATCCAACATAATATATATATATATATATAATACTTTTATTATTACGGAAATGAAGAAACAAGACAGGGTTGATTCATTTCGAAACTGAAGAAACAAGCCAGGGTTGATTCATTTCAGTAGGTGAGCTCGAACCGACTTTAAAGGAGCGGAGTCGAGTAGGCTAGCTCTAGGGTTTTGCGGATATTTCTGGGCCTTCTAATACCCGATGGACTCCGACCTCTTCGCCCCGGAAACCTCCCTCATTTCATTTCGTTTTATTTCACACATTCCGTTGCCCTTATCTCTCTCTCTCTCTCTCTCTCTCTATCTGTGCTTCGTGCTTTGTAGGGTTGTGGTTAGATCGCTGTCGCGGAGGGTAAGGTTAGGGTTTTGTTCTTTTTCCCCTCTTTTTGCCCTTTCGAGAATGATGCAACCAGCGCCTGTGCCTCCTCCGATGGCGTCGCCGGCGATGGACCCCAACCATCAGCAGCAGCAACCGCAGCCGCAGCAGCCGCAGCAGTGGATGGTCATGCCTCCACCACCACCACCCCCTCCTCTTGCCGCTCCTTCTGGACACCCCCTTCAGCACCCTCCACATCCCCAACAGCCTCCTTTCCCACCCTCTCAGGTGCCTCCCCCCATGTGGAACCAGCAAGCCATGCCTCCCCCGCCGCCCCCGCCGCAGCAGATGCCGCCGCCGCAGATGCAGCCCCAGCCTCAGTACCCTCTTCAGCCGCAGCAGCAACAGCCGCAGCAGCAGCAACCCGTTAGCGTGGATGAGATTCGAACGCTTTGGGTCGGCGATTTACAGTATTGGATGGATGAGGGATACCTCCATGGTTGCTTTGCTCACACGGGCGAGGTAGCGAAAACCCTATATTTTTTTATTTCTTTTATTTTGATGTTATTGATCTGTTTGTGTGCCTATTTTCCCTATCGTCAAGTTACCATATCATCTGCTTTCTCTCTGTCTCTCTGTCTGTCTGTCTGTCTGTCTCTCTATATATATTATCTTTCTGTTGGTTCTTTGCTTGTGCTGCTGTGCTGTTCAATGAGTGGTCAGAGTCTGCTTGTTGCCCTTTGGTTTGCTTCTACCGTGCAACATTTTACCAGTAAAACCTACACAGTTTATGCATATGCAGCCTCACGAATGCTGATTAGAGTTTTTGACTGGTATCATTTTTAGTGTCATTTATTTATTGCGTCGTTTTTCTTTTGTTCTTTATCTTCTTCATCTCAGTGCACCCATGACACCCAAAATTTTCATAGGCGTGCTTCGTTAAGATTCATTCTTTCTGGTGGGTTCTTCTCCTATGCATTGAGTTGTCAGAGCATTCGGTGGTTGCCTTTTGGGTTTGCTCGTACTATGCAAAGTCTGACGAGTAAAATTTGTATACTTTATGTGGGCGTCAATACCTAGTCTCTTCACGAATGTTGGGATTCGGAGTTGTCACTGGTACCACGTTCGATTGATACGCCATCTATTTACTGCGTCAATTTTTTTTGTTAATCTGACCGTATCTTTGTTATCCCTTCGTTTTTGTTTTCTCACCAGCGTCCTTCGTTAGCAACCATTCTTATGGTGAGTTCTATGGTTGTGCGTTAAAGGGCTGGAGGATTTGGTTGTTGCCTTTAGGTTGCTCCTACCCTGCACGTTTAACCAGTAAAATTACATACTTTATATGTGCCTCAACTCAAGACATTTCCCCTTCATGAATTTGGGATAGGGGATTTTACTGGTAAATTTTCGTGTACTGCATTCGCGTCCTTTGCTAACCTTCACGTACTCATTCTTTTTTTTTTTCAATTTTTGCCTGTTTTCCTTCTTGTGTTAACTTATGCTTTGTCTTGAAATAAATAAACTTCCTTAATGATGTGTAAAGGTTTTAGTATTTCATGTGCTATTTTTATGTGGAGCGAAGCAGTTCTGAAGGTTTTACTTAATTCTGTTATTGCTAGGTAGCTGTCTAGAACACAGGTTTGCTTAGATACCTACATATTATAGCCTAACCATGTGCTGGTGGTTGGGAGTGGGGAACTTGGGCACTGGTGGTAGTAGATGAGGAACCAGGTTTATTTTTCATGTTAAATGACACATCATGAACTGCTTGATCTGGTTGTTCTGATTTCATGTTGAGGATCTAACATTAACTTGCTTCGATCATGAATGATGTTCAAATACTTTTACACAAATTTGAAAATATGCTTATTGTGGAGAGTATGATTGATGACTGCAGGTTGTCTCCGTGAAAATCATACGGAACAAACAAACTGGGCAATCAGAAGGCTATGGGTTTATTGAGTTTGTCACACGTGCAGCTGCTGAAAGATCTTTGCAGACATACAATGGAACAATGATGCCTAATGTTGAACAAGCATTTCGGCTGAACTGGGCATCCTTTGGTGTAGGTGAAAAGCGCCCTGATACTGGTCCAGAGTTCACCATTTTTGTTGGGGACTTGGCATCAGATGTGAGTGATTACGTCCTTCAAGAGACTTTTAGAAGCCATTACACATCTGTCAAGGGTGCAAAAGTGGTCACAGATAGGGTCACTGGCCGCTCCAAAGGTTATGGATTTGTTAGATTTGGCGATGAAAAAGAACAAGTGCGTGCTATGACTGAGATGAATGGCGTGTTCTGTTCCACAAGGCCCATGAGGATTGGCCCTGCAACAACAAAGAAGACTGTGGGTAGCCAGCAGCAGTATCCTACAAAAGGTATTCATTGGAAGTATAAAACTTATGTCATTTTGGTCATTTAATACATTACTGCACAGTCTTACTCAATGTGGCTCTTTGTGCTATTCTTTGTTGGACCTCAATATGGTTTGCTATCTTTGAAGGACGTTCTCTATATACGTGGTCAATGAGCGAGAGCTTAGGTTGTTTTTTCATGTCTGTTCTTTATTACTTTTATATTCTCCCATTAACGTGTTTGGTGCATGCTGTGCAGAATACATCTTTGATTTGCTAGTGATTGGATCTGTTTTTTGTTGTTTTTCACGGTTGTGCATTTGAAGAGAAGCAGCTGTTTCTTTCTTCAGCATATATACGAAGTCATTTCCTTCCTATTTCTTTGTGAAGTTGGGCATGCTTAATTGGGTTTGAAGGTTATGAGCACTTATAGAACTCATGTTGTCTCAAAGCAGGATGCCCAGAGGCTCTGTTCACTTAGGGGCCTGGAAATCATTTCGGGAGAAACACATATCCCTATAGTGGTGCCTCACTTAGGTCAGTTTTCCTGTTTATGTGAATTCTGTCCTTACATTCCAAATTTATGTGGCGTCATTGCTACATTTTGGCAGTTATTTCTTTTCTTTTCCCTTACACGTTTTCTAGTGTTCAAGATCTGTCTGTCAAATTTGCTTTTTACTTTTTGGAATTTCCATTCACACTTAAGGAGCTTATTTTACTCCTTGTTGTCCAATGTGTACTTCCCTATTTCCATTCCTAGCGTTTATCTTACTTCTTTTTCTAAGCTTTCATACTTTCATCCATTCATATTTGCTTTTCAGTCCATTTCCTTTGTAAATTCTTGGAATGAGGGACAGAAACCTCTGGGTACACCAGTTAAACTAGTACATCCAGGTAGTTTAAATTCCACTTGTGGGGGCGAAGAGAAGGATTCCCATTAGCCATTGTCATGCATAGGTGGTTGCTTCAGCATTTCTGATTTCTTTTACATTTGTGTCCTGTCCCAGCATTTCAAGTGGAGATGCTTCTGCTGTTTTTTTTTAATCTTTTTGAGTTGATTTTGTTGATGTTTTACTGTTTGATATTGCTTCTTGTTTTCACCATATTCAGTTGCATAATTTAGTAAGTTGATATGTGCTTCAATTCCAAGCTCTTCCATTTTTGGTAGTGGACCAGTGGCCTAATCACGTTTGATGGTTGATTATTTTCTATGTGATATTATTGCAACAAGCTGTAATTGTTTTTTCAATTTCTTAATACTTATCAATAACTTATCTCATTTTTAAATGAGTAAACCTCGGTGAAGAAATGCGTAGCATGTCTTCCGGCTTGCTTAAAAATTTTTGAGATACTTATGGGATATTCTTTGTTCAATGCTATTCTGTATTCACAACTTTATTTAAGTGTCTATGTTTGCTTTGTTTTAGCTACCAAAACGTGGATCTTGTCTTTTTTTTTTTTTAGCTACTCTTGTAGTGGTTCCCTCTGTGACTGGCAATAGACAATTTTGTCATATTAGTTGGGTTTTCATATACATAATTTTGTCATATTACTTGTGTTTTCATTATTTCCCATTAAAGGCTTATACCATTTAGTCAGAAAAAAAACATACTTGAGTGATAAAGATGAAATCAGCTAACTTTATCAGTTTATTGTTGTGCATCATTTTTATTGGTGATGGCTTCTTTGAGTAACAAAACATTATCATGGATTAATATATTTGAGTAATAGATCGTCCTTGATTCTTAACTCTAGCTATTGCCATGTTGTGATCATACACATACCATTAATATGTCTTCGTTACTTAATAATATATGAAAGATATTGACATATTGTGCTTTAACATATCTGTGAATGCTTCCTTCCTTGAAAGCTAGTCAAGAAACTGGGAGTTAAATCGCATAAAGTACATTTTCAAGAAGCCAACTACAAGCTGAGGATTTACTTTTAATAAATATGATTTATTTAGATCAAGCGTAATTATTTTGATAATCAATAATTCTTTTCTTGTATTTTCATGTGTATATTGCCTCCTTTGACGTTAACATATCAGTTTCAAGTATGATGCTTTAAGTAGGTAATTATTGGAAATTTGCAGACTAAAAGTAACTCAGTCTGTGCCCTCTATGTAGGCAGTCATAGTCTTGATGGGTGTCCACAAGCTGAAGTTATAGGTGTACAATCTGAACCTGGGTCAAGGAACTACGCTTGAGGGGTTTTAATTTTGCTCCACTAATGTTCTTGGTTGCTTTTCTTTCTGTGTTTTTGGAAAGGCAAGCCAGGAGGGTGAAACTTCTGAATGGGCTTACGTCAAGCTAAATCTTGGCATCCTTATAAGTTAAACATGATAAACTGTGAGATTTGACTTGATAGGAAATGCAAGTTATCAAGTCCACGTGCAGTTTGTTATGGCCCAGGGGTTATTAGTTGCTTCACAATCTGTTTCTTACACTGTTTATGGTTTTTTAATTATGATATACATTTCGAAAAATGTTTAGCTTGCAGCAAATTGTTCTTGGATGAGTTATTATCAGTTTGTTAGCACCATTTCTTTCTATTTGTTAAATGATTTTGATATGTTATACTGGAAGTGGTGGAAAGCTTCTCAGAGACAGAATTTGCTTGCACATCAAGAGTTTGTAGCTGTGGTTCTTCTTTGTTACTGAAACATCGGCCTGCTGGCACCATTTTTTTTTGCTATGCTATTTTTGGCTGGAAATGTTGTAAAAGCTTCTAAAAGATGGAAGTTGCTTGAACAAGAATTTACAGCTGTGGTTCTTTGGTCTTGCACATCCTTTGGTTATACACGAACTATTTGGTCTTGGTCCATTGGCTGGTGAGTGGCTAATCGTGCATATGGTTCCTGAGTTCTTTCATCCTGTAAGTGGTTAATATGATAGAGGAGATGAAGCTTATGAGTGGTATCCCTTGGGTTGTAATGATCAGTCCTTTGTCTTCATTATTATTTATTTGTTTCTCCTGCTTTTTGTTACTTTGTTTAGGACAATTATTTTGGCTAACTTCTTATTTCCATGGACATATTTGTGGTTATTGAATACGTCTTAAATCATGCTAAGGATATCTTACTTAAGTTTTCTCAACATATTTTTCAGCTTCATATCAGTCTAATCCTCAATCCACGGAGTCTGAGAATGACCCGAATAATACTACCGTGAGTAGTCATTTTGCTTTTTAAATGTGTAAGTTTACTTTATCCTTACTGCTTTGGCTTCGCTTCACAGATATTTGTAGGTGGTTTGGATCCAAATGTCAGTGATGATGTTTTGAGACAAGTATTTGGTCAATTTGGGGAGCTAGTCCACGTAAAAATTCCGGTGGGCAAGCGCTGTGGATTTGTGCAGTTTGCGAATAGGTATGTATACCATATCCTTTCATGAAGTCCTTGCAAAGCATTGAACATATGGCAATTGCGGAAGTGCTTGCTTTACTGTCCTTACGTTGGTTTTCTGGTGCTTCAGCAATCTGTTTGATACCATATTAAATGGTCATTCACCTGATATATCATCTGTTTTCATTTGGACACTTCAATCTACAGGCCATGCGCAGAGGAGGCTTTGCTAATGCTGAATGGCACTCAACTGGGTCAGCAAGCAATTCGACTTTCTTGGGGTCGTAGTCCTTCAAACAAACAGGTAACTAATTAATACCGAGCCATATTTATCACAGATTTGAGTTAAATGACCTGTCAAATAAAACTGACACCAATAAAGGATTCATCTGCTGAATGGATACAGCCACAGCCTGATCAAAATCAATGGAATGGTGGATATTATGGATATCCACAGGGCTATGAAGCTTACGGATACGCTCCACCTCCACAAGATCCAAACATGTATGGATATGGTGGCTACCCTGGTTATGCAAATTATCCTCAGCAACAGGTAACGTTAATCGGTTCTTTGGTGTTTTTAGTTTATTGTTCGCTATTTGTTGCATTCTAGGATTTTTTGTGAGACCTTCCACTTGGTGACGCCATCATAGGTCATTACATTTAAATTATTGAACTCTTTTTAGAGATTGCCTAAAAAAAGTATCGATATTACCTAAAAAAGGTTGCAAGATTAAAAATCCAGGTGGTAAGAAGGGAGGAGTTAAGGGTGTTGAGATGTAGATACTGGATAATGTATGAACTCTTTTACTCCATTTGTTGCACTATTTCATTATTTGTTCTACAAAAAAAGTCGGACAAAACTTTAAAGTTTCCACACTAATTGAATTTGACAATAATTTGTCTCCATTCATTCGCACTTTTCAAAATTTCTCTAAACTGTTATCGGAAGTTGGACAGTAGCTCAGCATGCATATTGCATTTAGTAACTGGTAGGATGTAAGCCAACAAAAATTCTTAATTTTGAAAGCTAGGAACTCCCTCTGTATGATAGAGGCAGGTAGAATGCATTTTGCATTTAGTAACTGGTAGGATGTAATCCGACAAAAATTCCTTAATTTTGAAAGCTAGGAACTGCGTCTGTATGATAGAGGCTGGTATGTTAGCAGATGTCTGACCATTTTATGTTTTTACACTTGTGGAGGGGACATGTCTGTCCTGTTATTGTTTTGGCCTCTGGAATTTGATCTTTTACCTTTACTATTTCTATGATGGCAGTGAGTCTAGGAGGTGATTTCTGCTCTCCAGTTTGTATTCGCTTAGATGCAGATTTCACTGTGATGGAGCTTGGATTTTGTCTTTTGGGGGCATCGCCGTTCCTGCTTGAAGCCAGACAAGTTTTTCGTGGTTTATTTTTGTTTATTAGTTGGATCTGACAGCGCTTAGTTTTTATGATCTGGATGTACTACATGACATGGGGCTCTATGCAGTGGTTTGGATACTATTATGCTTTTCTATATAATATGATATCTATGCTTGATTTCCATTTGCAAAACTCGAAATTGCATCGCCCAGTTGGAATTTCTAGTAACTTCCAGATGGCCGACCTCGCTCTCTCTTGAGGGTCTGTCTGCGTGAAACTTTCCTGGAAATTTTGCTTCTACGCCTAAAGCTGCATCAAGGATTTTGTATCGAATGATAATGAGTTGCAAAGGAAGGATAAACAGCGAAAAGAAAAAGATCATTTCCTCGGTGGCTAGCTGCTCCCTTTCCAGACGAACTGAGTTTGTTTCTCATATCGAAACCACAATTTTTTCATCGATATAAGACTAAAATTGGTGAATCAAAAACCTGTTCGAAGACGAAAGCATGCCTGAACATTGTTGAATGGGCTGTATTGGTTGCATTTACTGAAGGGTGCAAGAGTATTGGACATGCATTGATCACAAACGACCACCAAATCTCTGAACTGTCGATGAACTGGGCAACCGGTTCACCAAGTGGCGTCATATCTGGCTGCAAAAAACAACGTGAGGAGCACTACCTATTTCTGAAAATTCATTTGATCTCTTCTTAAAAAAATATTCTGAGAGATATATTTGAGCAGCGTTATGTGCAAGATCTGATGTATGTCTTTAAAGGCTCTTCACTGCGTACTCCCGACTCTTGCTAGGGCAAGTTGATTGCCTGGATAACTTGTTTGTGTATTAGAGTCCTCAAAGCAGTGTCGGTTTGAACATTGATATGGCTCACTGGTCGATGTACAACCTATCTTTTGAATATTTTTTAGTGCTTAATGTGAAAAATAAAGAACAATAATAATTTCTGTCGGCCATGGCAAAAAGCAGATACGCGCCGACATCAACAAAACTAGACGTTAGAGCGTTCTGAGTTTTAAACTTGTAGTTTGGGCAGTCAAGTAACAAAATTTACATATCTTGCCTAAAGATTTCTTTTTCTCTAACATAATATGCATATCCGTAAATAGGAAATTATATTGCCACATATATATATATATACACACACCTAAATCTTGAAGAAAATTATAGGACGCAACTGGGTAAATTGATTAACCATGTTTAGGTCTTCAGGTTTTTTTTGCTTGAAACTTCTTGAGGTAGTAGTTTAATCGCCTTGGCACTATTTGTATTTTGGTTTAAAAAAATACGTAAAGGAGAGAAGGTAAAAAGAATTCCGTTGCCGGGATTTGAACCCGGGCCGCCTGGGTGAAAGCCAGATATCCTAACCGGACTAGACGACAACGGATTGTTGATAAGAAGCGAAGTAAAATTTTACTAATTAAAAGAATATTTCCACTAAGTCTATTCTCTTACACTTCTTTTTCCTTGAACGATGCGCCCTTGGAGAAAACCTCGTGTGGAAAAAAATCATATAAACAAGCCAAATATGATGTTGATATGTTTTTCAAGGCAACAGACTTTTACATTTTTATACTACCCTTTCCTTTAACATTACAAGTTTTCATATGAATGTTAGGTTTCAGAAACTTAAAGATCCAGTATTATGGGATTAACCTTGTAGATAGTATCTATATGTTCAGGTTTGACAAACACAAATGAAACCTGATGATAAAGAACAGAACTTTTCAGGTAAAAACTTTGATAGGATCCCAGCGGGAGGAAGACTCGAGGATGGTTCTACGGAGAGTTCCGAAATCCATAACCACGCTTCGCTACCCACGTTGAGAATTCCAGTTTTTTTTTTTTTTTTTGACTGATTGTTCACTGTCCCGTCCCAACTTTGTTCAAGATCCTTCTCTCTCTACCACCAAACCGAAGACAAAATCTTGTGTTCTACTTCCCTCTCTCTCTCTCTCTCTCTCTGTGAGATCTAGATTTGGATAGAGGGAAATGGGAATCTAGCGAACTGTATCCTGATTTGCAGTAAGTTTCTTTATTTCTGTCGTTCTCTGAGTCAGTTTCTCGTGATTTAAGTCTTACTGCTATGCAGATGTCCTTGACCACTCCCATCCATTCCTCATGTTGCCACCATAAAAAAAAGTGTTCTCCTTTTTCCTGGGTTCAGTTGTTCTCTGTTCCTGATCTCAAATGATGATCTTATCGCGACCCACTGTGCATTAGACCTGTAGATTGTGATTTGTTCAATGTCATGTTTGTTTCCTAGGTGTTGATTCCTTTTCCGGTTGCCACTATATCTAGTTTAGGCGGTCTCGATTTTGTTCTTGTAAGAGGGGAATATTTATCAGATTTTTGGTGCTACACTAAATTTCATCTGTCCAAACCCATTGGTTCTGGGTGGTATTGTTGCTTTTTGCAGTTGGAAGTCTTCGTTTTCTTTCTTTTCGTTTTGGGCATGGATGTGCATTTGAGGGATCTGTTTACTAGATTTCAAGAGCAGTTTGGATCAGGGCCAGGCCTTGGCCCAAGCTCTGGGACATGTCTTCTCAGGGTGGAAGGGATAAACCCAGCTTTCATCAGGTCCTCGTTTAGAGCTGCTGCTGCTCTGTATAGAACCGACCCATGGAAGAGGTTTAGGCCTGGCCATTTGTTTGGTGTCAGGGTGGGCAAAGACACGGACTGGTCAGGAAGGAAGCAGCTTTTCCCTTGTGTTCAGTTCATTGGAGGTGATGGGGGGAATCTTGGCCTCAACATGTTTCGGTCAGAGCAGGACGCTATCAAGATGACGGGTTCCACAGGAACTATCCGCGTTCCAAATGTGGATCTTCTTAGAGTCACCTTTGAGCCTGAGTCCTTGATGTTTCCAGCCAACCGCAGGATGATTGCGTCTCTGTCATTGGAAGCCTCCGGATCCAACCTGTTTCCCGCAATTGATGTTGGTCGGTGCACTGCAACGGGTAACCTTCAGTTCAGGAATCCAACAGTCGAGGAGCTTCGTTTTCTCTATGCATTCATGAGGGCCATGGTTTTGCTTCACCCACTGTTGAAACCTGCAAAGGAGGTCATCCCTAAGCGAAGTAGTTTGACGAGTTTCGAGCCGTTTATTGAGACGGTTGATGTTCAATGGCCTCCTGAGTTGTCTAAGACATGGGAGATCGTTGCGGTCACTGTGTCGCATCCACCAGGACAGGTCTATGAGGAGAGGAGAAGCGCGTCACCAAATTTGACACCTACCAAGATAACAGAACAACAGTTCAAAGACGATCAATTTTCGGATATAAGAGCCTTTCGTGATCGGGATCCTACAAGAAAGTGTGCAGTTTGTGAGATAGATGTTTACAGTGAGCAGTCACTGAGCTGTGCACGATGCAGAGCTGTGGTCTACTGTGGGCCAAACTGTCAGAAGCAGCACTGGAAGGAAACACACAAGGGCATGTGTGGTCTCTACAAGGTGATGATGGAGAGGGAAGAAGAGCTAGATATGAAAATATTTGTATTTCCCTGCTTTATTGAGAATCCATGTAAGTGGCTTGAGTCAATGGGCCTTCATCAGAAAGGCATGTGGAAGAGGATCTGCACTTGTCATTCGAATTGCCCTTTCGGTCTCCTCCCTTCTGCCAAAGGCCTGGCCGACGCTTGGGGAAGCCTAAGCAATGGTGATTACCCACCCAATTGTCCATTTTCAGAGCATCTCCACGATTCAGTCTCTACTCCAATCCTCCTATCAAGTTGGGCAGAGTATTACAGTCTCAGATCTCTTTCGCTCTCAAGTCCAGCGGCTGTACTTCTTGCTTACCCCTTAACTGTGTATCATATTCTAACTGCGCTGAGTATCAGTTCCAAAAACCTCCTTCTCAAGGGAAGGGAGGTCATTGTACACTACTTGGGCCCAGAACTTGAGCTTGATTGGATGCCAGCCTTTTCTGAAATTGGCCATCTTCTCAATGGGTCTGGCAATTTGCAGATAGTCATGGTGGGGCCAGAAGTACCAACAAATCTATCAGGAACCGTTTCTGGTATAAGCAGTAGGGTGAGGATCAACTTTGTCAGAGGGCTGTATCAGGAGGAAGCTACTTATCTACCCACTCCTCATGTCATTGTTGCACTGAATTCTGGGTTGGACAGTTGCCCGAGCTGGGGTGGAGCCCTTGATCTCATAAAATCCCTGAACGCCCCTGCTTACTTCACAGAGTACTCTGAGATGGCCTGTACAAATGCCAAGCAGGTTCTCCGAGGTTCAGGACTACATATAAGTTATCCTGTGACGCCAAATCCTTTCCGTTCCCCAGTGAGGAGCCAGGCACCTTCTAGTAATTTACCATCATACAGCAATGGCTTCATCTTTGCCGTGGGGACTTGATAGTGCACATATGGAAGTTATTTACTGTTGCTTCTTTTTATGTTCATTGCCATGAGTGGTCAACAGTCACCTTTTATACTATTTAAGAAGCGAAAATGGTAATTCTTTGAGATTCGTTATATGATTTCAGTTATATTGGTAGCTTTGAGTTGCATCCTTAGCTAGTTTTCCAATTGGTAAGACCGCCGATGCTTGTCTCTTTATCTTTTTCTTTTTCCAAATTTTATTCTGTGTCCTCATAGCTTTCAATGTTAAATTGTTCATATACAATTGTACTTGTCTCTTTATTTCCAGTATTCAACTGCTTGGAGTGGAAAAATAATGATAGCAATGAAGGTCAACCTTTATTAACTTGGTGTGATTTTCTGTTGGGGGACTCCCGTGTTTCAACAGTTCACAATGTTGAAAATGGTTCTCTTCTGGCATTTTTAGTAGTCTGTGAAAATCAAAATTGCATTATGCTCTCTACCTCTGTCTCTCTCTCGTTATCTTGGAGCCGCATGATGGATTCTGCATTATTGAATGGGTAGATCTGCTAAAAAGCATGTTGGATTCGAGAGTGGAGAAAGACAACCCCCCGCAGGAGTAATTTGCTCTGGATTCTTTTCTTGCTGATGTTCTTGTGCCTGTTCGCTGAGAGCCGGGAATGGCACCATTTAAAACATTTATCTTTTGCCATCTTTCTATTGAATTTCCTTTTAATGTCAACAGGCTAGGAATAGTTCCATGACTTCTATTCACAAAAAATTAGGTGATTATACAAGTTCATATTCTGTAAACAATCTTAATCCATGCCAAAGATCCTGATGATGTGATATATGCTGTCTATGTCTCAATGTTGGTGCAAAAAGAATGGTCAAATCGTTTACAAATTATAAAGTTCAGTATGAGCGGGAGATTAACCCACTGACTAGGTGAAGGCTGAAGCCACCTCCCCCTTCTTTTCTATTGCCTTTAGGGACCAGGGCTGCGCCGGTGCTTGGTTAGGAGTCAAATATCTTCATCTTGGTATCGAGCTCCACCCGATATGGCACAGGAAAATAGCACCCCTGGGATTGAACTGGCGACGTGTCTCTGATGTGAAGACCAGCCCTGGCCTATTTTATGCCCTTGAGTTCAAAGTCTTTATTGATTAATTAATCCGGTCAAACTTAGCTCCACAAGGGAAGGAAATTGAAAAAGGCACCTAAACTCTTCAATTGAGGCAAATCATGCCAAGCTTATCGCTACTCAATTTGATAAAATGATGAGCTTTCGTATGGGAGAACATGCAAGTCTATTTCCACTTTCCTGCTAGCAACCATGATTAGTGTGATTGTTCAGTTTGGCACATTTGGGCTCATCAACGAATTGAGGTGTACACAAGCTGCTTAGCTAGTTCTAAACTCTTTAACTTTCATATAGTTTTTACTGGGTTGACCATGCACCCTGGCCAGAACCCATATTTTTAAATTACTTTTTGGGAAAAACATGTATACAATCTTTGTCCCCGAACACTTACAAAATCAAATTTGAAAAGTGTTGTTCACGTGTTGACTGTGAATAGGTGTGTGTTGTGTAGAGACAATCTGACAGTCATTCAACAGTAAGCTGCAGTGTAGCCCTGAGAATATGGAACTGGGTAGTCAAAAGATTTGGGAAGAGGAGCCTCCCCCTGTTCTTTGGTAGATGATGAATTTAGGCTCCGGAGTCGCACAAGGATTCTGTGAAAATGGATAAGCAAGTGTTGAGATGCTTGCTTTCAAGTGATCGACTGGAGGCTATGGTGGTTTTAGAACAAGATAGCACCCTGACATTATGCTCAGCAGGAGGAATTAAATTAACATGTAAATCATGCTTGCAAGTTTTCAAGATTATGTGATAATGGGAGGATGAGAGATCTCTTGTCGACAATATGGAAAAACTTGGACTGATATGGTGAAAAAAATGAATCGTAAAAGATGGTTGCTAACATTGTACAGGTTGCAAGGGTTAAAAGCAAGGACTCCATTATGGTGGTGGCAGTATGGAAATGCACAGAAAATGAAATTCTGGCCTATGAAGGCATGAGAGCAGGTGAGGGCAAGGACACTGCAGAGATGATCCTGTTCTCTAACTGGATGAAGAGAGCTCGTCAGCAAGGGGCCCAGAGAGGATTATCACAAGTAACAAGAGATGAAGCAGATGCCTTAAGAGCATGCTGCAGCGAGAAGAAGGATCCCACAGGAAAGGGAACTTATCAGAATCAAAGGGGATTGAACCATCCAATTCACTTCCCAATTTGAAGGCTGGTCTAGTTTTGTTCAGATATGGGCATATGATGCCAGAAATGATACAGGGTCACCAGGTTTTCATGATGTCCTTCTTGTAGGGTTTATGGGTTGCAGTAGCCAGAATCTTGGTCTCTTTGAGTTTTGATGCTATGCACCCCCAAGTTCTTTGCTAGCTGCACATATCATTCTTTTTTAATAAGGGACGGAAGCTGGTGGGGTCGGTCCTGAGGGCGCTGCGAACTGCCTCCGAAGTTGCTGCCTGACTGCCGTCCCAACCTCCCAAGATCTCTTCAAGGAAGGGTGGCCCGTATCAGAAGCCCAACTCCTAGAATCTTCCATTGGAAACCATATATATCCACACAGACACACATACTGTATGCTCCTTTCTAATTTACACTCCTTGTTTATTATGTCAGATTCTGGTTGTCGAACATCTATGAAAGTATCTATGCTTCTAAATAAGATATGGTGATGGTGTGATCTCTCCGAAGTTGTGAACTGAAGCTTTAGGCATATCGTTGACTCATCTACTGATTGGACAGATTGTGGTCAGAACTAGTGTTTGTGCTGGTCGAGCCACGATGATTTCCTAATGAATGAAGACTGAGTTCGAGTAGTCCAATGCTGGAATGGTCTGACTGCTAGGCATCCCTTAATCGGCCTTTTGGTCTTATTGTTCCAGTATGAAAGTGCATCTAATAAACTGATTTCACCTAATATTTTCACCGTCTTAAAAGTGCACCACTTTTTTTTCTTTCCCCGCAGGTAAGATCGGCTTGAACTAGGCTCATATGATCTAGCATGTCATGGGCTCTTCGAGTTTGATTTTGCTCCTTTACTGTTAAAATAGGTTAACGATCCAAAAAAGGAAAATTCCAGGCATGAGAGGGAGTGGTTCGACCAATGGGCTTATATCCAGGAGAAAAAAAAATTGGTTTTTTTTTCTTATTACTTCTACACAAAAGAAAGATTCAGCATCAAGAAAATTATTTAAACATTTGTTACATATAGAAATGATTCTTAAAGATAAAAAAATATTATCTATACGTGCCGACATCTTTGTATGATTCTCTCTTAGGTCTTCTCTAAGTTATAGGAAATTAACATAATCCATCCCTACATTCGGACTAGCATGAACGAATATTATGAGTATAACTAGAATGAGAATGGACTTGAAATGTCAGCGTCACCGATCACATTGACAATAATAAGTATTTTCTAGTTTTGAAGTTTTTATCGTCACTGCAGGAACACTAAAGCGATTCATGCAATTATTGTTAAGGCAACGAAAGCCGCTTCCCACCACTCGCTCAAGCGCAGCAGCTCATTTCCTCATCCCTTCTTCCCCATTCTCTCTCTCCTTCTGCCCAAAAAGTGCCGCCTCGGGAAGGTAGAGAAGAAACAGGCAAGAAGAAAATGGCGGCTTTCCTGGTGATGGATGCTTCGCGATGGTCGTCATCTTTCAGCAACCATAGCCATATCGATTGGGCCGTGACGCCTGAAGCCTACATCTTCTCCGCCTCCCTTCCTGGTAAGGATGACAAGAACAATGGCCGCAGGCGCCATCAGCTACCCCCATCAGAAGAAAATGTTACCCTCGACTTGATTGTATTTACATTTTTTTTCAACTTGGCAGGTGCGAGGAAAGAGGAAATCACGTTGGGGATCGAGGACTCTCAATACGTTTGCATCGAGACCGAGTCGATCGGTGGCGGGAGAAGGGGGTTGTGGAGGAAATTCCGGCTGCCTGACAGGGTGGACGTGGCCCGTGTCTCAGCAGAGTTCCGGAACGGAGTCTTGTCCATCACCGTCCCGAGGTTGGCGCCGGTCGCGCTGCCCCCCGTTCCTACCACGAGGTTCAGGGTCGACCCGGGAGACGTAGCGGCCGATAACCACCATGCTGTCGCGCGAGCGGCGTAATCCATCCACCGTTCGGCAACGGTGGCTCTCTCAAAAATTTATATTTCTTACGTCTGCTGCCATTGGGAATCCTACCGAGTGGTGCTGATTACTACCCTCATTCGTTTAAAATAGACAGTAAAGAGAGTCGAGCATGAACAATTTCCTTTGTTGGGTATGATGGAATGTGAGATTGTATAGTTCGTTAGCGGCTCACGGGCATACGCTTGTATGATGTAATGTAAAATTTTATATGGGTATATGATGTAATGTAAAATTTTATATGGGTATATGATGTAGTTGGTCGGTGGCTGAAGGGCATAGCATAGGAGGTATGATAATGAAAAAGCAGGCCCTAAATCCCACAGGCATGGATTACTTGACATTTTACATGGCCCTCTATATCTCGCTTCCGGCTTTTGCAGAGCACGACTACTTAAATTGCACGTCCCATCTTCTTTTTCTGAAATGTGAAACGGTTGGTTCAATGGACTTGGCATCGCATCTTTTTTCGCCTTCGACATGTAAGGCCTAGTGACATCCTTTACCGTGTTTCCCTCCCTGGAACCATAGCATTTTATAGATAACGAGTTGACGGTTTTATTTTCGCCAGGGGGACCCCCTGACCAACAAAATGTACACAAAAGTTCTGTAGCACGATGCCACGAAGGCAGTCGTACCATGTTTTGCACAACTCTTGCTCTCTCTGTCCCTCTGTCGATCCCTCTCTATATCCACAAGGTTCACATAAATACAGCCAAGAAAACATTGAACAAGTAATTTTTTTGCAGCACTGTTTTCATCGTCATACAAGGTATACAGCATAGTGTGGAGGTGGACGATAGAGGAGGTGGGAATGGCGAAGGAAGAAGAGGTAGTTGGAGAAGCTGCAAAAAGGAAAAAAACAAGCAGAGAAATGACAGGTGATGGCATCGGTGGAAAAGAAGTCAAAAGGAGATAGACAGGAAAGACCTGTAAAACGATTCATCCCCGCCATTCATCTCCGTTTCTATCTGCCAAATTATGCACTTGAAATAACATACAAACGCCTGTAACACTAGGGCCATACTAATATTCTGAAGCAAACAATCGTTAGCCTTTAGTGAAAACAGCATTAGTCTTAACCATACAGAGACATTACCATATAGAGGACATAATGAGATTGAGTTTAGTGTTCTATAACCATACAGAGACATTACCATATAGAGGACATAAATGAGACATTGAGTTTATTGTTCTATGGATGCACATGGGGATGCCAACTTCTGATTTATTACCAAATAGAAATATTAACATACAGAGGACATATATGAAGGATGGAATTCAGTGCCCTAACCATTGGTAAATCGAAAGTGAGGACTTTGGCTGTGCAATGAGGGCCGCATTACCTCTCGTAGTCATCCTCATCCTCATCACAATGCCTCAGGCTTGCAGCTCCATGAAGTAAAAAGGTTACAAAGACCTAGCCTCCCCACGGCCTAACGGTGGTAACAAGAAATGCTGTTAAATATTACCAGGCCCAAGGGTCGACGGGAAGACTTTAAATATTCACTAGTTTGAAACAAACAAGCCCATCTCCCGGGTCACAACGGAAGAGCGAAAAAGGTTTGCAACAGGATTTTCTTGGTAACAACAAACAAACATTATTATTATCACACTCAGACCAAACCACTCGCATGTGCGTCACCATGAAGCACATACATTCTGTTAAAACATAAACATTTTTCTTTTCTAGACTCTTTCAAGAACTTATAACATTATGATAAATACATTTATCATCTGGATGCCACGTAAGGTCTAGCCACATAACGTTATTTCTGACAAACCTTCTTCAAATAGGCAACCGCAACACCTGCCCAACACCTCCTTAAGCTTGCGCTTCATGGAATACTAGGACATACTGCTACAACAGCCAGGACACACATTGCAAACTTTTCCTCTTAGTCGTCTTCCTTACGACCCATCATAGCAGAGACAGAAGCTATTAAGATATGCTTTCACATGCTCTGTTGTTCGCATAAATCCAACAATGCCAATGTCTGCAACAGAAACATTATCATACAAAAGACATATATGAGACATTGAGTTCAATGTTCTATGGAAGAGAAAAGATGATAAAGAGGCAATAAATTGGGTTCAATGTTCCTATCAATGGGAAAGGATAACAAAAGAAAGTAAACAACGGATAAATTGAGTCCCTCGCAACCACACACTCAGAAGTCAGAACACAACCCTCCACCAAATAAAAGATGAGGAAAGATGTTCCGACTTACGATACGAGCATTAGATGAATCTGCATTCACATGGATGAAACATTCACATAACGCCCTCTAATGAAGAAACTTCAGAAAATCAGCAAAGGCGGCCACATCCACATAAACACACACAGAAGTGTTCTGGTGAAGTTTGAAACTTTGAACAAAACTACCAAAGTGCATTCAAACAAGCAAACAAGAACTATGAATGCAAAAATAAAAGAATCACATCATTGAAATATCTGGATGAACAAAAGGATCACCTGAGAGAACAGCTAGACCCCTGGATTTCAAGCCCCTACTTTAATTTTCACTTAAAAAAGGCATTAATATTTTTCAATCAGGACGAAGTAAAAATTGACATTTCCAATGGAAAACTTTCATGTAGAAACAGCATCACAGAGAGAACCTTGTCTTAGGCAACAGATATCTAGTAAAGTTACAAGAACTATGAATACAAAAATAAAAGAATCACATCATTGAAATATGTGGATGAACAAAAGGATAGCCTGAGAGAACAACTAGACCCCTGGATTTCAAGCCCCTACTTTAAGTTTCACTTAAAAAAAGCATTTAATCTTTTTGAATCAGGACGAAGTAAAAATTGACATTTCCAATGGAAAACTTTCATGTAGAAACAGCATCACAGAGAGAACCTTGTCTTAGGCAACAGATATCTTGTAAAGTTATAACAGTCACCATGCAAATTGGTAGATCAAGGTATTCTGCATAAGCAGCAATAGCATTTCAGTTAAATGATGCAAATTCTAGTCCATCACCTCTGGCACTGAGAGCTCAAGACGGAACTTTGGGCCATCATAGTGATGCAGAACTGGCCTGAACGAATCTTCCTCCAATGGTTTGCAGAGCTTCCTCACCTGAATTCTCACCTGTTGGTTTATTGGCAGATCAATAAGCGACAGTTTAATAATGCATAAAACTGATGTACAATAATGACAAACAAGAAAAGAGATAAGGTAATCATTGCAAAGGGTACCTGTGCAGGAAACCTTGATTCACCTTTACATTTTTTGTCTTCCCATGCTGTTGGATCAATATTAGTACCACCAAAGCTGGAAGCCTACACACATATGAAAAAACAATATGGTAAGAAAAAGGAATACGGAACAGATGAATGCAAGTGAAAAGAAAACGAACCCACATGATAGAAAGACAGGCTTTTGGTATTAGTAGTTTGTTAATTTGTTCAGTAGAGATAGCTCTGATGTTCAGCAAAAGTCAGTCACCTGACAAAATTGACCAAATAATAATACTAAATTAAGTTTCAGCAAACTGCTAAGAAGCTGAACCTATACCCACCATGGGGAACCCTACAGTTTTGAACTGAGCCCATAGTCATTGCAATAACACAATAAAATGAATAAGTTAGTTTTGTCCAAAAGATCAATCAATAAAAGACACAAACGTCCATGGAGCTCTCATTCTTCTAGAGTGTATTATGCCAGGGCAGTTTCTTCTTTCTGCAGTAATTCCTCCAGGGTGATTAAGCATAGGCAGGGCAATGACATAGTTCATCCATGTCAAGCCTACAAATATGACAGACACATTCGCTGTTTGGAAGTAAAAGGTAGTTGTAAGTTTTGTGCTAAGGGCTTTGCTTATTTGTTGCTTTCAAGCAGATTAAACAAAAAATGACCAGATGAACAATGACAAGCTAATATGTTCCAGAGAGCAAAATGCTGGAGCTAAACCATTTATCCCGGAGCATAGATTCCAAAAAGAGGCTACTACCTCTCTCTCTCTCTCTCTCTCTCTCTCTCTCTAGTCGATCAAACAGTTCCTTGGCTCCAACACCCCGGATTCATTTAGTTATGGTAAAGATCACACTCAATCTTCACCTAAAAAAAAAGAACAAAACAGGATATGGAGGATTTGCGGGGAAAAAAGACAGAAAGACTTTTGTAGTTCAATAATAGATGTCCTTCTTCTTATCTCTTCTTTTGCTATGGTAAGGAAAAACTCCCATATGGTGCCAACATTTCAGTTCCTAGTTGGTAAGATTGTTGAGAGTACATCATGCCTGCTAGGAGGTAACTCCACCTTGTGGCAAGGAACATCCTCGTTTAGAATTCATGACCTCCAGTTTACTGTGTGGTGTCCTGGATTGTCCACCTCAAATAAACCATAATGGACCAAACAGAATTTGTAACTTGCTATCCTCTTGACTAGCATACCAACTTACAACAGCAACATCTTGGAAAAGATGGAACCTTCTTCAAGCAGGAAGGAAAATTTTACATTTTCCAATGCCAGATAGCATACTAAATTTCTAGTCCAAATAAACTATAAAGACATAAACAAATTACTCTCTTATCTGTTAAAGGATAAGAAATGAGTTTCTAGCATCAATGAGAGTTAGCAACATACAAAACCAAAAGAATACAAGCTAAAAAAAAGCATTTTGAGCTATTCATTATACCAGTACAAATGCATCTAAGGAAACAAAAAACACACTAACCTCAAATATCCCGTGCAGCTGATGGGTGGTATAGTTATACAAGAATAATGGCAACCCTGGAGTAATTGCTCGAACAGAATCACGGTACCTCTGAGGTAAGCCTACAAGGAAAATAATCATAAATTAAACCCCATAATAGAATTTAAAATAAAAAGCATGAAGCTGACTAAGAAAACAAGAATTTGGAAATACTCAATAAAGTTCTCAAAACTATCCAATTGCCACAATAAACATAATCTAGGCTTCACGTTTCAACATCATGCAAATGGGAAACCACCGTCACAAATATCACATCTTAATAAAAAAAGACACATTAAATACCTGAAAAATAGGTCAGCTGCATAAAACAGTAACAAGACATGTTTTTTATAAAGAAAAGCCAGATTGTATTTTTTATTAATTTATGATTTATTTTATTTTTTATAATTTTCAGGATTTTTTTAATTTTTTAAAAATTTGCCGAGAAATTCTCAAGATATACAACTCGTATTGTACCCGAGAAATTGCTCGCCATATAATACTCATACACGATAAATGTGACAATGTTGGAAACCTAGCATTCGAACAGTTTGGCCTGGTGTTCTACCAATTAAAATTATGAACCATAGGAGCAGGACTGCAGTTACCAACGTTTCCTTCATGTGATGCTAAATCTAAGGACTATTTATGATCATTCACATGCATAGCATGAATGATGAAACTATCTCCACTAGAAAACATTCTTCATAACTTGTAAGATGCATACAAAAGTCATAAAAAGGATGTTCTAAAAAAAATTACAAAGTAATTTTCAGTCATTACTAGAAGAAAAAATATATATAAGTTTAATATTCTGAAGTTTATCCACATACCGAAAAGTTGTCGTTTCAGATCTTCTTGCATGGTATCATTGTTGCAGACAAAAATATAACCTCCAAGGGTCTGATTTCGTGGCAGCATTTCTGTCGAGGGCAGGGTCTTGAATCGCTTATCAATGGGACCAGTATTGGAGCTGATGATGTTGTTGGGGACATTAATATTGTTGGAAACGTTGTTTTCCTTCCCAACGTTGTTGTCCTTGCAGTTTTTTATAATGTTGTCATTGCTATATTTAGCCTTCCCTATAATGTTGTTTATGTGAGAACTGCTGTTATTGACATTATTGTTGCTATATCCTTTCTGATACACAGCGTTCATGCTGTAGAAGCCACTTCGGAAAGAGTTTTTGGAGGCAGACTCATTCACTTTGCTCTCTAAGTTTAGCAAGTCGAGATTGAGGGTTTCATACTTGTTCTCATCCTGAGTTCGATTTTTATCCTTCACTTTTGGCTCTAGCGGAGTCTTGGTAAAGTCAAGATTGTTCCTTTCACCTTTCACCTGTGTCTGTTCAGCTAATTTAGATGCTACCATCAGCCATTTATGGTCTTCAGAAACCTTTGACTGCCCTCGTAGTTCATCCCCTAACTGCCAAAAGGAGAACTGGCTGGCCATCTGACAAGAACACATAAACAAGCAAAAAAAATCAGTATCCCCCAGAAGAGAAAGAAACAATTAATGTAGCTAACGACAGCGAAGCAAGCAACTAAAATAGTCTTTAAGCAGCACTACTATAGCGCCTCGATGGATATACATGTAAGGAGTCCCCTTCGCACGTCTTCTGCTAGTTCACTGCTCGTTCCCATTTATTCGCATTTGCAATTCCAGATAGGTACCGGGTAAATCTCAATTGTATAAACAACAAAGCGAGACGTCGTTTGTTCCAACCAAAATTACTTAACATTTTCTTCGATAGTAATTGATTTAAATTCTCACTGGTAGTTGATTTTGTTCATACTCAAGTATCGACTTCAACAATTTTAAAATCCACTCCAACTGTCAAGCAGAGAGACATCAAACGCAAACAGATTAGGAGAGACGCCAACCTAGAATAGGAACTAAGATAAACTTCGGCGACAAACCAGTGCCCATAATACCTATTCTTCAAAAAATATGGACTGGGATAAAAATAGCAAGGAACAATAATATAGACTCAAAAAGGGAGGCACATAGGGCGGAGAAGCTGGAACCTCGGAAAAGTTAAGCTTAGAATCTTCCGCAGGAGAATCCCATGAAAGCGATAACAGAAAATGGGAACAAGTAAGCTTCCTAGTTACAACAAGCTAGACATCTCTAAGATGACTTGGTAAAAAAAGTCAGATCGGCAAACAAAGAATTATCAGATACGGAAGCAAATTTAGCATGTCCGAAATCCATGGGGACAACAAGGACAGAAAATGAACCCTGACCCTGAAAAAGTAAACTTCCTTCACCGAAATTTTGCCCCACGGAAAGCCGAAAGCAAGACGCCCACAAATTAAATAGATCTATGCAACTATTAAAAGCACCAAAGAACAGTCAACACTAACATGAGTAGAACCAAATGGCAGTAACAGGACAAGGACTGGAACTGGCAAAAAACAAACAAGAGGGTAGTGAAATGAAGTCACGAATCGCCGGAAAGAGGAAACAAAAATCCAATTTGAGGCGTCAGCAGCGGAAGAAGAGAACGGCTGAGTGAAGAACCGATCGAGGCAAAGAAAACACAGTTAACTGGAAAAAAAAGAACACAATTCGAAGAAACGAAAGCAATGGGGAAGAACGAGACTCTCTGCCAAGCATTTTCATGGGCACTCACCGCAACGATGGGGTAGATGTTCCACCAATTGAGTCCAGAGAGCTCCGGATATGACAGATCTACAGGGATAGACGGTGAGGAAGCCCTAAATTTTTAGGGTTTGGGAGACGATCACCCAGATATCACTCCTCCTCGTGCTTTCCCACGGAGGCGGAAGGACGGAAGGCGAGAGAGGGGCGTAAATGACGGTGCAGAGCCCAGCTTTAGGCCCAATAGATTTCCCACATTAGCCCACATTATTTCTATAAATTACATCACTAGCTTTTAACTTCTCCAGCCCAATAAAAAAAAGTTGTTTTCAGTCAGATGCCTCCTGTCAAAAGAATATCAAAGAAGCACCTCATATGTTTTCTATTTTCCACATGAACCTCATTCTTCTAAAACCGTCCAACCTGCAACCACTTTATTCAATTTTTTTCAAACGAAATAAATTTCTAAAACAAAGAAGAACGTTCCAAATTTTATGGTTTAGTCAATTTATCGACAAGTTACTTGTGTTCGTCTTCTTCACCTAAGATGGTAAGTAAAATTAACGACATGCAACTGTAAAATAACATAACAAACAATTGGTTCTTATCGCCATATATTATGATGACATATTTTACATCACAAGAAGGGCGGACATTAAAATATATTTTTTAATTAAATGAAATACCCTTTTTTCCATAATAAAAGGTAAAAGTAAAAATTGGGAAACTTTTTACCTTAAAAAATTACGGAAAATACCCTTCTATTAAAACCTGAGTCCATGCCTTCCTATGTTAAGTTGTTAACATGGGAAGTAACTTCATTGTTTCAAGTACTCAAAAGTAATATAGCTTCATGGAACAGCTTCTCGAGATTAAGGTCAAAAGATCGGTCCTGAAATGGGAAAACAAGGAAGGCGATGGAGAAAAATGAGATCGCCTCCCCGTGACGGACCATCTTTTGGACGTACTCAATTCCCAGCGTCAATGCAACGGAGATCTTGCCGTCACGATCCGCTACTAGAAGTTTCTTAACGGATTGCCAAATTACAAAACTTTGGTATATAAAGATTCACGATGCGAATATATAGATTTACTTTTTAAGAGGCGTTTGATAGCGTGAGATCTTGGATTCTAGATTTGAAGATTGTTTAAGAATATATCATCTTGTTAGATTAAACCAATATGTATAGATTTTAAACTTTTCATATGGAACGATTAAGTTGTGTGCGGAGAGAATCTGACTTCAAATCCATGCAGATCACAGATATCATGTTTGACTAGAAAGGTTCATCTTTTTCTTTATTTAGGATACAGTCCATGTTTCAAAGAACTTGAGTGGTAGGAGTGGGGCTGCAGACGTCCGAGACTCCCATACGGGAGAACTAGAGAAGATAAGAGAAGGAGAAGTCCGCGGAGAGACCGAGAGGTGAGAGGCGGACAGACCGAGAGGCGAGAGACGGAGAGTCGGAGTCGGAGAGAGCTCAGGGAGAAGTGAGAACGAAAACAAAAAAAAGGAAAGTAGCCAGGAAACCCTAAATTCTTCCTGCTTTTTCATCTGAACCGGTTTTAAAGCCGGTTCATTAACTAATCGAACCGAGTCGAGCTTTAACGAGTTCACTAAAATGAACTCGAACTCGACTCGATTAATTAAACGAGTCGGCTCGTCAACTCGAGCTCGACTCGTTCAACTAAATAAGCAGCTCGAATGTGCTTACGAGTCGAGATCTAGTAGCGCGACTCGTTGTGCAGCCCTAGTGGGGAAGCTAAGGAATGAGACACACGGGGACACTCTTTTTAGTCTTTGTTCTTTTGTTCTCCACGAGCAGGAGAAGATTGTTGAGGGAATTTGCGTGGCTCTCGTTTGAAGGTCGGCACAAAAAGATCTATGACTTTTTCTACCTCTCCCTTCCACAGAAAATAAACATTCATTTAAAGACCAATTGTTATTTACTAATTTCCAATTGATGTTTTTTTTTTGTTTATTTTTGAACTAAGTTCTAAGTGTATGAGTACGATTGTAATACAGGATATGAACATGGTAATTTAGTGTAAAAAATCAATTAAAAGCAATAGTTAAATAAACAAAGGATTTAAATGAAAGCATTATATGCTAATGAGCGATAACACTAAAAATATCATGAAAACTGAATTACAAAAATTTAATCATGTAAAAATTTAAGTAGTTTAGATTAACTTCGAGTTAAAAAGTACCCAAAGTGTATCTAAATACCCATTTTAAGTAAGTTTACACGAACACAAGTATATGGATGCAAACTTGATGTGACATAGTTCCTAAAAGGTATTTTTTACACTGGGCAGGTAAGCAGACGCCACAAGTGATGCGTGAATATTTTATTAACTTACCAAATTGATGCGACTCTAGCGAACTAAAGTTATTTAATGTGGAGATAAGTAAAAGCAGAGTAGATAAGCTTTCAAACAACCGTGAGACTTTTTGTTTCGTTTTGACTGTTTGATGTGAGAAGGTTGGTAAGAAGGAAACATGAAAAGGGTGCCGAAGTTGAAGATAAAAAAATGAAAGACGTCAAAAGGGCAAAGGCAAATGGAGCCAGCAGGGGCCTTCCCCCCGTCAGATTTTAAAAACTTTAAAAATTTATATGTAAATTTAAAAAATTTGAAAATTTTTATTTCGCCCCTTGTTAAAATTTGAAACTATAGTTTAACCCTTACGACAAAAAAAATCTTGGTTCCGCCCCTATCAAAACAGGAGCAATCATATTCACAGAATCACATTGATGATTTTATGGCCAAATATTTCAACATGGTAAATCGATCTATATGGCCAAATATTTCATAAGAGCCTCTCATGTCTGTAGAATTTTATATGATTTTTGAAGATGAACGATCATGATCATGACAAAATTTGGTTGCTTAAACTAATCAAGGTCGATCTGCGGTCAATCCACTTTGAAGTTAATGTATGTCCGGTTGTTGGGAAATACTGTGGAGCGACATCACATGGGACTGAAATGTAAAGGATCCCTCTTCATTATATTCTGCCAAAAGGGTAGATAGAATAATAAATAAACAAATAAGTAAGGAAAGAGCGACAAAACCAAAGGCAGAGTCAGAAATTTTTTTTTCTATGCGACACTAAATATATAATTAACAGACGAATCTGTCCAAGTTCATGGGGTAGTGACCCGAGTCTCGTAAAGCTGCCTTGTATAACTGGACCCAAGTCCACCTAAATCCAACTACCAAATTAAAGTGTCAGAATGGGTCCGTGGGGCGGCCGCTCCACATATCTTCTCCCTTGCGCAGACCAGGACAGAATGAATATGTTTTTCTTGCTAAAAGTCTTAAGCTGAGGCATGTCTTGAAAGCAAAATCATGATCTTTTGACCTATTAATTGGGGTTTTGTCTTAATTTTGGTGTAATTGATTGTAATTCATCTTATACATTTACATGGTCTGCTTTAAAGGTTCTTAGTTATTAAATAAGTTATATAATATCACATGGTTCCAACCGTGGTGTTTATTTGATCATTCGAATGAAAGGCTTTGGCACAACAAACACAGAAATACATACAACTTGAAGCACTCCAATATATGATAGAATCAATACCGTCGGTCTATTTTTATCAAATGTTATGCTACACTAAATCTACTGGGGCAACCCCATGATCCTTTATTTTGCTCTATTATTATGTTCAAAGTTTGAATTGATCATGAACTTCATCTGCGACGAGTTTTACACTACGGTAAAAGAATGTTAGAAACTCAAATTTGATGGCAAAACAAGTTTTTTTACTCTAGTTTTGTAGCTAAAAGCATGAGGATTATAACATAATAAGATATGTGTGCTTCTTAGATTTCTCCAGTGATATTTTGCAATCTATGTGAATGCATGAGAACCAAATCGATTTATGAATCCACCGGATTGATATGTAAAGGTAAGATCTTACCCTTGTCAGATTCCATTTCATTTTTAGAGATTCAAGTATGAATTCGAGGTTGAAGCTTGAATCAAAGGAACGTCTTATTTATGATTCCTACAAATGATTGAGTTAACTGAGTGCTGAATCAGCTCCAAAGAGCATAGCATAGCTGGTCAGTACGAGGGTCGCACTGTCAACCCATCCTTAGTTCAGTTCTCGTCGGTGCTATTCTTTTGAACTGCAAACGGTGACATGGGTGACACTCGAGTTGAAGACCACCAGATTCCAAAGCTACTCTATATACCCCCATGGGGAAAAGAAGAGGGGCTTCGGTCTCTTACTTGGGCCGTAGTTTCCCGAAGCTCACTCAAGCCTGAATACTGAGTCTGAATTGTTTGCATTCCTTCAACCTGAAAACTAAAGGGAATAAAGTCCTCACCCTCTTGCCATGAACTGAAACTTGTCGGTGCTCTCTCTCTCTTTCTTTCCTGCCAAACATACACACAGGTGCATGCACACACACACACACACATCCACAGAGGTAATTTTGACGACTATGGATTTCACATGCACGCACATTATTCCGATCTCCAAGGATATTGGCCTGTATGCAACTCAAGGGTATACTCCAATTCTTCTATTGGAGTTTCTTGCAGTCGTCTGAAATTAAACTTCTATGTTGTTTCTGTATCTCGTAACCTGACGAGGATGAATTTTAAAAGCAAAATCGCTACTGCCAATCTCGGAGAAACCAGTCTTCAATCTGCAGTGTTAATCTTTAGGACATATTTGTTTTCCCTCGAATCTAATCTCAAATCCGTGGTCATAAGTCCACTGTTCGAACAATGATCTAATTTCAGATCACTGATCTGAGGTCGGCAGAGTAACAAGTAGGCTCTTAATTTCCCCACAGACTATTCTTCCAGAATCTGAGTTTTCAATTTAAGTACTTCTTCTCCAAAAGCAAAAGCAAATTTCATGCATATGAGCAGAACCATTTGTTAAGGGTCACCGGAAAATCGTCAAAAGTGCTTCCAACTTTATGGAAAGGACATTCTGGAAAAGTCATGACTGCAATATTCCTGGTGCAGTGGGGGTTTTCTCAAAATTTACTTCTGAAAAAACAGTTTTCTTTTTCTTAAATTTTGGCTTATTTGAAAATTTTAGTAAGAAGATGCTGATATATATGCTTACAAGTAAGTGGAGAGTCGAGATACTTAAAACTCAACTTGTTTAAACTTGATTTGTTTGTAAACAAATCCGGTGACCTCGACTTCTTAGGGCTGCTGGACAGTCAGTTTCCGCTTCAAATCGGTTTGTATTGCAAAAGAGGAAAATACCAATGTGTAAGTTAAAACACGAAAGCTGCACCGCAAAGTGCCAAAGTAAGCCTTATATCCAGGGACTGAGGGAAGGGGAGGCCGGTAGGGGTATTGGCCCCACTTTGGATTTTAATTTTTTTAAATTGATGTAAATCTAAAAAAAATTAATTTAATATATATAAATAATTTGAAAATTTCTATTTCGGCTTTTGTTAAAATTTTGAAATTATAGTTTGACCCTTGCGACAAAAAATTCCAAGCTCATTACTGAACATGGTTATGAGAGAGAGACAATAATCGATGCACTTAATGTCTATAATGACATATCTAATTTCAATTTTTTATTTTTAATATCATTAAAATAACATCCATTAACATTTAAACTGAAGACTATAACATTACTCAACTCCATCGCTTGTGCTACTAAAAACAAAAGGAAAAAAAAAAAGTAAAAGGAACAGGCAGGACAAACACCCATGGATGATCTTTGAACGTTCGTGTGTTGAGACGCCTTGTAGTTTGCCTTAGCTTTTGTTTTTTGTGTTTGCTTCCGTCTCACTCTGGGGCCTAACCCGAATCCGTTGTGCTCGTCCCCGTTTTTCTGCTGCGTGAGGAGGGGGAGTTGGCGGGGAGGTGGGAAGGAAGGAGGGCCAGGAATAATGGCTGCCGAGATAGGCCCCGCTTTCGTGGTAGCGGCGTTCTTGCTGCTGATGGCGGCTTCTGCAGTTGCGGATGAGAGCTACGTGCGGCCGCCTCCACGTGCGGAACTGGGCGTCGGCATCCCCACCTGGTTCTGGGGGAGGAAGTCGACGTCTCCCTTCCCTCAGCAGGTCCCTCTTTCTTGCTCGTCTTCCTCTCGTATCAATCGAATCAATCGTCAATATCTTCTCTTCTTTGCTGCCCCTTTTATTGTTAGATCCTTTCGTTATCGTTTTGGTTGGTTTTTCTGTAACGTTGTATAAGATTGGTAAAGTAGCTAAATGTGTGGAGTACTGATTCACTCTGTATTTTTTTTTGGGGTTTTTTCTCTCTTTATTTTTCATCGTTTCCCCTTTTTTTTTTTGCTCCTCCTCACTGGTTTTAAAAAGAGAATCTGAATGAAGTATGCTCTAGGTTTCCTTTTTGAGATGAAGGAACACCTTTGTTTTTGTGCTTCTTCCATGAAATTGAGGTATGAAGCGTGGTAAGTCCAGTTAACCTGGGGGCTTTGGACCCTCTAAATAAAGTGGGTGCCTGCCATGGAGAGCATGTCACTGACTATTGGAATTGAAGCATGAGAACAACTTCCATTTTTTGTAATTTTCCTCAGAATGTAGTGGCTCCCATTTCTTTTCTCCCATGCAGCTGTTTTTCTGCTTTCTCAATTTGATAGTTCTGCTCAGTTTCTCTCACTGTATTTTTAAAATTTGATACCCTCTCCTCCTTTTTCTGCCTGACTTTACCCGCTACCTTCTTCTTTTCAGGTTCATATCTCTTTGGCCGGAGACAGACACATGAGAGTAACATGGGTCACGGACGATCCAACTTCTCCTTCAGTTGTAGAGTATGGTACATCACCCGGAGAGTATATGGCCACCTCTGAAGGAGAAAGTACATCTTATAGCTACTTGCTATACAGCTCTGGCAAGATACACAATGTTGTTATTGGGCCATTAGAGGCGAACACTGTGTATTTCTATCGATGTAGCGGCCAGAACCCTGAATTCAGTCTGAAAACCCCACCGTCTCAATTTCCTGTCAAATTTGCTGTGGTTGGTGATTTGGGGCAGACGGAATGGACTTCATCTACTCTTGATCACATCGACAAATGCGAGTATGATGTGCATTTGCTGCCTGGGGACCTGTCTTATGCAGATTACAGGCAGCACCTGTGGGACTCATTTGGTGAATTGGTGCAGCCTCTTGCAAGTGCAAGACCGTGGATGGTAACAGAGGGAAACCACGAGAAAGAGAGCATCCCATTCTTTAAGTCTGGGTTTGATGCATACAATGCAAGATGGAAGATGCCATTTGAGGAGAGTGGTTCGAGCTCAAATCTGTATTACTCTTTCGAAGTTGCTGGAGTTCATGTTGTGATGCTTGGTTCCTACACTGATTACGATGAGTATTCTGAGCAGTATAATTGGCTGAAGGTCGGCTTAAGTGTCTCAAAGTTTGTCCCTTCTTTTTAACCATAAGCCTCTGCCATATTTTCATTTCACAATTATGCGTTTTATGTGATGCAGATTGACACAGTCCAAAACTTTTATAAATGCACTTAAGTTTTTTCCGCCATATCTTGAGTTTGAGCTTGAGAATTATAGGTTATCCGAGTCCTGTCTCCTTCGACCTAAAACTCTAAAAATGCAGCTCTTTGCCATCTGAAATGGGATAAAAGAAAAATTAATTACACGTTCCTAAGTTCCTAATATTTCAGTTTTGTCGCAAGTAGCTCTGTTGTTTGGCTTTCAATATTATGTCAGGCTTGAATTCTTTTAATGTGTACAGGCTGATCTATCAAAGGTGGACCGACAAAAGACCCCGTGGCTGCTGGTATTGATGCATGCCCCTTGGTATAACAGCAACTGGGCTCACCAAGGAGAAGGTGACAAAATGATGTCCTCGATGGAACCATTGCTTTATGCTGCAAATGTCGATATTGTGCTGGCAGGCCATGTCCATGCATATGAGCGCTCTGTAAGTTTTAATGCAAGTTTTCCTGATGCTTATATTCAAAATCGCAATTGTTTAGATCTCATATTGATTAGTTATCCAACTTCTGGATGAGATCAGACTCGTGTCAACATGGGAAAGGTGGATCGTTGCGGACCCGTGCATATCACTATTGGTGATGGAGGCAACAGAGAAGGGCTGGCTCAAAGGTAAGCTACTTTCCTCAGTGCCTTTTCATTTGTATGATGTGCTATATCTACTTGTGAGTCAGAGACTTGATGGAAGTTCATTACACCTGCGGTTTGGTATGGACTTACTATCAGTTCCTAATATCGTCAAATATTAAGACAGTTAAGTGATTAAGAATACAAATAGATGGATCCTATTGGCAAACCTAGAGTTCGGAGTCAGCAGAATTGGAGAAGGCTGTGCAAGCCATGGACATGGCCAAAGTAATTCCAATATAATACTTTGCAACACGGTGTGAATATTGAGTATTCAAGCAACCATCAGCGTGCAAACATCTGAGAAAATGAAAAGTGTGACTTTATTGATCGATTGAGTTCTTTAGATTTCTCTGCATTCTAGTGTTGCGACATCAAGAGAAATAGCACAAGGGGTCTCTAACTTATGAAATGAGCAGATGCCTGACGCTTAATCCTTCTAACTTCTTGTGGGGAACACTCCCATGTGCTTTCATACTGTGAATCAGCTTTTGCAGCTCATCTTCTTAAAGAAAATCAGGCCTGCTGTTGGCTGTTAAATATAACAGTCATGTTCCTGCCTTATTTGTGTGTCAACCATCAGTGAAACTATTTAAAGATGTTAGCAGTCGGTACCTCTCATAAGTAGTGTAACTAATGTTGTTTCCAGTTTTTTTTGTCTCTGACATGCCTCATCTAAAATGCAGTAAGTAACGTTGTAAAATGTGCAATATAATGTGCATTCGGTGGGCCATAGTTAGATATGTGACTTAATGTAAAAGAGACAAAATCATGACAAAATTACAACAATGAGGAAAAATAGTATCATTGTTCCTTGTGAAAAGAATGACTGCAAAAGCACAAGTTTGAAAAAAATGCTCATGGCTTTTAGTTCATGAAGAAGCTTTCATTCACAAAATGGGTTGAAGACATCTCTTTATCGCAAAATTGACCTCACAAATTTCTGGCCTCGATTCGGTGTTTTCCTCCTGCAAAGAGCAAGGGCTCTTCCAAAACCATGGTTTTAAACCCAAAACAGAGAATTTGATTTTTTTTTAAGTCTCTGACAACACCGCGTCATATGATGCAAACTACATTGCACTGTGGTGTATGATGTGTCACCATATATGATATTGTGCATTAGGGGTACCTTACCATGTAACTAGATTGAGGGTTGTAGGGTAACACATTTCCTAAACGTTATTGTAGACTTACGTATCATAAGTTGTGGTATGGTATGTACCCTTTGGTTGTAGGGCTTAGCAACTTGGCTGTCTCCGTCGGGGATGTTCCCTTTGACCATGTTTTTGATGTTTGTTGGATGTTGCATCAGTTTGTGCATTTGGTTACTGTATTCACGTCGCTTACAGCACGGTCATATTATTGCTTCTCAATAGGTACCTGAAGCCCAAGCCCGAATGGTCAGTTTTCCGTGAAGCCAGTTTTGGTCATGGAGAGCTGAAGATTGTGAATTCCACCCATGCTCATTGGAGCTGGCATCGCAATGATGATGATGAGCCCGTGAAATCAGATGAAGTTTGGATAACATCACTTGTTAATTCTGATTGCATTCGTAGCAACCAGTTGGACTTGAAGATCCGCACCACGGCTTAGGATGAGCAGTTTGGGAGCTTGTCTTTCTCCTCAGGTCTTTCACCAATTCTCCTTCTGCAGTAGCAAATGTCATGTGGCTTGACCTGGGTAGATGGTGGAGCAGTTTGCCTATGCGTGTCGTTCCATTGTTCTTCTCAATTTTATGCTTTAAAAAAGGCGTTATAAATTCCAGGCCGAGTATAAACAATCTGATCCGAGTTGACCAGCAAGACTTCACGAGCTAGAGCTGTGGAGCAGACTAGGCTGATATAGATAGTTTTACGTGACATTCAGAAGGAACAGTGTCTACAATTCTCGTCAATGACATGCTGGCGAGCTCTTTGCATTGTTACCATATGACTATCCTGTACTTGGACAATAGAGTGTGCATCTAATTGGTGGACCAGTAATTAACACAAAATGTTTATTATGACCATCTCTCTCTCTCTCCCAGGGGATGTACCGTAGCTCTCAGGAGAGGGCGTAAGATGAGGTACATCTTTTGTTTGATTATGGTGGATGCGACTCTTTCTTGTGGTGTTTACATATGTATACATTTTAGACACTTGAACGGTCAATAGATAAAGAACAATATCAACTCTTCATGTTTTCATGTTCATGGTTAAGAAAAAAACAAGGAAAAACAGGTGATGAAACATTTTTCTCATCTAATATGAATTCACACATTTTTTTCCTTATTTTCCTTTTAGTTGTTTTTCTAGAATATCAAAGATTAGGATTGTTCATTATTCATCTAACATCCAATTATCTACCACGTGACTTCCTTTTTTTCACTTCTTTTATATATATATATATATATATGGTAAAATTTGTGATTTTCTTGGTCTTGGTTTGGATGGAGCCCGATGTTACATCATGTCTAGAGGGTTTCAAGTTATATATAAAGACAAAAAAATGCATTTTGAATGTGTGTTTTTCAGTTTTTTTAATGTCAAAGAGTTTTTTTTTTCATTTTGTATTTTTTATTTGTCGTAAATATATTTATCTTTTGATGTTTGTGTTATTATTTTCTCACTTGTTTTATTTTTCTTCATTTTTAGTTTTTTAAAATTTTTAAAAAATTATCTTATTTTTTTCTCATTTTTTTATGTTCGTCATATTATACTCTAAAAAAAATCAGAGACATTATTTGTGACTATGATATATATATATATATATATATATATATATAATGACCTTTGTGCAGGAAAATAACACTTTTGCTGGTATATTTCAGCACTTTTTCTGGTATAGTTAAGCTTCTTTATGCTGGTCTTGATGCGAAGAGCGCTAAGAGCAGGACTTGAACAAAGCTTTTATCGTCCAAGCAGGTCTTTGTATTTTGGACTTAACCAGTTAATCACTTTTGTAACTTTGTTTGGGAGGCGCACTAATTTTGCTATACAAAAGATTTGGACCCCATTCCATTTCAGAATGAAGGGCGATGGCCCTTCTTAGAAGACTCTGAAGGGTTAGCACACAAAAAGGACAAAAATCTCTCATATGAATTCCCATCAAAATCAAGCCCAGTTACCCCAGTACCTCTGTTAGCATTTGTGATCACCAAAAGGACAAAAATCTTTAATATGAATTTCTATCAAAAGCAAGCCCAGCACCTCTATTAGCATTTCTCATCACCACCCCGATTTCCTTCTTCCAGCTTTAGGGGCCTGCAAGGCTGCAACACCCTCCAGACAATTACCACGAAACTTGGAATTTCTGGTGAGATAATGGAGAAATTGAACTGTTTTTCATAGAATCTAACTCCTAAAAATGTAGTTGGATAGTCTTAAGCCTGAGAGTGTAAACAATTTTCTGATGATCATTAACCTAGCAGCAAGCAGTTTGGAGAATAGCAGAACCAGAAGAGAACGAAGGACAGAGGTCAGGTCTTATGCCTGTATCCAACCAAACTGAAATTGAATATTTCATCTTCTTACTCCAATCAGCATTTATAATAATATCTTGAGCACCTTTTCAAAGGATGAACCGCAACGGTGGTTGAGTTTCAGAATCCTCTTGATAGGCAAACAAAGACATTTAGAAGCATCTGAAAATCTTTGGAAATTTCTCCCTAACCCTAGGAAGTACAAACCACGGAGAATGAACTGTGAATATCCATTGACAGCTAGAGCCAGCCCTTTTCTATAAAGATTAGAAGTGGCATGAATCTATCTGCCATATGTTCAAACCTAGATTTGGTGGCCACCAAGCCTTCACACGCGATTCAAATTCGAGTTATAGCTTGCATCTCCAACAGCCCACAAGTATGAATAAAAATTATCATGTGCAATTTTTACGGCATAAAAATCCCAGAAGTACCTCTCCTTCCCTAAAGCTTTTTTGTATGTGGAACTTATTTCATACTCTATTGTGGTGTTCAAAGCCCAAGTAAGCACATATTTCAAAAGCTCCCAAATCATTTGATAAGAGAAGATGTTCTTATGCATATATGCTACATGCAGACAACATATAGTGCAAAACCAAGAATATTCTTTTTCTTCTACCAGGTAATAATTTCCCTCCAATGGCAGACAAGGTAAAGAGGCAAGCAGCCAGATCCTATCAACTGCCAAATCGTATGTCCAAAAGCATTCAACACAGAGATGAAAATGCACTTTACACAAGGCAGGGGAACAAGCCGTTCTCCGAAAGCTGGAAACTTTCGAATTCAATTGTTCAGGATGCAAGACAAGATTTCCTTGGCTGGGCTGAGTCGTCTCTCTGCGCTATACTTCGTGCTGCGCCGATATCCATTTTGCCTACGAATTCGCAGCAAAAAAGGCCAGACGTTTGGTAAGATTTTGAGAGGAAAAAAGAGCAAGAAAGCACCGAAACCTCGTTATGGCAGCCTTACTTCTTTTCCACTATTGCTTTCCTTCGAAGATCTTCCGCAAGATTATGGAGCCTTTTGACAAAAAAATGCTTACTGCGAATGGCCTCTACGCCTTCCTTGAATGCACATATCTTCTGTAGTAGCTCAGCTGCGATGAAGTATCCTTCCTCCTTGTGCCTGAAATCCCATAGAAAGGCATAAAACAGGAAATGACCATCATCATGAACAAGAAGAAATCTTTACCAACCCAGCGAGTACCTTCAGGAAAGGCTACGTAATAAACAATTAAGCGAACTGGAGACTTGGCACCAGTCAGTTGCATGCATGGCCTAAGCGAACATAGGCCTATAGCCTACAAGAATGAAGAACCCCAAACCCTTTAATAGACAAATTGGCTCCAGTTGATGAGAAAACCTTTGACATCTGGAGCTCATGGCCTATGCTGTTAAAAAGAGTGGAAATTCTTTTAAAAGGAAATACTAAGGATAACACGGAGTGAACAAGCACCTTTCTAATTTCTATGCGCCGTTGGATATATCCGAAAGAGTATCGTCTTTTCATTCAATGAAACTAATGGTAGACATTTTGGGTCATGCATTTAGGAGCAAACAGTCATTTTGAGGCACGACCTATCCCTCTCTGTGGTCCTCCAGTCACCACTATGCCCTATAAATAAAGACAAAGCTATGAAAGAAACTCCAGGAAACAAAATGGCACATTTAAGACTTGATCCACAATATTCACTTGAACACCTTTCATAATACGTGCACCGAGTCAATTGGTGGGACAGCCCAGGTGAACCAAACCAGTGCTATGCTTCATCACAGCACATGATCAAGAGAGCTAGCTACTCAGTCTATTTGGTCCTAGTAATTCGGCTACAATAAAATTGCAGATGTCTCGAGCATAAAATCTATGTGCTAGTGATTTTTTCGAACAAAATACTAACCATAATAGCTCCTCTAAAACTATCTTTAGGAGCCCATTCGTTCTGATCAGCACTTGTACGATATGTGGGTAGCGAGCAAGGTTCCTAAGAGTAGACAAGGCACGCGTCAACACCTCCACATACGGAACACTGCGATTGCCAATCTGGAAGACTAGTAACAAAGTTTCAACTGCGCCTGTTTCAGCCAGTGTCTCGCAGCATTTTTGAGAAAGATGAGTTGCCATATCTGTGAACATCAGAATGTTTTTGAAGGACGTTACTCAAGTCCAAGGATTTTATGGACAAATTGTGGATAACATGGATATGGTTCATAAAATACAGTGTGCATGTGCGTAATAAGTGCATGGGCTTTGCCAGGTGCAAAATCGACAAGAGAAAAATATTTATGGAAGGTGCAAGGGAGCTCACCTAAAGTTTCACATGTATGAAGAATGCCAGTAACCTTTCTCGAGTTTAGTAATGCAGAAAGCGTATGATGCGCATCAATAAGGCGGTTCATGAGGCGCATCCCGTCATCTATATTCGCTGCAGATTTTTGCATGCGAACCCGCAGATCCAACAATTGGTCTCTTGATTCTAGGTGTAGTTCCCTTCTTGCCAAGTGACCCCTCCAATGAGACTGCCGACATATCGAAAACAGCAAAAGCATGCCAATTGATAAGGAAGCATTTTGTAAATTAAAAGTTCATCTTTCAAACGAGCGCTTTTGTTCCATGTAAAAGCCAATATGTCAACAAAAAGAAGCACGAAGCAGCAGTGGGATGTGAAAGGTTGAAACGGATTTATGTAGCATAAATAAGAGGGTGCTAGGAACATGTCGTTGCAGCCAATCATGCAGAAAGTGCACAAGCAGTGTAGTCGAATGGAACCCACCATCTGATTAAAGGATAAAATAACCAAATGTTGGAGGCTTTGTGATGTGCGCAGGAAGCTTGCGTTGTGATTTACGTGAAGCACTCGTGTGGGACAATGTATCACATATAATGACATTAAGATTATAAGACTGTTTGCATACTCATCCTCTGTGCAGTTTAAAATTTAAATAGTATACAAAATCTCAAAACAATAATGGCGTAAACAAAGTAATAAAATGCACAAGGCCATGGAAGAAGAAAAGGAAGTGAAAGATATACTTGGATGGTAATGATACAAAGCTTGGCCTTTTCCACAACTCGCCTCGCAATCCACCGACGAATATATGACTGAATCAGAATTGCCGTCCTTTCTCTTTGTTTCCATAACAAAATATTCTTCCACCGTCTCTGCATATAAGAAAACCGCATCCTTCAGAAGATGTCTTTTAACACAACTAGTTTTACTGAGGTATTCTCCATATCAACTTCGAGAAACAGATACGCAGCAGACCACAAAAAATACACCCACCTGGATGACAACGACGCAGGACTTCGTTTTCGTCACATTCCGACGAGCAATCCACGCACGAATATGGGCTTGAATTGTAATAGCCGATTGTTCTGGTAAACTGGGGGCCAAAAGTTTTCGCCACCATCTCTGCAGTTTAAAGAATATGAATCTCTGTTAAAAATTGAAGCAAGGCCATCAAATTTTTTACCATTTTTTCTTATCCATAAAACCAAGATGCTTATTTTTTATGACAGCTGACTAGTTTCATTTAAAATTTGAAACGTAAACTCGTGTACAACTCAATAATGCCGAAGAAATTAGGTGGAAATGCACCTACTTGTATTCTAACGACGCTTCTGAGCTGATTTTGTGGAAGTTTAAATTCTTCATTTCCCCGACAGCCGCCATCTGCATGCATTTGAAACTTCTGTCTCAAATTAACTGCTATAGTTACAAATGACTTGAAAATCGATAGCCAAGGAGGGTTGACTAACTATTTTAACCATACCGAACACTTCTCCCTCGGATATGGATCTCCTGATATGTCTCTGGATTGCAACTGCAGCAACATTGTAACTATTGAAGTATTGCTGACATAAGAATGTCCTAACCCGACTCTGAATTTTGACGGCGGCAACCTGCTGGTGCTGGAAGTTCTTTCTGGTTAACCAACCACGCCAAGAACTTTGGATTCTGGTAGCTGCAGTATGCTGCACGGACATGAAATTGCTTTTCTTCCATCTTCTCCAAGCCACCTGAATCTTAACCGCTGCGTCTACTGGATCTTTGGAAGACTCCCTCCCAGCGATAACTGACAAATGGTTCTGCTGTTGACCAGCAATATCAGCACATCGACGTCTCTCAGCCCTTCCACGGATGCAGGCTTGGATGATAGTCACAGCGAAGACGAACTTTTGAGGGTAATCAGATTTGGCAGACGGTATGCATTTCCGACTGCATCTGCTGGTAATCCACAGCCGCACAGACCTCTGTATAACTGACACAGCTCTTTTCTTTCTTAAGAAGCTCCTTCTCTCAATTATGTATCTGAAATACCTCTCAAAAATTGGGGAACTCCTTTTTCCTGTTCATTGATCGGAGGGCACAAATGCTCATGAAAAAGAAAACATAAGGCTTACATAAAAGTTGCCTGTTTAAAGGCGGCAAGTATCATGTTACCAACCAGGTGTTTGTTCTAGTACGAAGGATCCAAGTTCAGATGTATAGCTAAATCTTTTGCTAACCAGCCAAGCACGAACGACTGCCTGCAGAAGAACTGTAGCCGCCCTAACCTTCAAAAACTCCCGCCGTTCCGCGAAGCACCTCAAATATGTCCTGATGACTTGTCTAGCTCTCTCTGCACACAGTCACGTAGTAAATCAAGATAGACGAACTAGAACTGTGTTTCCATCTGGTACTAGTATTAACATAAGGAAAGACTATGCCGATGGATGTCTGAAACTTCATACTTAATTTTCTCTTGATTTGCATTTGCATGCTAAGACTCATAAGTAGTTTCTCCAAAGGAGGAAAGAAAACATAACAAAAGAGTTGAATGTTTCTTCTTCGTAGCAATAGCACAATCAACCTAGCAAATTTAATGAAACATATGGCTCAATATGTACCACATTGGTTTAAAATGTTTGCCAAAGGTCACAATGCACTAACTAAAATTCCGAAGCTCAGAATATCAGGGAAACTCAGGCAGTTGTTACCCGTTATGAGCCAGCAGTGAAAATAGGCATGTGCATGAACGCGCACTTACCAATACTATAAAAGACAATGATACAAAACAAGCACAATTCATTTCGTCGGGATGTAAAACTAATGTGATTCACGCCTCTTCAATTTCTATTTCCAGCTCTGACCTTAGAACTTGCTTTCCATTATGATTAGTCGATTATCAAACTGATGTAATCACGGGCAGAAGCCCACGCAAGTCATGGGTCGTCCACAAAGAAGAAAATGAACCGTGAGGATGGAGCATCTGGCGTCTCACGGAGCATCTGGCGTCCACCTTGAGATTCATCTAATTTTTGAACCTCTAGTTCAAATTTGGACATGCGCATTCCATCTGATCCACTTAACAAAGAGGTTTTGATTTCTTTATTTTCTTATAAGTAGTTGCAAAGTCATTTGGTTGGACATAGATTTTCTGAGTTTAATGTGTAAGTATCAATAGAGCGCCAGCATTATTATTTCAACGATTTCTGTAGTTCCTCGCAGTTTAAGATCTTAATTCGTTGTGGTTTCTTTCCGAGCTCAGTCAGAGATTGAATCTCAAACTCAAATCAACAGAAAGAAAACATGCTCATTAACCATGAAAATATTTTGGAATCAGACTCAGAAATCAGAATAAATGACGAAAAAACTATAGAATAGTTTTGGCAATAAGGAGACTCAGGGTACAGATGAAAGCAAATTACGACTACTTGTATATATGTCTGAGCTTCTTCACACAAAAAAATACCGACCAACCTTCAGAGGTCCGTGTGCCTTGTCCGCCCCTGCTTTTCGAGTTTTTCCAAACTTTGATATGCACATCATCACTTGAACAAGTAACGGACATATCCTTATTGTTAGACATTGCTCCTGGAGGTTTAAGTTTTGAAGCAAAAGGACTCCCTCCTAAAGCTCGTTGAAGATTCACTTGATCCTGTGAGGGTAAAACCTACTGAGACCAAATAATGACGTCCAAAAAGGGTGGAAGAGGGTCATAGAATTACCATATTTTTCCTGCCAATCAGTAGGCACGACACAAGTATTGCTAGAACAACCACACTCCGCTCATTACAAGAAAGGTCTTGGTCCAAAATATCAGTGTGTTTCAGAACCTGTGCATTTTATAGAATTATGCAACTGTTTTTTGTCAAATTGCAATAGATATCACCGCTAAAATAGGAAAACGACCTACCTCAGGAAATTTGCCTATCGTTGCGTTCACTCTTTGGACATAGTCAAAATTTTGCAGGGCATCATCACAATATGGAACAAGTGAAGTGTTGCCCTTCTGGACGTCCTGAATGTTTGAGCGTAAGATAATCAGATTTTGGGAGCCCAAACGGCAAACAAATCAAATTGGTGATCATAGTGCTTGCTACTTTTATGGCTTCTAGCTTGAAAATTGGAGGTTTTAGATGCAATAATTAGGTCAAAGGTACTTACCGTAAAATTTCTGTGAAGCATAGTTGTGAAGTAGTAATCGATCATACAAACTAATGCTTTTCCATCAACCAGAGAAGCATAATTATACACCTTCAAGTCATAGCCCTCACAGATTACCTGCAAAAAGTTTCAAATGCTCAAGATTTGTACCGCCACATTCTATTCAACTAGATTTAGCATGTAATTAACTCTGAGAAGGAGAACCACTAGAGCCGACTAAAAGGAAGCCCATTTTTTAGCAATAGCATCAAAAACTAACAGAAATCCTCAGAAATAACTCGCTGCTTGACTAGAAGTTAGAACTATGTACTTATTGGTTTAATTCAGCCAAAAATTGTTTTTTCTTTCAGCTGTCTTCCTTCAGACAAAGGTACGGGAAACATACTCCCAATGATTTCTTTTCCAAACAATTGACTAAAAGAATTTTTAACCTGGCATTGCCAACCTAGCAGAATCAAGCCTGTAAGTTAATAGATAAACAAAGTAATGGTGGTGAATAGAATTTTTCTGGATCCAGTATCCACTACATCTATCATACAGTTTCTTTGAGCAGAACTGGCATGCGTTAATAAAGAATGACCAATCAATTCTAGCCGAAACGACAAGCAAAAACTAAAAACTCCTGTCAGAACTGGGGGAAAGAAATTTTTAAACCCAGGCTCGAGTATACGAAATTATGAATGTTACAGTAACAGCATAAGGAATTATGTCTAACTATCCAGGAACATAGTCGTTGTTTCAGTCAGACAGGTAAACTCGGAGGTACTCAAAGGATTGGCAGAAGTCATGCTCAAGAGAATAAGCACGATTCAAAAGCTTTTACAATTAGAAAAGGAACAAATGATTTAAAAAATAAAGCAACGCCTCTGAAATTTTTCCTGGTCAGCTAAGATATATTTGCTCCAAAGAAAGCCAGTTTTGAATATGATTCAACTTAAGCAGATTAAGCACAAAGTTTCAAGCTTGACGAAAATGTAGAAGAAGGAAACCATCCTTTTTATTAATGAGAACTTTTGATAACATATAACCTTTTGCAGCCTTAGAGATAAAGTCTATCACAGCCTTCAATTGTAATATTTGCACGCAAGATTCTCATATCTACTAAAAGACAAATTTAAAACAAAAGTTTTTTTTGTACGAAAATTTAGCCAACCATAAAAAGATTTAGTAGCAATACCTGAATCCATGCCAGAACCATATCTAGGTGTGGCATAATCTTACCATCTGAGATCACCTATAAAGAAAGAGAAAGAGAACAAGAACGCTGAGGTAAAAATGGCTTTCACAAAACAGACAGCTCTATTTGCACAAGCTGACATGAAGAATATCATACCATATGTGATTTATTTAGTTTAGACAGCTCTTCAAGCAAACCATCTTTGGGGACTAATAAAGGCAGCTGCGAGATAAAAAGTAACGTCAGAATAAAAACTGAAAATGAAGCATAATTTTTTTACTTCAGAAATAAAATATAACTGATTGCACCCTAGAACAACCAGACCAATCATCAGCTAATACAGACGACAACATCGATAAAGATATCAGAGGTTACGACTTACGGGCAAATGAAATTGACAGTATAGAATGCTGTTGCATTATTAATGGCCACAACTTTGAGCGAACAAGTTTTCTATCCATGTAAGTATCAGTTATGGAAGAACTAAAAGTCATTCGAATCTTGAGTTGATGTAAAACTTAGTGTGCAACAGACTATAGAAATGGTTCTCTTCAATCATAAGGAGCTAAACGAAGAAATCTTTAAATAAGTGAAGCGAATCCTTCTTCATATGAAGCAATCTCGCCACGGAAGAAGAGTGCTAAGACCCCTAACGTGGTGAACACATGACCTTCTAATCCAAAAGCAAGCATCTTTATGCTTAGGCATGTAGTCAAAAGTGTGAGGCAGTTCTAGGTGATGAACCTGTAGAAAGGACTAGGCAGCACCTAGACAAGGGCCTAGGCACATAAAAACAGTAAAAAGAGGGGTTTGTTGGAGGAAGAGCTTTCTGGAGACACTTTTTTAAACTGGGATCCTAGGTACTACTGCCTAGTAGAAAGGTGACCACACAGGGCCTAAGTGAGCCAGGCAGAACCTGGCGTGCTTTTGACAACATAGATTCTTGAGGCACAAAGTTTCCTCCACACTCATAAAAGTATTCTTATATGTTTTTACATTTATTTGTAATGTTTTAATTAATGTGCCACAATTGTTGAAAATATGATACAGAGAATCGTAACCTTAGGACAATGGAATGGTCAAGTATCATTGAATCACGTGTATGTAGCTTCCATGGAATTAGTTAACTAGCAAGTGGTTTACAAATATCGGCACTAAATGGCTGTCCGTGCCCGCAAGTAGGCAAAACTAAAACAATGACTAAATAAATCAGAACACATTACTATAAATTTTTTCCACAAACCTCTCATCCAGGAGTTGTTCGTGAAACAAGCAGATATCCTCCAATATCTATCTTTTCATATTTTATTCTTCTTAATACAATGTTTTGAGCTAGTAACAGCATGATCCATCACTAACATTTGATCTAGCCATCTAGTGGATTATGCAGAGTCATAGCCCTCTTGAAGCATCTTCCTTGACCACTCGGTTGCTCTCTAACAATAATTTCACGATCAGGTTGGGCAAGCACGGATCAGTTTAGCTACCAAGACAAGATGAGCCGTAAACCTTAATTCCTACTTGCTCAACTTACTTATTTTGTGCTGAATTATCGGCTTTCAGAAGCGCTTTTTTAAAGATCACATTAGTGCTGCCAAACTTCTATTTACCTAATACCAACACGTGTGGTAGCAAGAAGCAAACATGGTTCCTCTATACTTGATCCTGTGTTATGTAGGGAATTCAAAAACTTGCATCAGCTATGCAGCTGAAAAGATCAAAACTTTCAGAATATTAGTGAGCGATCGGTTGATATCTATATGTCATCCAACAGATTCATAAAAATGAAATTTAGCGACAGTAAGGAGAAAAGATTTTGACAAAAAATTATAAACTGAGATAAAATCGTAACATGTTAAAGGCATTAAAAACGTGGGACATGGCCCATGGAAAAAGAGAATTTATGCGAGAATGTCAATTTTCTGAAAACAAACCTGTAGATGGATAAAAATGTTCCACAATAGTGCTAGAACCAGTACTGAATCCCCACCAACTATATCTTCAGCAGTAACAAGGTCACCATCATCATCAACAAATGGAACCCCCGCCTGCTTAAGATACTGCATAGCCACATTACAATTCTGCAGCTTCTTCTTCCTATTCTCAGAAGGAACCATAATTTTCTGGCATGAACAGAATGACCAAAATCAGTCACAAAACGCAACTTTTGACAGAGCCTGAGGAATTCGCACTAATTGGATACATCTATGTGGTGGAAAATTACCGCAAGGATAGAGGCATCATGTTGCAAAAGTTGAACAACTCTACAGAGTCGCACACCATCACCAAGATCATTGATTAAATTAGCCACAACAAAATCGTACTCGGCAAGCGGAGGCTGCGAATGACAAGAAACCAAATTCCCAAAATCTATGTCACACGTAGGAAAGAGGAGAATATATGATATATAAGCATGCAACATGCAAACGAGCACGTCAGTTCATGTGCATGGACAGGAAATGTTAGTGGATTTGATAGTCCAAAGGAATCTCCATCATGTTCCCAAGAAACCGACCGTCTACTAAAGAATCAGCCTTTGCCCAATTAGTACCTGTTGGTAGGAAACTTTGTAGCCAAGAGTTGAAAGGCGCGAAATCAAGTCGCCTTCTCCGTGCATTAGTTCCATCAGAAAATCTGATTATCAAAGGTGCGAAGCGTAAATTTTAATTTTTAGATTTTTGCATGATATGAGACGTGTGACTAAGGGTCTGACAATGAACCCGAGCTAGAAACTTACCAAGAATAACTTGTCTGCTAGATTTAATTGAAGATCCTTTTCGAAACAACAATGCCGAACCTCCATCAAGTCCATCAATTCCGTATCTCAAAGGAAGAGAGCTTTCGCATTTTGCCTTGTCGAGGCAAAGAACAAAAAGCAAAAATCTCTTCAATATTACACTCCCATGTGCTTCATAATAACCAGGTCTGTAATTTCCCTCAACCGACCTGCAAGCAACAGCATTAGAAATAAAATGCATAAAAAACAAACTAATCTGTGGAGAAAAAAAGGCATATTAAGAGCTTTACTTGTTGTAAGCATACGACTTTGCGAGACCTGCATGAGAAAAGAATTGTTTTTCGAGAATCATCCTTACAAACAAATCCTCTTCAAAATCATCTGCATTTTTTTCAGTCGTCAGATCCGCAGGTAAGATGGAATCTCCACCGAAGACGATATGGAGACCAATGCGTAGCCAGGTCGGATTATAACACATTAGCACCTTAATGGCTTTGTCCCTCATCGCCACATCTGATACCACAGGACAATGGGCCTTCATTTTCAATCTACCCTCGTCTATAGTCTGCTCAGATTAATACCGAATTCTAATCCATAAATAACTAAGACAATAAAAATAATGCTAATTCAAGCTACCAAAAACACCAACTAATTTCTCAAATAAAAAATGGCATATAGACCACGAGTATGACAAAGCATCACTTATCTACAATTGTCCTCATCAATGATGAAGTCGAATTACAGACCTTAGAAACGTGAGACATCATATGCAGCACATCCTTGCGACCCTCAGCGGATATGTACAAGCTCAGCCTATCCTTCAAATCCTCTAAGCTACACACGTCCTTCAGCGAGACCCTAAGCACTGCCGCAGCCGTCCACTCAGCTTCTCTTGAAGCAGCGCCAGAACCAGATCCTGCCGGCCTATTCTTTAGCCGCTTGGGATTTCTCCAACCGCCACCAATCTCGAATTTCTCGCCCGGCAAGCTATCTCGCTTACCATTTCCCCCCAACATTGCCTGATCTGGACAATCAGCAACCCTTCCATTAAACACCTCGGTGTCGCACCCACAAGACCCAGGGTCTCGGAAGAGGAAATTCAACCAGATTGCGAGAGAACGCTCAAGTGAGTTCAGGGTCTTCTCCTTCTTTATCTGCACCTTGTGCGAGGAAAACGATTGCTCGACTTCGAAGGCCCGGAGGCGGCGGGCGGCCTTCTTGCGAGAAAGCGAGGATGGAGGGCACCGGCGGCTGGACGAGGGAGCGGTGGCAGTAGCTGGTGTCTGCTTGGAGGCGGTAAAAAATATGGAGTACGGGGAAGAAGGGTGAGGTACGGGGCGGTTTCTGGGCGTGCACTGCGCTTTGAAGTTAGAGATATCCCTCAAGAGGGAAGAAGAAGAAGAAGAGGGAGGAGGTGCGTGAGGGGAAGTCAAGGAGAATTGGAGACTATGATGCCTTTCTTCCTCCATTTGCCGTCTGTGCAGCTGCTTCCGAGTTACCTACGGACCGGCGACAGCGTGAACCGAGAACGATGAGAACGGATTTCTCCGATGACCGGAGAAACAGAAAACGGAGAAATAAGAAAAACTGGACGTTTGGTTTCCGGATTCGTTTAATTTGAATGGGCGTTTAGGAGAAGCCGGAAGGCGGGAACTTTTGAATGGCGACGCGGGCATAAGTGGATCGGGTCGGGTAAGATAGGATCTATAGAATAATTAAATAAGTTTAATGTAAATGTCAATTAATTAAAATAAAAAATAAAAATAAAAAAATAACTGAGGAATGGTTTCCCTTTAATATTTCTATTTTTTTTTTTTTACAAAATAAGCCCCATATCCTTCTAAATAGAGAAAAGGTAACCAATAGATCTGGATCTAGACTGACTTAAATCCGGTTACATGCATATGGGTTGTAATTCATAGATCTTTATATGATGGATGTAAAACTAAGGTCCAAAAATTTTGGAATGTACTATAAATTAACTTGCTAGTCACCTTGAATCGGGTCTGAATCCATTCCTTTGTGTCAAGTTTTGACCGGAAAGCGCTCTTAAGAAGTGTGGATCTAATTCAATACTTTTTTTAATGAGTGTTCGAGTTTGAACCGACATGGCAAAAAATGTCCATAATCTCATTTTATATTCACTTATATCGGATTCAGATCGAGCTGGAATCCTTTAAATAGCTTGTTTTAATTTATCAAAGTCGATCATTTAAATGTGAGCTATAATAACTTAATAGGAGTTTGCATTTGAGTGAAAAAAAAATGAATCAAACATTTTCATTAAGTTATAAGAGATAGTGTTGAACATGAGATTCATTATTTGGCAAGTTGTACATGAAGCAAAGATCAACGTAAACTTGGGAGCATAAATGTGAGGATTTTATGTTTGATGCTTGCAATGAGGATGGCATGAGACATCCAGTCTCAAAGATGAGGTCCCTTAGTCCTCTCCCTCAAAGCCCGCTTTGAGATTAAATGTCTCAACTTGTATTCTTGAGACAATTCACTCACCAATTCCGGACAATGGCTGCTTGGGGGTTAGGCCTCCATCCTTTTATTTCAACAAAATGAGGTATTATGTACAGACAAAAAATGGGCCCACGCAGGACCTCACCTCAGTTGGACACTAAGTATCTAGGAAAAGATTTCACGAAGTTACATGAGGATTTCATGTTGTATACAAACCATTATCCGGAAATCCCTTACATATTTTAAGCCTATCTATGAAGCTGTTGCTCAACGCCTGGTTCCCACCTAAGTCGGACCTGCAGCCTAAATGACTGAGGAAGTGATGCTTCCATTCACCATCATTTGCAAGAAGGTAGATGTGCCCCATATTGTCAGCAATGTTCGCCAAGTGGCCGAGGCATTCGCTGAGAATCTCTGTCTCCGGCCACCTAGAACTGAGCTTAAACCAGCACGCAACACCGAACCTGACCTGGACCATCTCTAATGATGCCCGCCACTCCTTTTCTGCCCTGCTTATACCATGAGGTGATGCTGACTTCAACTCACTTATCCTCGAAACTGACTCCATTGCTCCAGAGGATCCCTGATCGAAGCCAACTACGGATTTTCGTGGACTGTGGGTCATTCCGCTGAGAGTTCCACCAATACTCGCTTGAGTGTGCCCAAAACTGGTTTATAATTTTGTCAGTTGAGGTCTGCCCTTTGTGCTTAAATTGAACCGACCTTTAATCAGGGCCGCCCAAGGAGAGGACTGCTGAGATGCTCGGTATACAAGATAGGTCATATTGGCCAGATTCGTTTCTTTGATATCTCTGAAACCAACACCTCCTTCTAGAAGAGGGAGACATAAGGTGGACCATTTAATGTGGTGGATGCTCTTATGATCAGCCATATCACCCCATAAAAAATCAGCCGCCATTTTATTCAATTGATTGCAAATAGTGGCATGGAGTTTAACCACCAAGCTCCAGTAGGATGGCAACAACAAAAGGGCATGCTTAATTAAGCTGAGACGGCCTGTAGCAGAGAGGCATTTTTTCTTCCAAAGTGCTAGTTTTTGAGAAGACCGCAGAATTAGTTGTCTGCATTGTTCCTCTGTTACGTCCTTCGTTGAAGGGGAATGCCAAGATACATAGATGGGAGGTTACCTTGATGCCAACCGATCTCCTGCTCAATCCAATTGAGCTCACGACTGACCAAGTTAAAAGAGAAGAGGGAACTTTTGGAAATGTTCATGGCTAAACCTGAGCACACACAAAATTCGTCCAAACACCTTTTCAAAGAACGCAGGTTCTTCCGCCTACCTTCAATGAAGAGCATGATATCATCGGCATAGAGAGTGGAGAAGGGGGAGGTGATGCCAGCTCCCATTGATGGGATCCTGATTTGTTTATTGTTGATATACGCTTGAACGTTGTGACTGAGCATTTCCATAACAGAAATAAATAGATAGGGGGACAGTGGGTCTCCCTGCCTTAATCCTCTCTTGTTATCAAACCACATACCTTCTTTACCATTTATGTGGAGTGACGATCTAACCGTGGTCACGAGAGTCATAATTTTTTGGACCCACATTTCATGAAACCCAAGGTGACGTAGGGTGGCCTTCAAGAAATCCCAATTGACACGGTCATAGGCCTTGCTTAAATCGATTTTAATACATGTTGTTTTCTTCTTGCCGTTTTGAAAAATGTGAACTATTTCTTGGCTTAGGAGGAAACTGTCCTGGATGCATCTACCTGGGAGAAACGCATTTTGATTCTTGGAGATGATCCTATTAAGGATAGGATGCATGCGTAGAACGATAATCCTCGTGATGAACTTCAGCATGTTGTTACAAAGGGAAATGGGCCGAAGCTTCTCTACTTGGTTCGCACCTGGCTCCTTAGGCAGAAGAGTGATATGTGTCTTGTTAACAGACTTAACTAGTCTGCCAGAGTCAAAAAACCCACGAATAGCACCTGAAACAACCTCCCGCACAATGAGCCAATTGCTCTGAAAAAACTATTGCCAAACCCGTCCAGGCCCGGAGCAGAGTCCTTATCCGCCTCCATGACTGTCCATATTATTTCAGAATCTGAAATAGGCTTCAAAAGGTCGACATTCTCTTCCAGCGACACAGTCGGACCCCAAGCGAGAGAGTGAGGTAAGCACCCAAAGCCTTCAGTAGTCCCTAGAAGGCTGGCAAAGTAGTCTGTGTAAGCTGTAAAAATCTCTGGAGTTTCAATTAGAAGCTGACCCTCATGGTGTAAGGTTTCGATTTTATTCTGCCTCCTCCTCCCATTTGCAACCCCCTGAAAGAATTTGGTGTTGAGATTGCCATCCCTCATCCATTTGATTCTGGATTTTTGGCACCACATACATTCTTCTAACCACAGCAGCCTGGATAAATCATGCTTGAGAGAACATTCTTCGTCGATCGCTTCAAGTTGGCCACTCTCACTAAGGACTTGGAGGTGTTTGATTTTCCTCTTAATGTCCATAATTTGGTGAGGGAGGTCATTGGCTCCACCTTTACACCATACTTTCAGCTTGTCTCGAGTGACCTCCAATTTGTGAATGAGTTTAATCATAGTGCAGCCCCTCACGTCGATTGCCCAGGCTGAACGAACCTTATCAACGTAGCCTACCATATTCTGCCAATACTGAAAATGCCGGAATGGAGAGCGACCCCACGTTCTAAACCTGCACTTAGAATGTGGTTCGCGGGAGCACCTCCAATTGCAGCAACAAGTTGTCAGGATCATCAACCCATTCCTTGGAGACATAGCATCTATCGAGCTTGGACATGACATTTTCGTGGCCTACACGGTTATTGGTCCAGGTGAACTTCGTATCAGGGCAAGAGACTTCATGTAGTTTAGACTGTTGGACAAAATTAGAGAGAGCAAGACAAGCTTGGAGAGTCGGTGCCCTACCAATTTTCTCGTTGCTCTCTAAGACTGCATTAAAGTCGCCCATACAAATAATTGGCGCATTACACTGATTCAAGGCTGAGCAGAGACTTAAGAATTGGTCCTACCTGATTCTAAAGTCAGGATGCAAGTACCCCAACAGCCACGAAACTTTGTCCGGATGCAATATTGAAGAACTGTAAGACAATCCAATGGGAATGAGCATACCAGTCTTGGAGAGTCACTTTCGAAGGGTCCCACACAGCTATAATATGAGCCCAAGGTCCTGAGAGGTCAATGTTATTAACTAACCGTCTATCAGGAAGTTTGAATTGGAATTTCTGGAGTTGTTTCCAATTAAGCTTAGTATCAAAGGCGAAAGCAATAGTGGTTTTCAAGGTCCGAAGAGTTCAAAAGAACTCATGTTGAGCTGGAAGAGCCGCCAGCCCACGGACATTCCATGCGAGTAGATTCATGAACAGGGCTGGCCATGCTCCCTCCCTTCCCAGCTAGCAAGCCGGGTATTAGCGAGATCACCAACCTGGCCATCAGCTGAATCTGTGAACCAGTCTGCCCTTCATTAGTGGTCGTTTCCATTTCATCTAATGGGAAGTCCTCCTGAGACCCCTGATCAGCCCCCATCATGGAGATGTCTTGATCTGCTTATTGTTGGAGTACTCACCAAACAAACAATTGATCTCAGACCAATTGCTCTAAACTGATCAAAAATAGGGGTGCCATTTAAATCGAAACTTTCCAGTGATACAATAGAGTAAAAAATTGACTGTTTATCTAACGGTCAAATATATGGGATGGAGAGGAGAGGTCTATGACATTTCACTTGTACTTCTACCCAAGTTGAGAAGTCAAGTGCATTTTAAATGAATGAGTTGTTGGCATTAATTTGATGCATCAACCAACTTCTTCTCACTTTTATTGCATAGCTATCAATTTGTTAAATGAATGGGTTGTTGGCATTAATTTGATGCATCAACCAACTTCTTCTCACTTTTATTGCATAGCTATCAATTTGTCATCTTTGCCTGCTTCGCTCAAAACTAGAACTTCTGATCATCTTCAAATTATGACTTGTTTGATTTTCATATAAAGAATGACAGTAAAACACAAGGAATAATTTAGGTATAATTAAGTAATTTATATGAATACTCTAACTTATTATATGTTTTTAAGAACTTCTTATAAATACATGCTCAAGTTTCGGTAGAATAAGTATTCAGGTTTGGCTTCTTTCGTTGAACTGCCTAAATCACATAAGAAATAGAGCGTTAGATGAAAGCAATCAAAACTTAAACCTGTATTTTGTTATAAAAAATGAAAGAAATCAAAATTTAATCATGTTTTTTGTTATTCCATCTAGACGTGAAAATGTATTTGTAAAACTTTATTTGAATTTTTTTTTAAAACGTTGAGTTGGAGACTGAAGTGTCTAGATCATGCCCTCGTCAGGCTTTGATTGTTGGAGCTCACGTTCAATTTCAACAGATACTTTTTTGTATTGGAAGATTATCGTTTTTGAGATGATGCATATCGTTTGTTTGATAACAATCAGACGTTTTGAGCTGCTAGGATGAAATTTGTCTAATAGCATTTGGAAAAATAAATAGTAATGAAAAAAGAAATAAAAAGGAAATTCTAGAAGAAGGGTGCAAACTTCTGCTGGTAGATCAGAAACAATCTTGAGGTTGAATATTTCAACCAGAATGGATTCACATTTTCTTCTCATCAAGAACTGAACAAGTTTGCCGTATTTGTGAAAGAACAAAAGAACAGCAGTACGAAAGTCCATTTTTCCAGCCATTCTACGTCAGTATCAAGCGTTGACTGGTGAGATGTTGAGAGAGGGAGGAGATGGGCGGCCGAGATCTGGTGGTGCCATGCAGTGGGCACGAGCCGTCCACAGGAGCAATTGATCTTGGGGCCACACGGCGGCACCAGTTTGACCTTTCCAAGCCGCGGAGCGCGTGGAGGTAGGGAAGAGGCGAAGAGCAGGTGATGAAAAGGATCTTTTGATCCAGCTCCCAATTCCTCAGATCTCTGTGCATCTCCTTCTCTCGTTTTCAGGTCGTTTCCCTATTTTTTGGGGGTTAGCAACCGGTGAGAGGGAGAAGAGGAAGAGGGCCGAGTACCCAAATTGGAAGATGCACGACTTCTGCTTCACGATTCCTTACGGGATCTTCGTGGTGGTTGGGGGTGTCGTCGGCTACGCCAGAAAGGGCAGCGTCGTCTCATTGGCCGGAGGGGCGGGAGTCGGTTTGCTGCTATTGCTTGCCGGTTTCATCAGCCTCAAAGCGTTTGAGAAGCGCAGGAATTCCTTGTTTGCCCTCCTCCTGGAGACCGGTAATAAAAGCAAATGCTTGCTTCCGGAATCATTTTCCCTTTCTACGTTTTTTCTTTTGCTGTTTGATGACTGATAATTCACATGGGGGAAGGCACGGATTTTGTGGAGTTGAAGAAGATCTTGATGTTGGTAAAATTTGGGTGCACAAGGGGAAGGGATGGTTAAAGGGGATGAGAATTTTACAAGTTTTGGGGAACATTTGGTTGTTTGTGGTGCTTGATCTGGCTTGAGATGATTCCAGCTTTTCAGTTGCTATTCATTTGTGTTGGTTGGTGTTCTAGAAGTGTCGATTTCAATGATCCTTTTGTACCAGTTTACTAGTGGTAGCTTTTGTCTTTTCGTCAGCAACTATGAGCTCCGATGATAGTGACTGCAAAATCCACTTTAATGGTGCCTTTTTTGCATTCCCAGATATTGAATGCCTTTGCTTTTGCGGTTTTGACATTTTGAATTGATCAGTTCCATATATACTTGTGCTCTTGATACTCATTTTAACATCTGCAACTTGATGAAACGCTCTGGTTAACAGTTCTTGATCATTTCTTGATGCTTGAGTATCATTCCTAATGCGCTTGTCAATCTATGAACTCTATTTACTGTCTCAGGCAAGTGTAACTCACTTCCCGGGACCAACTCTTTCAGGCTGTGTGATGCATTAGTTCTCAAAATTTTCATTTTCTTCCTTTCCGCATTATCTTTTTGTCATTGGGAAAGACTCTTTTTCTAGGTTTCTGAGGCTTTTGCACTACAGGTGGCTACTAACTTGTAAAGCCGGTCATACCATCTTGCTTGTTGCAAGTCTAATGAACAAGATTTTTATTTTTTATTTTTTGAAAACAGTTTATGGTTCTATCGGTGTTAATTATGTTTCTGCACCCTAGTAGCTCTTCAGTAAGTAGTTCACTACTCTAGCTTTTTCCTTGCATACTAACGGAAGACCAGTGGAGGTCATTGATTACATCTTTTGAGGGCGTATTGGCATCAACTCAGGGAGTCGGGGTAAACCCAGTTGTATCCGTTGTGGTTACATTTGCCTAGGAATTGACAACATGCTTATCCAAGGTACTGATAGTATTATGTTGCGGAAAAATAGCATGTACTACAATCAACTTGTACGAGCTGATAAGTTTACAGGTTTTTTTAGGATCCTAGTTGCTTGACTTATTTTGGTTAAGAAAGTGTTCCAGCTACTCTTTGGATAAAGTTTTTTAGTATTTCAGAGGACTGGTTGATTAACCTTCATGCCGCTCTAGTGTGCATCCACAAAGGCTTCCCTATGACCTGATCTTGAACGGTACCTTTTGATGAAGAATAACTTTATTAATATCTAGAACTAAACGCAACGCCATGCAGATTTTGGCTTTGTGTCCCTTCTACCCAGAAACTGAGATTGGTCAAGCTTTTCATTCATGAGCCGCCTTGTGGTATAATATTGACCCTTACATGCCATGCCCTTGTTAGACCTTAGGTTTAGTGAAGGGTGGCCCTTCTCCCATGTGGGTTTAACTCTCTCGAGTTTTATGCAAAATTGTAAATGATGGATTAGTCTACTTAAGCCAAGTATAACCTCAATGGGAGGTACTGAAACCATTTTCCTTTTCCAGAAGGCCTTCATGCTAAGATCTTGGCCCGTATTTATGAGTTATATGTTTCTGTGCATGCATGTGAGATTGCAAAAGCACTTCCTGTTGAGCATCGATGACGTTAATGATAATTGAAGAAGCGAACATTAGTAGTAGCCAACAAAGGAGGAGCCAGGAGGAAATGAAGAAGTTAAATAACATGTAGGACAAAAAAAGCATCAGGCTTCTGTGTGTGTGTTTTTTTTGGTTGAAACCGATAATTTGGTTAAGCTTCTCTTTCATTTTTGTCCCCACTAGTTATGTTTTTAACATATGCTTTGGATGCAGTATGCTCAGTGGTTTTGGCAGTGGCAATGGGAAGGAGATTTCTTGAAACTTCCAAGATAATGCCAACTGGCTTAGTTGCTGCAATCAGGTTAGTTTATCTAAAGCTGCAAGCTTCACAAAAAAAAAACTAATACGATTTATTTTTCTGATAACTGTAACTGGTCCTTTTCTGCTATTTAATACTACATTTTTGCTTTCTATCTAATGCTGCTGAATAATTAGAAAACGTTTTCTTCTCTAACCCATTCCTGCATGCTTATAATGTTAGTCTGTATATCAGCATATGTATGTGTGTCTCTGACTCTCTTTCATGATTTTGTTTCATGTGCATGTGCATTTTCCTCTATTATGATCTTCATTTTATTGAAGTCGAGCTGATTGTTTGTTACCTGTCTGCAGTGCCTTGATGACGATTTTCTATCTGTACAAGATTGTGGGAGGCGGCAATCATATTCCATCAAAAGCCGAGTGATTTTCACTTCACTTTATTCCAATATCACCTGTTGTTTCTCTATGGACATTTTGTACAACTTATATTTCCTTGTTTGGTTGCTAAGAGAACGTGAAATTCATTCACCAAAACAGCTTTTCGAGTTTTTAGAAAAGGGTGCAACCGTTTGAACAGAAAATTTCGATTTAGTAATTCAACACGGCCACATCTCATGCAATATGTGAATTGATCTTCTTCTTAGATTCCAAATCCCTTACAACAGAAATGCGCATCCTCTATCAGCTTTCAGAGCAAGAAGTAGATGGAACGGCCACCTCCTTTATCCAGAACGCCCCTTTAGCTTTTCATCTTATTTGTAAAGTTTGAAATGGACAGGGAGACGTTGAGGTCATTATCTTTATTAAAATTTATACATCAATCCCAATGAATTACTAAACAATCTTAAATCTAACTTGGACGAAACATGTTACTTCCCGATGCTTGCCAGTCTTTTAAGAAATTTTACTGTTCTTTCTATCTCTCTTCTTCATTCACCTAGTGAACATCGTGGGCATGATAACCTTAAGGTGATTACTTGATTTGATCCTATATTCACGAGAAGGTATTGGTCTCTTATAAACTACACGAGAACTGGCAACAAGAACTCCATATGCTTAGCTAACTTTAATAGCGATTGGATATAGGATCTTTCAAATTTTAGATTCTGGAAGGTCTAGACTAAGCATAATACTCGGGGCGTGCCTCCTGGCATTATAAGATCCGCCTATTAGCTATTAGAAAGAAATATTAGAAAAAGTCGCATGCATGTTGACTAATAGCTAGTTCAAATTCTGAAAGAACTGCCAATACGTGGGACGTGGGAATTTAGCAGAAGGCACCGTAAGTGAGAAACGTGCATACAAATTGCAGATCCGCCGCTATTTTTACACAAGAACTGTCAAAAAGAAAAAGTTTTTGGAATCTCTTTTTCTCTCCCGTTTTGTTTTGTTCAATCCTAGGCCACATGTTGAAAATAACAAAAACGCATACAGTTGTTTATTATGATGGATATATCTCAAAAGCAACAATAATTTTCTTTAAGACGAGTAGAGCCGGTTTTATCACCCACTGAAAATACTCTCTGTATTATGTTCTAAGCAACACAGTTGAAAATGTTCCAAGAAATTAGTTCTTCGTTAAATTTGGGAAGAAGAATCGCTTAAAGCAAACAATCACATGAGTCTGTCCCTTCATTGTGCTAACCTTTACACCGAATCATCTAACTGTATCAAAGATAATTGCTGCATCCAAATTTTACTAGAAGGGGTTAAAAAAAATTTGTTAATGACCAAATTAATTGTAGGAACCGGAGGAGCCATGAGCTCTCTACGTTGGAAACTGAAAAAATTGATCCCGTTCGCAGAAGACAATGACAACAATAGAGAGAAGGCAGAGGATCATACTGCCGATTGCATTTGCGCAGATGCATTGCCATCATCCGTTTTACTGATTACACTGAAACAGCTATAGACAAAAGGCGAGATGACAAAGGCTCCACTACCTAGTTCTCTCCTTTGGCATTAAATGATGGTTTACAACAAAAGAGAAAGATTCTACCATATGTACATAATAAATGTTTCTAAACTATGTACAGTGGTATGCGTATACACTATACCCGGTATACAAATGGCAGTGAAATGTTAACAGAAAATATATCAACAATTTTTGACCCTGTTATATTCAGGCGGCAACGATGGGCATCTCTCATTCATGTGAGGATATGCATCCATAGAATTATACCCTGGCAACTCCATCCTATATTTTCCACGGATTTGGCAGAAAGGAAGCTTCACATCATCGCTTTCATTGCACCAGTCTGGAAGGTGGCTTGAATTATCTTCAAAGAACCTGAGGCTGTAAGCATCTTTTATCTGCATGGGGAAGGCCAAACAATAAACATCGTCAACCAGGAGTACCTTAGCTTAGACACGAATGCGACAATATTAAGGTCCATCATTTCATCATTAGAGAGCCGGTGGAGAATGAAATGAGCTTTCCAGAATAAGAATGAACATTATGGGATGCTTTATCTCCAACTTTATCCTTTTTTATTCCAACTCTCCTGTCAATTAAAAGATGTCCTTTTCCTTTCATTCCTTTAAAAAGAATAAGTCCAGGAATGGCATGAATAAGATTCAAGACAATCCAGTTACACTCAACCAAGGATGCTACTGTTTAATGCTTCATCTAGCTGAATTCCTTCACCATTGTTTCAAAGGCAGGACAGTCCGTGGTGGATAATGTTATCGCTGCAAACATGCTTTGCAAGCGAAAAGAATCCAACCATGTGAAGGGATGTCCTTTTCCTTTCATTCCTTTAAAAAGAACAAGTCCAGGAATGACATGAATAAGATTCAAGACAATCCAGTTACACTAGCAATTTCAAAATGGCATGACAACCAAGGATGCTACTGTTTAATGCTTCATCTAGCTGAATTCCTTCACCGTTGTTTCAAAGGCAGGACAGTCCGTGGTGGATAATGTTATCGCTGCAAACATGCTTTGCAAGCGAAAAGAATCCAACCTTGTGAAGGATAAGCAAGGAAAGAACCCAGGATCACAAAAAAGTCACAGTATGCTAATCTTAACATAATAAGTTGATTCATCTATATAACTACGCAGGGATTCACAGATCAAAAGGTGATTCATTACTTGGGTCACAGGTTAACTTAGTTTTTCTCAATTTTGTGATATTTCACTTTTTCAAAACTTACAGTGAATTCAGCTACTTGAATGGAGTTTGTGATGGGATCAAACAAGCCAGCCTTCTTATATATTTGAAGGACAAAGGCAATGCAGGACGTTGAATATCCATCAGTATAAAGCCAATCATCTTGTTCAGGAACTGTCAGCAATTTGTCAAATGATATCCCCCGCTTTTCACTCTCCACAATAATTTCAGGAAGCTCAAGTCCCTGCAGAAAAACAGAATAGAGAATCTCAAATCAGCTATTAACTATAGGGAGGTCTGAATACGGGAAAATAGGAAAGGATTACTAGCAGTTACAGCAGCAGATGACGAGAAAGTAAATGAGTCTTCGCTATGAAGCAAAGACTCATTTGGCAAATGAAGATCATCACCTCAGTTCCAAGCCGTTTGTTTAGTGCTTCATTCCACATATTAGCAGCATAAGCAGGCTGGATCCGATTCCACACTGTCATAACTGAAGCAACCTGCAGGCCATTAAAATATTAGAGTAATCACTTTTTTGACCAGAGATAGGATTGAAAAGAATATATCTCAAAGCCAATTGCTGCAATGTTCTGTAACATTTTTTTTTTCTTTTCCTTACCAGTATCATGCCAATGAATGTATTGAGAGTTCCCATTTACAAGCCAACTGAGAATTGTCTCAGATTCACCTATTTTACCCGTCTTATAATCGAACCAATGAGCAATCTATAATTTTATAACAAGAACCTTTTGTAAAATGCAGCATGAATATGTATTTTGCCTAAGTCTACACATAAACGCACACGTCAAAGCAGTTTGTGACATAACCATCACCTAAGCCTTACCAATGCAAAACTATAATGAAAGAGTTCTTCCCGAAGTTTAAGTTTCTAAGTGCTGGATTCTGTATAACTTGCATCCAATGACAAGGATCTATCATTTGCATCACAGATATCATAAAATTAGTTAACCATTTTTTTGGACCAATGGATAGAAAATAAGCATGCTATTAATAAAGGATCAAGGATAGAATCCAACAGCCTTGAAAAATGACCAATGCAGTCAGCATCCGGTCAAACAGGTTATAATATCAAAGGATGATTGAGAAAAGTCAAAGAGCAATGCAATACCAAGTGTGCATCCAACGGCGGTGGATAGTTGTCTGCTATAGTATCTATCCAACTAAATATCATATTATGGTAACCATATGGCTTCCCTGACATGCTTAATGCATATTCCCATGCAGCAGAATTATTGAACTTGGCCCTCATATCAGGATGCAAAGGAAGCAATGCAATATGTGGATTGGAGTCATCCTTAGTCAACTCAAAATTCCACCATTCCTCCCAAGGCAACACAGCAATAATATCTTCTCCCTGCATGTAAGATTTCAGCCAGACCATAAGATATGATACACATACCAATTTAAATGTGTTTGTGCATGTAAAAATACTAAAGGACAGGTACAAATTTAATAGTAAACCTACAAGGAAGCAATCTAGAACAGTAGCAGCTGATACGACAGTTGTTAATTAAAAGAAGAAGGAAAAACAACAGAACTGCATCTGGAACTTTTAGGAAAAGAAATCCCCATGCCATGGCCATCACTGGATATTAACTAAACCATTAATGAATATCAATTCATCATAAACTGCATTGTCCATGTCAATGTACATCTAACCAATGTATGTGAATGATTCAGATCGATTGTGAAATGACCTGAAGATTTTACCTTCTCATTTTCATGCCCGGATTCTCCAACCCAAAGATTTCCTTCAGAGTCTTTCAAGCAAATAGCCGTATGCCCAGCATAAGCTCCAGAAACCCACTTTTCTAATGTCTCGAAACCACCCCACCTCCCGCGGATTTTAGATATTGCTAGGAAATCTCCAGAATGAATGTCAGCAACACTGATATTTGACACCCATGGCTCTGGACGTGGCTCAAATTTTGCACCCATATGTTTCTTCAAGAAGGCAAGATTTGAACTCTCCCCCCATCCTGTGTTTGTGAAAAGAGGCAATACATCCCATAGAGCTAGAAGGGTTCCCAACATCCCTGATTGCATAAGAAATATAGAGACCCCATTATTTTTCACCTGGTGTCAAATCACACAAAGCAGATATTATTATGGAAATCACAGATTAAATCTTCATAACAAAAACCAAATTAGAAGAGGAGAATTTACGTATTCAAACTCAGATTCTCCTTCCCATTCCTTAAATTCAAGGGTATGTTCCCGACCAATGAAGTAGTAATCCCATGTTACACGATAGGGAGTTGCAAATACATAAAGATCCATACATGTCCAACTGTGGGAATTGCTGGTCTGGAAATCAAAAGATCAAAAAAATTGTAAGAAGAAATAGCGTCACTATTCAGTGAAACATATCCCAAACACAGCCAAACTACCACTACTAGTTACAGTAATTATATTTATAATATATAATCACGTTAGTACTACTAATACTCATTATATAAAACCATAATTGTAAAATACAACCAATCTATAATTATTGTAATGGAAAGAAAGAGATGCAGAAGAGCTGGATGAAAAATAAGCGCGACTTATGCACATCCGAGAATACTCTCGGCACTCACAATAGCAATTTCCTGACACCTAAAATTTTACTCTCTATTCGAATCACCAAGTAAACTCCATAAAAGAAATTTACAGTTTTCCTCTTAACCATACAAAAGAACTCAAGAAAGGACCTCAGCCAATCAAGAGAACTTTATATTATCAAAATCAGAACTGACATCCATTCCCACAGACTGAAATTTTAAACTGTAAAGCTGCAGAGGAAAATTGGATCCGTCAGCAACTCGATTGATTAAGGAAAATTGGTAGTTAGGTGAACACTGTTTAGGCCTAAAATACATCAGCCCTATGGAAAACCAAACTCCGAGCTATTTAGATGATAAACAGCAAATACCACCAGCTGAAACAAACTTCAGATTCAAAGAAACTAAAGGGAAACCAAGAAAGGACGTACCTGAACTTCAGTGATAAATAAAGAGAAATAAAGGGTGCCAACAAAGCATAAAACAAAAGATAACGGAGAGAGCGACTACCTTAATATGGAGAGTCCCTCCTCCCCACTGGGTGCCGCTTGCGTTGTTGAATTCCATCCAAGCGTGGTTCTTGTAAAAGCAAGCACCTTTCCATTCCACAGAAGAGTTAGGGGAAGAGACGGCACCAACGAAGGAAGGAAGCAAGTCAGCCGCACCATAGACGGTGTTAAGGATGACCTTCGACATCTGTCTTGGTAAGAGAGGAAGGATGTCACTGGGGCGGAAGGGCAGTTTGAGAGGGTACCCATCTGAGAAGGGCGCCGTAGAAGCCAAGACCAACAAAAGGATCAGGCTCAAGGACCAAGGAGAAGCTTCACGGTTGCCCATGGCAGCAGTCTGAAGCACTGTACCAACCAGACAGATCAGAACAATCACGCTACTCAGCTTACCGGCCGTTCTCCTTCGTTTTGCCCCCCTTCGCCTCTCTTGCCTCTACGGACGGGCGGTAGATAGAGAGAGACAGAGAAACCACCAGAGCCGGGTACATTTGGCAATTGGCATTGGTATATACCTTTTTGGATTCTATAAGGAAGAAATGCCGATACAGCCCTCCAACGTCAATCAACGGCGTTCGTGGAATGGAATCATTTGGGATCTGACGAACCCACAATTATTGGACTTTCCGAAACATAAATTTTGTTGGTGTTTCAATCGATTTCTACTTTTCATAATCATGTTTTTTTTTCCTTGAATTTTTCGAATTCATTTTTTTTTTATTGAATGTTCATAGAATCCATCATTCCATCCAATATTGACAAGATTACTGAAGATAAAAGAATATTTCTTCTCAGCCCGTCAAACTAGTTGAGTAGCTCGAACGCCACCAATATAGGCTTGCGTGATAAGTTCTAACTCCTAACTAATGTGTTTAGATACCAATAAACTATTGGGATTGAAAACTCAAGTAGCAGTTCTTGCCATTTTCAGTACTTAGAAAAACATATCAATCGAACTAGGTAGCTAACCCCATCGATCGATTGGGCAAGCCGAGCCGAATTCGGGAACAAAAGTGGACCTCAAGCTATTCAATCAATTTATTGAAATGAGCTCCAACTTGGCCTTACTAGATTTGTTTTGGATGAACAAGTGAATAATTTTAGACGTCAGAGCTGCTTTTGGTGACTCAAAGTGAACTGAGTAAAAAATTTCAGGTTAAGGAGCATTCTCATTTTCAAGTTTCAATTTTAAATTTTAACAATAACTCATATGTAAAAAGCTAAAATTAATGAAGTTTTGATATATAAATAAAATAAATTTTGTGGGCTGTTGTGCAGGAGCAGAGAAAGATTTTTTTTATTTAAGGGACGTTGAATAGTATCTTCAAAATTTACACATTGGCGGAACAATATTTTTTCAAAATTTGTATGTACGCCACGTTAAAACATTTCAAATATATATATATATATATATATATATATATATATATATATATATATATATATATATATATGAAGATACTATTCAACATCCCTTGAACAAAAATATCCATCTGTTTATTCAAAATGTGGCCAAGGCCTCTGCACGTAGCTTCATCATTGGTTATACTCATGCTATACTATATATATATATATATATATATATATATATATATATTTGAAGATACTATTCTGCACGTAGCTTCATCATTGGTTATACCTGTGCTATACTTTAACTTGCATATTGTGGTCACTTTCCTCTTTTTTTTTTTGGGCAGTACGTTGATACCACATGAGTTCAAAATGAAAATGGCCGCCTACAAACTTCATCCCGTCTGTTGCGTCTTGAGTTTAGATTTGTTTGATTTCTCTTTGCTATATGAAAGTTAGATTGCTAGTAAAACAGAATTGTAAGTTCAAATCATGGGTTGGACAAATTGAGGATTTACCAAACAATACGGTTCTTGCCAAAAGAAGAAAAATAAAAGCATGGGTTTGAGGTCAATTGGAAGATTATTAGGATTTGATATCCACCATGGATTTAAGTCCAAACCCTCCTCCTCTAATCTTAAATTTGACCTGTTTCAATGGGAATAAACAAAATAAAAAACTTAAGTGTGGACCTTATGTCTGACCTAAGATCCCTAGTTCGATGAACCATAAATCTTTTTTCATATCAACAAAAGCTTGCTAAGTCATATCCATTTAAAAGGTTCCAAGTATTTAAAATATAACATTTCAGGGTGACCGAGAAGGTTATTCTGCCGCTTGGGCGAGAGTCGAAGCTCCCCTTGTCTCTAAGGTCTAGAGCTGCGACCACACCAAGTGGTGAGATCGTCATGTGTTTCAACTTGCTTGTAAAACCGACCTCCTTATTGTACAAGGAGCATAGTTGGGTCTTAAACTTAAGTCTGGGCAATGGACCCGAGTACCTGACGGGCACCAAGTACATGATAATATATTAGGTCAGTCCGCATGGGCTCAATTATTTTTTTAATCTTTATTTAATTTTAATATTTATATTTATTATTAAAAATATATTTTATGTTTTTTTTATATTAAACATATATTTTTTAGTTTAATCGGGCCGGGTATCGAGTATCAGGGCCAGACTCAGGTTTCAGGCATCGGTTTGACCCAGACCCAACTCTTATCGGGCCGGGCCAGCCCAATGCCTAGGTCTACTTAGACTGGAGACATGCTTTAGTCATGCCCCAAGCTACGTATTAAGAAGAAATACACCAAACATGTTTAAAGAGGTTAACATGGACAGTGCGAAAGCCATAAAGTGGGTCGTTGGGGACAAGTGTTAGTATGAAAGTAAAGCTGGTTATATGCATTGCCTAGTGTATGAAAGAATTGTACACTGGGGAGTGTAATGATCCAAATACCTTTGGTAGTAAAAAAAGGAGCCCCTCTAAAAGACAAAAAAAAAGTAGTGAAAAAGTCAAAAAGTTCAAAAAAGACATTTCTTAAAAAATCACCAAAACTACCTTATTTTTTTCCGGTGCATATCTCATGCACTCAACTCACTCTTGTGTGGAAAGGATGACTTTCATGTTGTCCGGACATAGTTAGCTCTGTGAGGAGGAATAGTTTTGTTATTTTTTAAGGGGGCTGTCCTAAAAATGCCAACGGATTGAACTATCTTCGCTTTTTCGGATATTCACATATTTATATTTAAATTCAGATTCTAAAGAAAAGTCATACCTGAATCTGAATCCAAAATCTAATTTTACAATCCGAATCTGATCCAAATCCAATTCTTATATTTATATCTGAATCCAAATTTTGCACGAATTTTGCCCGTTTTCAAAATGTAAATGCATTAGATATAGGACATTTATCTTAAAATGAATCTGCTCCAAATCCAATTGAATGATTGGATGTCATTCCTTAAATCCAAATCCAATCGATTTTTATTGGATTTTAAAATTTTCTCATATCTGATTTTTTTTTTATCAGTTTAGATTTGAAATCTATGGATCTGTATGATATGTTTTTGCTGATATAGCAAAAGATGCATGGTAAAATTTATGGTTCATCAAATTAAGGATCTTAAATCTGATTAAACAACTATATTTGAAAGCCTTATTTTACCTTTTTATGTTGAGAAAAAGATTGATTTAGGATTAAAAAGGGAAAAATATGATATTAGATGCGTAGATTTCAAATTCTACGGATCTTAGATCAAGGACAGTCAATCTTACTGAATTTTAGATTTGACGGTTTGAATTTATGCACGACGACCTTAATGATATAGTTCTAAGAAACCATATATTTCAAAACCATGGCTTTATTGTCTGCAATAGCTCTCAAGTTTAGGGGTGTTTGATAGCCTCATATTTGAGATCCTCGGGATTTTAAGAGCTATGGATTTCATATCAGACACTTTTTCCTTCTATTTTAAGTCTAACATTTTCTATATCATGTCAGATCCATGGATTTCAAATCTAGTGTAACCAAATGCCCCCTTGAGGATTTTAAGGGCGAACAAGAACCTAACTTCAGAATCATAGATCTTCGGATGACGGATGCCTGCAACTCGAGCATCATATTGAAAAACAAGAATTCAGAACTCGAGCATCATATTGAAAAACAAGAATTCAGAACTTAACTAGGTAGGTAGAAACCAAGGATCTGAAATATCGAAATCTAACATCGTCAATATTAAATAATTTGAGATCTTAAATCTGCAATGTACTCTTTTGAAGACTTTTGCAACCATGGAAAAGGTCACACGCTACATGTCCCCAGAAGAAGAAAAGAGAAAATAAAAAGCTGCCGTGAGTGGCCCAAATGACTGTTTGTTTGTTATCTACTGTATACTCGCTGGCTGCATCATTGTTGGTAAAAAAGAATTATATTTGTGATTATGTGAGTCGCTATGCATGTGCATAGTGTGTCCTTAAAAAGTCTACTCATATATCTCTAAGCATAGTCACAAATAACGTCTCGGAGTTTTAAACAATGATGTTTTTCTTGAGTATAATATGGCGAATTTGAAAAAAAAATATGGTAAATTTTTAAAAATTTTAAAAAACTAAAAATAAAAAATAAAATAAGTGAGAAACTAATATAACAAGATAAGTAGAATTGCAACAAATAAAAAATTAAAAATTAAAAAAAAAAAACTAGAAAAAGGCGATGAATCTTGGTCTAGAGATGCATAACTCTTCCAAGCCCAAACGACCCTAATCTTTTTGCATAAAGTATGAATTGGTAGAATTCAAATGGTGAGCAATTGGAGTAGATTCAGATACAAAAAAAATTAGTATTGTACAAAGAAAAATGACTACTTAACTACTTACTTTGCTAGACGAAAGAGTTTCTTTTTTCTCTGGCTTTTCTTTTTCACAAAGCCAAGAATAGGTCCTAGATCCGTGCCACTTACTCCTATTTGGTTGGGCCGGGTTGGAGGTTTACATTAAAAAACTGAAAAAAATGAAAAAACACGTTTTCTTCGTTTTTAACATTTTAAAAAACATGTCTTTTTAAGTTTTAAAGACTATTCAATGTATCGCATTTTTTTGTATTTTTTTCAAAAAATAAGTCTTTTGCAGCTATATTTCTAGGTAGCTATCACTTTCCATCCATTCCCCACCATTGATGACCTTAGCCATCAAAATTTACGTTAAAAAAGGCTAGAAAGGAATGGACACCGTTAGTCTTAGGTGCTCATCTGTAGAAATCATGAGATCCAGTCATCCTCACTGTGAGGATGAATTTGCTCTCGCAAGAAAAAAAAAAAAAGACAAAAGAAATGACAAGAAAAGGAAAAGGCACCAAGAGTGCATTGATTTTGAACCAATCATTTGTTTTCTATGCTATCTTTCTTTCTTCTCACATCAAACCATAGCATATGGCTTGACTAGTAGCTGCTTATTTCAAGAAAACCTGGTTAAAAACCTGGTCTTCTAAATAATGTATATGAGTTGTATGTACATAATTTATCATTCCGAGAGGCATAACATAGCTGATTGGCTAGAAGGATAGGTAGAGGATATATCACGTAGGTGATATTCTTTTGAAATACAAACAATGGTACATATGATACTCGAGTTAAAAGATTTATTGTATGACTACCCAAATTTCAAGATATCCATATATAGTTTAAAAATGCATTGACAGGTTGCTTAGTTCAAAGTCCAACTTAAGTTCTATTACTCAAAACCCAATTTGAATAATTCAAAATTCATATGTTATCGGGTCAGACTTTTGTGTTGAATCTCGGTTAAATATCAATTGAAAATTGCAGATTCAAGAATGGAAATGTATAATAAATCCAAGTCCAATCAATAATGATCAAATTCAAACTTCTTTACCTGATTAGAACAAACCAATTCGATGTACCCTTCGCACAAGCAAGCGATAGAAAGCTGGAGACATGGAGGCCACATATGAAGGTGGAAGAAGATGAAGTAGCTAGCGCCTTCTATTCAACTCCTTGACAATTGGAGGGAGGCCACAGAGGCAAGCGGCCACACATACTTTTTGTGGGAGAAGGATCCACCACACAGCACATCTGGTGACCCACAGCCTCAAACGTAGGCGCTCTCCAAGCCGCACTCCCTCCCTCTTGAAAACGACGCCCTCTCCCTCCTTCCTACAAGCAGAAACAGCAGGAAGCCGCAGAAGCCAGCGCCGCCCCTCCTTCTTCTCCTTCACCAACTCATTAACTTCACTTCCACATGTGTTGGTAGCCGCTCTTCCTTTCTTTCGTCAACCTCTTCATCATCAATCTCGTGAGCATGGACTCGTTAACGAGGCCCTCCTGCCTGGTTAGGAGCAGCCTCCACCGTAGCCTCTTCTCTTACAAGATGACTTCGCTACGAGAAGTGAGAGCATCGGTTTCAGTACAAGAACCAGAGGCTCTACGTGCCTCTGCTCTGGACCTGCTAGTCACGAGACGGCAACAACCACCGTCTGCTGCCATCATCACCACCACCGTCGATAGTGCTCCTCCCGGCCGCGTGACGGACGATCCGAGCTTGAAGTCGACGTGGGCTCACCGTGCCTGGGTTGCATGTGGGTGCGCCAGCGTGCTCGCCACCCTCGCAAAGTCTGGGATAGCGGCTGCAGCAGCAGCTCATGGGGACGCCACGTGGGTGGAGTGCCTCCTCGCCGGCGGATTGGGCTACCTCGCCGCCGACCTCGGCTCCGGCGTCTACCACTGGGCCATCGACAACTACGGCGACGCCGGGACCCCATTCTTCGGGCCTCAGATCGAGGCCTTTCAGGGCCACCACCGGTGGCCCTGGACCATAACCAGGCGCGAGTTCGCCAACAACCTCCAAGCTCTGGCCCGGGCGACCGCCTTCTTGCTCCTGCCGGTGGACTTGCTGCCCGGGGAACCCGGGCTGCATGCGTTCGCCGGGACGTTCTTGGGGTGTCTGATGTTCAGCCAGCAGTTCCATGCGTGGTCGCACGGCACCAAGAGCCGGCTGCCGCCGGCCGTGGTGGCGCTGCAGGACGCCGGGCTGCTGGTGCCGCGCGCCATGCACATGGCACACCACCGGCCGCCTTACAACAACAATTACTGTATAGTGAGCGGCGTCTGGAACCGGCTGCTGGACGAGGCCAACGTGTTTGAGGCGCTGGAGATGCTCGTGTTCTTCAGGTTCGGGGTGAGACCTAGGTGTTGGTCCGAGCCGACCCTGGAGTGGACCGAAGAAGTTGATGACCGTCTTCCTTCTTGACTCAAGTCACTCAACCTAACCTGAACGTCACTAGACAAGAGTTGTTAATTTTTTTCTTGTGTCTAAAATTGGTCGACTTAATTGTCAAATTTATCGAAATAAAAGGATTGAAATGTTCACTCTGTCATATTAATTTACAATTTATGTTGATATTTATTGTTATTGATTATATACTTGTGTGTAAATTTCAGTTGAACCAGGGAATTATGACCCATGCATCGTCCATAAATGAGAAATTCATGACTCGGGATAAATTAAGCTAAATTGAAATTGTAAACCTTTGTTTTGTACTATAAGACTTCGTTTTCCACTTAAGATGATGAAAGCTGTTAGATGATGACATTTTACTACATTTCAATGAAAATGATGATATGCTTAGGCAAATTCTGCATGATATATATATATATATATTTATATGGCAGTACAATGTAAATACTTCTATTATCGATGGCCAAAAAGTCGGCAAAGGTAGTTCAAGCGTCCTTAAATCTTTTACTGACATTTAAGCCTGGGCGTCGGGCCGGGCCGCCGTCGGGCTGGCCCGGCCCGGCCCGGTTGGACCCGGGCCTGGGCCAGGAAAAACCTGGCCCGTGCCGGGCCCGGGCCCGATAAGCAGGCCCGGCAGCGGTCCCGGGCCGGGCTCGGGCCCGAAAGGGCGGCCCGGCGGCGGCCCGGCCCGGCCCGAAATTCTCGCATCGTAAAAATTTGCGGGTGAATTTTTGAAAACTTTAACAGTGTTTTCGAAAATTTTGCTAATATAGTAGACCCGCTTTGTAATTTATGAAGTTTGATATAAATATGACCCAACCCTCGTATTCCTTCATTTTTTCATCGATTTTCTCTCTCCTCACGGGAGAGAGTTCTTCTTCTTCTCGTTCGACGGTGGAAGTGGAACTTCTTCATTCTCCAAAGGAGGACGGAACCAGAGAGGGAAGGAGCAGCGACCGACGCTCACCGCCACCACCGCCTTGCTACACACGGTCGTCCTCCACTCCTCCTTGACTCTTTCATTTCAACCCCTTTTCTCTTTTCCATTTCTTTATTTATACCCTCTTCCTTCCCATCTCGCTTTTCACATAAAACCCTTCCACAGAGAACCAGAGAGAAAGAGAGAAGAGAAAGAAGAAGCTGTGTTGTTTTTGTGTACATCTTCCTTCCCATCTCCCCTTCCCCTCTCCTCTTTCTATTCCTGCTCGTCTTCTTCCGGTCTTTAACCTGTGCTCCTCCCATTCTTGACGTTTCAACTCTCTGCTCCCCACCCTTTCCGCTGCCCCTCACCCTCTCCTCTGCTTCCCCTCTCCCTTCCGTCTCCCTATCCCTCTCCTTCTCTGCTCCAGTCTTCCTCTCCCTCTTCCCAAGCACCGGCCCGTTTGAGCCCCAGTCTTCCTCTCCCTCTTCTCAAGCACCGGCCCGCCAAACGGGCCGGGCTGGGCCTGACTTTCAGTGGCCAGGCCCGGCCCGGCCCGGCAGTATTATCGGGCCGGGCCTGGGCCGAGATGGACGGCCCGTCGGGCCGGATCGGGCCGACCCTTATCGGGCCGGGCCAGCCCGGCCCGGCCCGATACCCACCCCAACTGACATTTTCTCTTCAAGCATTGGTAGAATTTTCCGTCAACTGAAAACTTTCACCGACATTTTCACTCCAGTGTAGATCTTGTTTATAGACGAGTGCTGAACGTCGGTGCTCAAGGTTGTGTTGCTGAAATCAATATCTCTATCGACGGCCACTGGCTGGCCGTCGTGAATGTAACAAAGAGATAACTTTCACTGACGTCCTGTCGCTGGCCATCAGTGAAGGTTTACTTTTACCTATAGCCAAGATCCATCAAAGAAAGTGGACTTTCTTTGGTGAAGGTTAATCTTAGTTGACCTTCACCGACGGTCCTCCAGCCACATGCCGGTGATGACATGATTTTTTGTATTGGAGGAAGAAATGTCTAAGGGCCCGTTTGATTGCAAGGAAGAATATAACGTGGTAAATTTACCACCGTAAATTTTTTTAGAAAAAAATACATGATGAAATTTAACACGCTTTTAATTTGAAGTCCTGCTGGATAAAATTAATTGTGTTGATGCACATGGTAGAATGAATGAGAGACATTTAAGTGACCGGAAAAGATGAATTTTTAATGGAGCATCCACATAACATGGTTAACTACATCTGAAACTGAACATGGGACTCAGCCTAATCAGTCTATTGTGAAGGTTCGTCAGGTTCATGGGAGCCAAAACACTGGAAGGTTCAGCGAGAAAACAGAGGAATGTTACGCAGGGAAATTAAACCATATTTCATGTTTTTTTTACATAGGGAAAGAAATTGTTGGAAGAGTACCAATTCTTTCATAAGTCCCCCTAATTATAACTGCTCTTCTTCTGACGAAAAATGTCAGCAAATATCAGTATCAGAGTACACAGAAAATAAAACAGCAGTAAATGCTGTAGAAATCAAATTGGTGATCTTCCTCTCCTCCCCCTGATTATAACTGTTCTTCTTCATATTGTAGCCTTATGTCCAACAATGAATGCTTTTGCCCTTCGAGATGCTTGTTCCTTGTGATCATCTGTTCGAAGACAACAACAGCCTCGGAAGCAAGGCCATTCTGACAAAACCCAGAAATCATGGCATTCCAAGAGCCAACATCTCTGTAAAACATTTTATCAAACACTTTGTGCGCGTCCCAAGCAGCCCCACATTTCCCATACAAATTGATCAGATAAGAAGCCACATAAACATCCGAATGAACACCCAACTTCGCAGCCCAACAATGAATGCTTTTGCCCTTCCTGAGGTTCCCATTGCTTCTGTTGCTGTTCTGCAATACAAAATTGTTCGCTAAAGGCGCGCCAGATCCCTGAACATCTGTAAATCGAGTTCATCCTCCTTCGCGCCACGCTTGTCGTCGCCAATTAAGGATTCGAGAGCTTTGATCTGCTCATCAATGGCATCGAGCTCTGTGAATCTCCGCTTGTGGAACCTATCCTCTACAACCTCCTTCACGACCTTCGTTCGAACCTTCGTTCTCCTCGGATTCCGCCACTTCAGGTTCCGACTCTGCTTTCTCTGGCTTCTAGATCTCAACCCCCTTATCGACAACTTCAAATTCGGGAAGATCATCACCTGCATTGTCTTCTGCAGGTCCGCCCGAAGAAAGAACCCACACGCTCGAAAGCAAAATGTCGAGCGGGTGAATCACCCGCTCCCTTTTACGGGAAACGGGTGAAATTTCACCTCGTTTGATGTATTCTTAATCGGGCGGATGAAATTTCACCCGCCCGTACATTTTTCACCCCCTCCTTTCATCTTATCCAGGCTATCAAACGGGACAAATGATGAAATCCCAATCCGAATGTGTCTTGGGCCTAGAAAAGTCTCATATGAGGTTGGGATGGGATGTCTCATATTATTCGTTGGCATGCAAGGACAGGAGAAAAAGTTAATTTCTGGAATGCTAATTGGGACTGGGGTCTTTTCATGTTCCTATCTACAAACTAACTAGATCTTTTTTGTTCTTAAATCTCCATGTAACAAAATCTAAATAAAAATTTTGAAAAATCATATTTTACTTCTTGTCAAAATTTCAAAAGTATAATTCTGTCATTCTCATGAAAAATTACTGGCTCTGTTTCTACATCAAAACTCTCATTCTCTATGATATTGGCAGCTCCACAACAATGAAATTATGTTGGGATCTTTGAGAAGACATCAAGCATGCATCATTGGCATTTTAGTGTGGTGGAGCAGACATTATGTTACAAGCTGTCTGTTTTCATGTTCATGGAATGACAACTACATTTATAAATCTAATGAAAGTTGTGGTCTTCACAAAGTCCTTGGCTAAGGGTACAAACAATTTAACTTTTAATCTTTAAGGAACACTCATATCCAAACCAATAAAAAATGTAGGAATAAGTAGCGGAGTTCCAATGTGACTGCTGTCGACCAGTGATTATATGCACACGCAGACATGTGCATATAATCAGAGGTACGTGACATTCACAAGCATGGTTCGATGTGATTTGAGATCACTAAGGATCTTAAATCCGATGACTTGAGGTTTGACCCTGCTTTCATTGGACTTCAAATTTGGCACATATTGAGGATCTCAAATTCTCTCTTTCTTTTTTTTTTCAGATTTGAAATCCAGGATTTGTTTACTCTGAAGATCCACATAGGAGACATACTTCCAAAAAAAAAAAAATTGAATTGATTTTTCTTGTTAAAAATAATAGATCGAGTGACTTGAATCGGTTGAAATGAGGAACCATTTGAACAAAGTGCATATTTTCGATCATCTCAAAGCCGGTTCCAATTATGTAAATGTCACCAACACGAATAAAATTTGAAGCTATTTCTGATTAAGACAGACTGTGCTCCTAAATTGGAGGCGGTGCTTTACATGAGCATTGGGGGGACCCTATCTCAAAGGAGGAGGGCGGTAGACCCTCTCTCTATATCTGCTATGGCTTCCCTTCTGGCAAACATTCTCAGGATCGTTTCCTGTGGGCTTTATGGAGATATCCGTCGCTCTTAGATCTTGAGCCAGACGACCCACCCTCTGATCCGGCGTAACTGTTGTGGGTGGCGTGCCACAGAGAGGGGCAGAGAGAGCGAGCGTGTCGTGTATCTGGTTAGTTGGGGACTTTCTCCTTCGGAGGAGAATGGCGCAGGCGGTGGAGGAATGGTACAAGCAGATGCCCATAATCACCCGCTCTTACCTTACTGCCGCCGTTGTCACCACGGTCGGCTGCTCTCTTGAGGTACACACCGTCCATCCTCAGTCTCTGCTACTCCTATTCTTGTTGACTTGTTATGGATCAGGGGAATCTTTCTGTTTCGATTGTTCTTCTTTTTGGGTTGATTTGGGGACCGTGTGTTTTGGTTTGGTTCAGATCATAACTCCGTACAATTTGTACCTGAACCCCAGCCGGATCGTCAAGCAATATGAATTTTGGCGCCTCGTCACAAATTTCTTGTACTTCCGGAAGATGGGTAATTCCGATCCTTCTTTTGTTAGTCAAGAATTTTAGGGTTTATGTTTTCTTGGCCTGAAGGTTGAATTTCTTGGATAGCAACGGTATTTCTTTCGTCAATTTGCAATTATTGGGGGCATGCAATTTTTTTTGTTGTTACTGGGGCATGACTTCTTTTTCGCTTGTTTCAGACTTCTTTTTGGTTCCTTTTTTTCTCACGTAATTTTTTCATGCATAGTGGATTTTCTTTTCAGTTCTTTCAAATGGGATGAATTCTTCTGTAGTTTTCTCTCGTTTTGGTTTGTGACGAACTCCCGGTACTTTGGTTCCAGCTTTCTATTTGTATAAACAAGGCATGATTGTCTCTTGTATGCTTAATATGCTTAATGGGGGGATAATTCAGGAGAGTTGTTATCTTTTCTTGCTCTTGTCATTGTTTTTATTAAGTTCACCAAGTCCTCGTTTCTAGGTCATTTCGTGAGCGTTGGTCATCATCATACAGGTCGCTTTTTTCTCTTTTAGGAGAAGTGAAACTGGAAATGCGGTCGTACTAAAGTATATAGAGTTTTAGCTCGTTGTTCCCTTTATATTGCATGTATTGAGGCCGTTTTCTTAATTTTTTGAACATACTGAAGCAAGTATTGTTTGCTGCAGACCTGGATTTCCTTTTCCACATGTTTTTCCTTGCTCGATATTCCAAGCTCCTTGAAGAGAATTCATTCAGAGGACGGACTGCTGATTTCTTTTACATGCTGTTGTTTGGAGCATCTGTCCTGACGGGGATTGTACTTGTTGGTGGCATGATACCTTATGTGTCCGAATCTTTTGCTAGAATCTTCTTCCTCAGCAACTCCTTGACATTTATGATGGTTTGATTTTCTTTTAACTATTGTCTATTTTTTTCTTAATGCCCACCAATTCCATGGTTATGTAACAAGTTCGTTAACAACCATGTTGTTGCCATTTTGATTGTTTGAGATGATATTAAATTCATTCGCCAAACTTTGCCTTCCAGGTGTATGTCTGGAGTAAGAGGAATCCATTTATTCACATGAGTTTCTTGGGCCTTTTTACATTTACAGCTGCTTATCTACCTTGGGTGAGTCCTGCTTTGTTAATCAGAATACAGTTATGAATTTTAACATGACTACCTAGTTAATGAAATTTGTCAATCACATATGTACAAAGTTCTTTACATGGGAATCTGAGTTCAAGATATGGACTTCTGGTTTTCTTTTTACTGATATTTTCATCAGTGAACATCATTCTGCTGACTGCATGAATTAAAATGTGCTAATTCCGCATCTAAACCTAGACTGAAGGGCACCATTATCTGATTTTCTATTGCATCAAATTTTCATGTTCGTGGGTGCATTACCTTACTGCTTAGTACCTGCCAACTGGTGTCCATTTAACTATGTGCTATTGTTTATGTTGGATGAATATTCGTTGTGTGCTGTCTGAAGGTCTTTAGTGTGCATAGTGATAGATTTGAAACATAAAAAGCATCATGCCTCTGGAGTAGGCATATGCTGTGGAGTGCTTGATCTGTGGCTTTGATGTAAATATTAGAATGATTTGCATTACTTCTTTTCCTCAAAATGTACATGATTTCTATCTCACTGACACTTATATTCTAGCATTGTTTGAGCCTGTAGCATTAATTTCATCCAGCGGTTGCTCAATTTCATTTTTTAAGAAAAGTAAATTAATGAATAATTGGTCAATTTATGTGAAATGTCATTATATCACTTCAAAGAGAAATGACACCTTGGTCTTAAGCATTTAACAACCAGGGTAATCTCCGGTGCAGGTGGCCTATAAGTTTTCTGATCAACTACCAATATGCTGCTACTAGTGATGGCCTTGAGCAGTATCCAGATCCAGTTTATCATGCTCATAGGAAAACTGGAGATGCGTAAAGCTTCCGTATCTTGAGGATTAAATGCGTAATATTGTTTCTGAGAGAAATATGGTGGTTTGGTTTTCCTTTTTTTAGTTACTGATACTCTTTGTCAGTGCTCATAAACTTCAAGTTCGGGGACTGTACAAGCTGATGTATGAGTCAATAATTGAAACCCAATTTAGAGGATTTCAATATGATAATTAATTAATTAGATGACTCTTATGAGCCATATATCTGCATGTGGATTGCAATGTCTGGTGAGATAACACAGGTAGGGGTCATTTCGTGAAGCTGTTTTTTGAGTACTACTGGATGCTCTTAGTCTTGAGAGATTAAATATGCAGCAGGTCTAAGAAAGATCTGCTAAGTTTCAAGGTCTTAAATGTACATAGGACTATGGATGGTACCATTTTAAACACAATAGCGCTAGAACGTTCATATTTCATATCATGAAATGATGGACCGGCAGATGTATCTATTGGTGAGCATCATGAACAAACCTCATATCAACTGCAAGTGTATTGTCATTAGGACGTCTGAGTCATGGACTGAATTTTTATTTGGAAATGGTTAGGTAAACTTTGAGCAAATTGATTGCTTTTGATATCTTCCCTGTTAACTCAAACCACTCATAGAATTATAGTATAATATATTTTTAAAAGGCCTGCGAATATTGACATCAGAGCTAGCCAAAGAAAAAATTGTACAGGTGAGGCATCATGGTTTTTATACTGTAAAATTGCCATCAAACTTAGTTCAGCAGCTCACTGTGGATGTCCCGGACCAGTGCACTGGGTGTACACATAAGGTTTTCAGTACAAAATAGATTTATGGTATACGCTTTCTTTGAAAATGCACTTTTTGAATCAGATGTTTTTCCTCGTCTTTGTTTGTGATCAATTTCCACTATCTGTCAGATAAGATTCTGTTTTCACTTTTCAACCATATGCTTTTCTAATGAATTGTTTTCATTGGTACTCTATGGCTTTTTTTCTGCAATCTGCCTCTGGCAATAATAGGAATTTCAAAGAACTATATCGTTATGGAATCAGTGCATTTACTCCAGTGATCTTAATAATTGCTCACCTGCAGGTTCTTCTTGGCTTTTCTATACTTGTGGGGAGCAGTCCATGGATCGATCTTCTGGTATGCACCTTAACATAACTCGTTTGCTTCCTGCTTTAGCACTATATGACTTTTCTGATGCTCCGCCCTAATCTTACGACACAAAAAGTTTAACAAATCTGCTCGATCTCCTGTAGTTGGACCAATTGTGATCTACAATATTGTGATAGCAAATAATATGTAAGAACGTGTACTGAAACTTGAAAATATTTGGTCGCACAGGGTATGGTGGCAGGACATGCTTATTACTTCTTAGAAGATGTATACCCTCGGATGACTGGCCGACGGCCACTTCGTACTCCAGCTATCATTAAATCACTTTTTGCCGATGAGAATGTGGTTGTCGCACGGCCTGGAAATGCAAGATTTGGTGCACCTATTGCAGAAAATCATGAAGATTAATGCACTGATTGTTCAGGAGCATGTGTATGCCATCATTGGATGGTGGTGGGGCACTACCAGTATTCTTTTCCGTAGACGGGGCAACATTTACTCGAGAGGCGCAATTTGCAGAAGGTGCTAGTTGTTTGTCACAGTTAATGTAGTCGGTTTGGAATATTTGCGAGGTTTTGAGGCGTACAGCCTTTCAGAATAGATACATCAATGACATGTTCTTAGTAGCGTGTATAGAACTCCCTACTGAATTCTCTTCTTTTTGGGTGTAAAGTATGTCAATAAAGATGCAGTTTGAGGGCTGGTTCCATTTTCAGTCATAGCATCTTTCTGTCAAACAGGACTGTATTCACATGTTAAACGCGGATAAACACTCCTTATATTCGGCCTGAAAAATGTGTACCGGGCTGCTTCGGGTTGGTTTTATGGGGTTCGATAAGGTTTTTGCATCAGAAAATCTGGATACTTCTACTCAGGTTGCAGACTTTCGTTATGTTTTGGGCATCTTTCTTTGAATTCGCATCGACCATGAGAGAGAAAGAGTTGAACTGTCTCAAAATAGCATCTAGAGGCAGTTCAAATGACTTTTCCTCCATAGCTAGTCACTTCGAAAAACAAACTCCATCCATCGGCCTTCCAACCAATTTGCCACAGTTTCTGTTCCATGGCCTTTTGCTGCTATCCGGTCTCCAAACAGAAATGAAACTTTTGAAAACAAATTAAGTATCAATTACCCAAAATCAAAAGTACCTGTTTTGAAGTCTCAATTTCCCATTAGAAAACCAAAATTTTGGAGTACCAGGCCTCCCCTACCTACACGCAAAAGGCTTTGCTCGTAAGCAGGAGTGTTAGTTGTGACAAGCTTCCTGGATGCCATAAGCTTTCCCAATCCTATAGAAATCCCAGACTTGAAAACAGTCCTGAATTCTAATGTTCCTCCAAATTGTTTATGGCAGTAGATTTAGGCTCCCGTAGATCAGAGTCTACCATTGGTAAAAGATAAGAATTTACTAATAAAATCTGGACCTTCAACTCAGGTTGCAGACCATCACCACCTTGTCCTAGCACCTTTTTTTTTTTTTTCTGAACTTGGATGTCCCATGAGATACAGACACAGACAGAGAGAGAGAGAGAGGGAGAGTGTTGAACTTGTCGAAAATGCATCCAGATGCCTCTCACAGTCAGATAGCGCTGTTTTTCTTTACAGGACAATTGGTTGAGACACTTGTTCAGAGAACAAGCTCCATCCATAATCCTTCCAACCAATTTTATCGCACTTTCTATTTCATGTCCTTAATTAGCATTGCATCTGCATATCAAGTTGTTTATCCTCTCGCTGCTATCCAGTCTTTTAGACAGACCGTAGCTTCCCGCAATAACTTCGATGCATTTGAAAAGAAAACCAGTGTAAATTATCATTGTTCATAAATAGAACCCTTTCCGGATGCATTTGAGATCCTTGCCAAGAGTATGCATGGTTTCTATTGGAATGAAAAACTTGCTTTGTATCAACCTCTGACCATTATCATTAAACACAAAAAACTCAGCAGAGCTATGCACGAATTCCAATCAATGAATTGCGCCTACTACATTTTTTTCTTCATTCGTACACACATCCAAGAGAAAGAAAGAGATGGCTTGGAAAAAGAAACAAAAGAAAAAGAACAGAATAGTGAAGGCCAACCCAGAACACAAGACACCAGCGATTTTGGTTCAAATTCAGCTTTCTTTAGCACCAAGGATGTCAAAAGGCTGATTCCACAAAATCCCAAAATGTACCTCTACAAGACTGCTCTCTTGATCAGCTTCTCTTGGATGCAGGGTCAGCCATGGATTCCATTTGACATGATGCCTACTTTGATTTCATATAGAATCCAGCTCAGAATATTTCAAGAGTTGAATATTCATCGGATTGGATGGTACTGTCCAGAAACCCTCTTAGGAGGTAGCTTTCGGAGGATATAAAGAACAAGTGCCGAAGGCAAGATCTCCGTCAACTTGTTCACACAAAAAAATTACAATTAGGAAAAGAACACAATGCAGACCTAGTATGGCCAAGAGAATACGTACCATATAATATATCAGATTGAGAATTGGGTGATCCAACACATCGAGAGATGCATCGGAATCAAATGCAGACAAAGCAACCTGCAAAGTAGCCAATTTTACAAAATTTAGATGTTTGATTGAATATAAACTATTAAGACAAGGAGATGTGTATAGAGACTGTCCAAGAGATGAGAAACTCACCACAAAGCATCTTATCAGAAAGCAGGTGAAGCATATAGCAGTAACAGAGCCAACCTGCTTCAGATATACAAATTTCATCAGCATGTGAAAATCACAAAAGTTGCTAACAATATTAAAAAAGAAATAATGGGGCGCTCATTAGTTGAAGAAGAGGAATAATAGCATATCCACTATGCACATTGAAATCAAGAGTAACCAATGACACTTCCATTTGGGTTAAACTACCAACCCAGAGTTACAACATCATGTGACACAAGGACAGAAGGCTTGGGTGTAAGAGAACTTTAGGAGTGAGATTAAACAACAAAAGGAAAAGATCCACATAATTTGGTGAAATAAAAATATGAATGTATACAAGCTGCCAAGATTGGAAGCCTTCAAGCATCGGTTTATGAAGTACATTCCTGACTGGCAAAATCTATATTGCATATTGCATCTAGTCAATGGTCAGCAGGTAATTTATTTTTCAGCGTGCAAAACAGGATGCTATCTGAGGAGGATAGACAGCTAGAATATCCATAGACCAAGACACACAAAAAATTAGGCTAGTTGAAGGAGAAAAGGAGTAACTTTACATTTTCTGAAACAACAAAAAATTAATGGCGAACACCCTCAGTAAAAACAAGTTCTAGGTACTTCAGTATCTTCAAGAATACCTAAGAAGGTCTGCTTCAAGAGACTCTAGTATCCAAGTTCTTTATTGAACCAGATTTAGCTTAGCATGAATCAGGGACTTCAATACAGTAAATTCAGCTTCAACTTATGAGATGGTGTTCTGGTTGCCATATCAGGTCTACCAATGGCAAGATGTTTGAAGACTCAGGGTAAATAAAAGTCTTCCGGAAGCTACGTCAAATCAAAATGAAGAAATCCTGATGCAAGGACAGTCCTCAAAATTCAAACAGCAAGTTGCATCACCTAAAAAGACATTTTGAGTTCATATAGCATAGATGCACACATCAAAATGTGAAGCACATTGGAGTTACCAGTCAACATATTTCATGCTCAGTACATTATCAGCATAATTTGTTCACAAGCAGCATTATGGTAGGACCCTTACTTGCCAGGATATAAAAATGCACGAGTCAAGATCATTGTTTATTAAGGAGTCATTATCATGACATATACTATAAAAAAAAAAGACATGGACCTCATGAAGCTTCTTCCTTCGACCCTTGGATTCAATAGGAAAGCGCCTTAGCATCATAAATAGCCTGTGTTCAATATAAAGCAGAATACATTCAGTGAATGACTAACAACTGCATAGTACTCACTTTTAGAAGTGCATAATTCTCATTTTGAAATCAAGAACAGAAACCGAGAGAAGAATAAAATATTACCTCCCTCCATAAAGCAGGAAACCTAGAGCTGCAACAAAGGATACAACTGGAAAAAAGAAATGCAATATATACCTCAGATATAGAAACAAATAATACCAAGAATCTTGTAACAACATTCTGTGAAGCAGCACCAAGAAGCAAGAAAAGCCGACCATTAGAAATGGTCAACATAGTAAGAGAACAGTCAAGGGCATAAAAATCATAGTTACAACACCTCAACATAGATATGGATTTGATTTTCAAGTATACTTATAAAGTAAAATTCCAATCTTGAAAATCACATATTTCACAATTACAAATTTATGTGTGATGCAGAAGAAACAAACCTGCTATGAATATGCTCCCAATTGACTCCACAACAGTATTATCCTTAATCCAGATGTAAATCCAGATGCAGATCTGGCAGAAAGATATTACAGTCTAAGAGAATAATCCCGAAGAAGATACATTATGCAACATATTTGTACTTGTAATAAAAAGGATCCTAAATGTATAACGGACACAACTTTATGGAGACTTGATGATAACAAAAAGAAATGATAGAACAGCAAACTGTTTTGGGAAGGGAAAAACTTGATGAATAGATTAACAGGATGTTTGTGCAGATTGATGGAAGAGTTTGGAAAGGGAAAAAATTGCAACTCCTGTCAACTGTATGAAGAGGAAACAATAATAAAATATGATTTTGCTTTATGCACAAACCTGTATAAAATATATTCCACCATTGATTGACATATAAACAATTCGGAGCTTATCCGTGGGCAAACTTCGTGCCTGTCAGCATATTAGAATTTCAAATTCTCTTCACTTGAATAAAACTAATCGATTGAAATCTATTCAACAGATCGAAAAGGAATTAAACGATGACATTCCATGTCAGGATTCAAGATACTTTGTCTAACCTGATGATAAATCTCTGCCCAGAACAACACAAGCAGTGTATACGTGGAGAAGAACAAGAGCCCGGGCAAGTCCAACAAAACTAACAGAAACACCTATTTAACATAAGCAGTAACAAGACATTATCTGCCCAACCATGATATACATTAGAAAAAGAAAAAGAAAAAAGTCTCTAGAACAACTTGAGTCATTAAAATTTTGGGAAGCCAGCTGAATTGAACAATCATACGCTAGAGACTTGAGAATCATGAAGACATGACTATGACAGACTAGCCACCAGCAGCAAGGAGAGAAGCAGCTCTGCCCTCAAAAGGATGTTATTCAGCCAAAGTATGGCACTCACAACACTCACTTACCATATGGTTTAAAGCCTTACGTAATGGATCATTTCCAGATTCTACATATTGATTTCATCATTCATGAGCTACCTAACGATGTCATATGATCATATCAAACCAATGAAAAAGCAAATCTTTTCAAGACTGAAGGGTCAAGACTAAAGGGTCAAGACTAAATGAAAGAACAGAAAATAATTATAGATTTATAATACAAAAAATAATCATAAATTTGTAATACAAATTAACTATAAATTTACAATACAAACTTAAGCAGACTGACAACATTTCTCATAAAGTTTTCCTGCATAGAAGTTACCTTTGGTGTGAATGAGAAGACTTGATTGTGAAATCCAAAGACAACTGCACGGACTACAGCACGAACAGAAAAGATGATAAGAGAAGATGGTCACACCGAAATGCATAACATACAAATTACGATAGCTAAGATCACATCAACAAGAGGAAAACGTCAACTAATTATTTAACTTACGGCCATTTACAATGAAGTTCATAAAATGGAAAACTTTCTGTGTTGTCCATCCATATTCTGGCACCCGCAACTCAATACGAATTAATTGAATCTGTGAGCAACAACAAAAATCAAGAATCAGAACCACAACCAAGAATCAGAACCACAACATGGGAACCATCCTTCCTATCCTTGTTCGAAGGATCGTTGGAACAAAACCAACTTGGGCATGCGATGGACCAGCATATTATTGGTGGAAGCTCATGAAAGTGTGATCCCTGCATTTGGTTTGATCTTACAGCAAACAAAACAGCTAAGCTTGATAGAGATGGCTTTGAGGACAACAATCATGTGTGCAATCCACTCCCTCGTAAAAATGGCGTCATCATTTACTTTTCTCTTGCATGACCATTTATCAAAATAAAAACAAATATTCAGGTAAACCAGATGTTACGATGTATCTCCATTAGAAGGCACAAAAAATTCTAAAATGAAAAAAACAAAAAAACTGTGAGAAATTTGCAAAATAAAGAGGATTAACTCTTGAAATGTAACATTTCTTGCGGGGAAATGACTTCGGATAAGCCCTTAACGAAGACATTTGCGTACGACAGTATCTATATGTACACATGATGCTTATTGCTATTTATGTTCTTACCCGTAATCATTTTGGATGCAAAAATGAGATCAGTCAGCCAGTGTATTCGGTTCAAGTTTAAAACTAGTTTTTAGAAAATGATATCAGAGCCATTTGAGTTTACATGCAATGACGCTTATCTCCTAAAGAGGCAATTTGTAACATGCTACAACTGGGAATGACTTGTGATAACATTTGAGGTAAAAGGTATTCATACTTGAGCCTAATTCTTACGTTGTATTTTGATATCGTAATCTTTTTAGGTGCCATCGAGGCAGATTGTAGGGCAGGTTGAGATTTTTTGACACTGTTGTGATGAGGATTTAATCAGCATAATGTCAGAGAGAGAACTCTGTTACACGGATGACCTAGTTGGATGTTCATATATTTAACGGAGGCAATGGGACCTCCTACAAGAACATATGAAGTGATTCTCTTTTTGCCAAGGAAAAAAGAGTATTCTACTTTAGACTGCTGCGAACTGAAGCAATCGATAAATTAATAACTAAGAATGAGACTCAGCATCTCTCGTGAAACCAAATCAACCAACCATTTGACCTGATTCAGTGTGCGAATTGGTGAAGGGCACTCAAATCACTTACCAGTCAGAGAAAATGGTTGCTCTACACTCTAGTGCCAACTGCGAGTTAGTTTTTCTCTTCTTCAGGAATTAACGTTTTCCTTCTTCAGGAATCGACTCTCGATCTCAGACACGAGACAGTCAAGCCCCTTTGACCTCCACGAAATTGCTTCCACTTTCTCCTTTCCCCACACACATTTCGAGAAAAATTTACTTTAAATCTACACTAGATACCCAAATTTTCAAAAGTTCAAAATCAAATTTTCTTTATCTTTTTCCTTTATCCAGCCCAAGATGTCCATGAATTGATACTTCTAAGGTTTCCTAGAATTGGAAGAGGAAGAATCAACCTAACAAATGTGTGCATTGACGGAATCCAGCTCGGGATTCAAAGCAACAAGATCAACCGAGCTAAACGAGCTAGCGAGAGTACGTTTGAGAGAAAGCGCGAGAGAAAAAAGAGAGAGAGTTCTGACCAGGGCAACGGAGGAGACGAGGGCGTAGGCGGCGCACAGGAAGTAGAAGATCCCATCCTGCCACCTCGTCGATTCATTGATCTCCGTCCACCAGTCAGCCGCTGCCACGAGCTCCTCCGCCACCCACCAGCTGGAGAGCTCCGTGCGGTTCATGAGGCCTCGGGCGACGGACATGAGGCAGATGCAGAACCCACCGNGCAATTATTTTTCTTCCTCCCTCCAATCTTCTCTCTCTTTCCCCTCCCTCTCTCCTCCCACCTTACAGTCTAACACATCCACTCCCCCTCTTTCTCTCTCCACCTACGCTTCCAACTGGAAAGGAGCGTCGCCCGAGACCTTCTTCTCGACTCTCTGTATCGGACGGCAGCAGAGAACGAGAGTGACAGAGAGAGCAGATCTCTCTCCCACCCGAACCTCGTGAACTCCCCGCTTTACGAGGGTACAACGGTCAAATCGTTCATCGTCCAGCACACCCATAAAAGTAGGAAGATGACTAAAATGCCGTGCGGCTAAAAATTCACCGCGATCTGCGCGTCTTAGATGAACCCTGGATCCTCGAATATGGATCTGATTCTTAATCCACATAGCCGCATGTGGTTTTCAAATCTGACCCAATCGGACCCGAATCTAATTCAAATTTGAAAGGAAAAGGTTTGTGTCGTATGTGAATCTGAATTTTAAATTCAAATTCGAATGTGGTCTGAATCCGGTTTTTAAATGAACAATTAAATCCGAATTAAAGTATTATATAATAAAAACTGATTTTCAAAATGTATGAATATTGGATGCAAGATAAGATATATTTGGAAGTAAAAATCCTGAGTTCAAGTTTAATATGAATTCGAATTCAATCGGATATTTATTTAAAACAGCAGAAGAATCCAAGTCTGATCTATTGTTGTTTATTAAATCCAAATATATCAAACCAAAAACCGACCCATAATCACCGCTCACGTTGCCTGGCAGGGACAGCGTGTACATGCGAGGACAAAAATGTAATTTCGCTTCAGAATAACCACTAAAAGACAATTAAAAAGGATATCGTGGGAGAATTTGCTGTAAGGACCGAAAGGTGCTTCTTAAATTAGAGAAAAAATGGGCACATCAAATTTTTGGCTAAGATCAAGTGTCACATTCAAGATATAAATTTTTTTTTTAATAATTCCAAAATATAAAGATTCATAGCTAATAAATAATGTATTATATTATGTTATAAGATTAATGTAAAATAAGTTGTATGAATGTGCCTGATTAGTGATTTGCAATTAAATTAGAGGTAAAATCTTGGATTTTTTTTTTTTTGGTTGTGTTGGGTGAAGGGTATATATATATACATATATATTTTCAATTTTGTTGCAATCGGGCCCGGATGGGACCAAGCTATAGTCACTAGCTACAAGCTGGCTTGAGCATGGCTTTGGATTGGCTAGAGGTCAGTCGAGCCGGTTTTGACACCCAGCCCTACTCTAGAGACTTCTTAATGTGCTTAGGTGTAAAACCGCCCGGTAGTCTAAGACTTGTCGTTTGGGGGAGGAAAGGGCAAGATAGGTCCACTCGGCCTTTGACGACCCTAAACATAGCGCCCTCAAAAATCAAACAGGAGACACACTCGCAATGCGCCAACGTGCATGTCCAGTTACGCTACACGTCGTCAAAACCAAATCCTACTTGGGTAGGTGCACTGTTCCCTAACTCATGAGGGGTTGAGTTTAAATGCCACTTTTGGACGTCTTGAAAACGTGGAAGCATCTTCTTCATCAAATGCACCAAATACAGCTTGTTAGGTGCCATTTCCGTTACATGTTGATCCTTAATTAAGTTGTGGACGTCAATATCTCCCAATTTTTACTATTTTTCGCCGACTTAAGATTTCATATATATATATATATATATATGTCAATTATTGTTCTTAAAGATGTCTAAGATTTTTTTTCTCATGGCAGCGGATACTTTGACTGGTAGTTGTTTACGGCAAACAGGAAATACCAAAATCTTTTGCTGCAACTTATGTGAGAGCTTCTCTGAGTTTGATCCGGGGCGAGATTATGGTTGTTTGATGTGAAAATTTTTTGCTTGCTCCCGATGCAATCAAACCGAAGATAGAGTTGGCTCTAGTGAGAAAGATTTTCTCAAGAATTGTGTGGAAAGTTTAGACGAGCTCTATATAATTTATTTATTTGATCACAAAAACCACCATGTAAGGCCTTCATTGAGAACATATATATATATATATTGCAGAAAACAAGTGTATAAAATATATTTGTATTTGTTTATGGGAAACTTTTACTGTGCAATTACATTTACATGCAAACAAAAGGAGCCTCATATTTTTTAATTTCCTGATATATGATAAACATTGGCTTATAAATATCAAGGCGGTTGTGAAATTTAAAGCCGGAAAGTGACTTCAGTCGTATCTTGACTCAGCCTGGCCCGGCTGAGTCTTTAAGTAAAAGTTAAGAGTCAATTATAACGACTTGCCAGTTGGAAGGAAAGGTATTAAAAACATACTAAAAGTATAATGTGATCGTAGCGCCAGTATGGTTAATGATTAAAATATTTTTGATTAATCAAAAAATCAATTTAAAAAAAACAAAAATTCAAAAAAAGTGAAAAGACTGACAAGGACATTTCTTTCTATATAATTACGGAAATGTCATCCCCTTTGTTAGGAATAAAAGATACGTGCAAACCTCTGTTTCCTACTAAGAAAGGGTGTTATTGACATTGTTGTTTAAAAGAACAAGCTTTGTTTGGACGGAGGGAAAGGGACAAAAAGGAATGAACCGAAAAGAAAATAAAGAAAATGAAAGGAAAGTGAATGAGGAGGGAAATGAGAGGTAAGAAAATGATAAAGAAGATGATTATAAAAACTTATTTGAATATAAATTTAAGAAACCAAATGCATTGTTAAAATCATGTTTGTTTATTTAAACAGGGGAAAGGAAATAAGAGAATTCAAGTTGGTCCACTCACATAATACGTGTTTGCTACTTATTGCGCCCCAGGACTGACCATGCAACACACAATCTTGTTCATGCATGCGGCGGAACGCAACGAAACGTTTCTGCCAATTGGACAGGATGAGTTACTGGATTCACGTCTGCTGTTCCTATGAAATAGGGCTCCATGCACACCCAAAGGTACATGGAACACCGCCACTTGAGTCACCAGTTCAGGTCTAGTGTGTGTACCGCATATAATTTTTGAGTCATCACAATGTGATTTTAAGTCCTTCTAATAGAATTTTTTACGTAGAGTCTACATCAGCCTCCATTTTTCTCTGCTATTGGTCCCGTCGAAACAACTATGAATTCTCAAGATATGTCGCTGCCGTCGTTAACAATAGTTTGACAAGTGGTAAGGAAGAATCATTAGAGGTACTAATTAACCAAAAAAAAAAAAAATCAACCACGTGGCAACATTACCTGTAGAGTTGTCCTTGTAAGTAAGCTTGCGCATTGGGACGGCCCAACCCGACACCTAAAGCCCCCGAGTTGGAGCCCAGCCAGATTAAATTAAAAATTATATAATCTTATATAAATATAATTAATCATAATAGAATGTTATAATTATATATAAAAATCAATAAAAATATGTATTAAAAAAAATCTTAACCAGCTGAACCGAGCTTAGTTGGACCCATTTGGGCGGACCGAATGCCTTTTTTTGGGGGTCGAGTCCGTTCTCGAGTCGGGTTAGGTATCGAGTACCCATCTGATGTTCAACCCTAACATTGAACATATGATTCGGGTGAGCGAGAGGGTAAATCCCACCGCTCGAGTGAAGCCCAAAGGCCCCCCATTCCCCCTGCCTTCAGGGTCCTGAACTGCGTCGGTGTCAGTGATAGAACGAGACATCCTTTATCTGGATGTCGCGCCCATATGATTGGTAGTCGACTTTCTGATGATCAATCAAATAATTTGTTGCACTGATTGTTCCATTCTGGTTCCATTTAATGAATTTAAAGGTGGTTGAGCTCACCACCAAAGGGAATCGGTTCAATTTATGCAACTTCTTTAGGAAATCAAGAGAACGAGGGAAATTTATGACACAATCCATACATGAGGCTGCGTTTGATGCAGCGGTTGAAGTAAAAAATTTCGGAAAAATTCGTACGGGCGGGTGGAATTTCACCCGCCCGACGAAATCGCCATCAAACGAGGTTAAAAATTTCTCGTTTCTAATGTAACTGCGGCAAGTGGAATTCCACCCGCCCAAAAGTCCGAGGTCCGACCTCGGACTTTCGGGCGGGTGGAATTTCCACCCGCTCGAATGCCCTACCCCCGCCCGACTCTTCCCCCTCCTCCCCCCCCCCCCGCTCGACACTCTTTCCTCCCTCGAGACTCCCTTCGCCCGCAGCTCTTNACATCTGGTATTTCTCAAATCCCCATTGTTGCGTTTTTAGCTTAGCATTGGAAGCTGGCCTCCCTCGTTTCAACTTACAGGGACGGAGTCTTAAATCCCCTTTTGTTGTGGGCACATTCTTCTTTTCATTTGGTTTTTCGTTTGCATTCTGTTTTAGTTATGCATGTTGTTTTTCTTTTTCTTTTATCGCCTGTGCTATTTGGATCTTTCCTGTTGTTTCTCAAGCGTCACACCATCGTAAAGGGGCAGACCATGACAACGTTTGATGATATATTGAATTTCCTGCTTTTTCTTATGGCATATATTGCATTCTTTATCCGTTTATTGTTTGGTTTTTTACCCATTTTATGGTTTCATTTTTTATCTCTGTATGTAGTTATAACTGGTATTCATTTTATTCTTTTGTTTTCTCATGTTCCTTACCTAGGTTTCAAATTTAACAGGTTAAATGTTTCATTGTGCATCAAACAGGATTAAAATTAACAGGGTAAATTCTTCCGGTGCATCAAACATGACCTCAAATCAGAAGAGGAATAAATTTCAACCTGAAAATTTTACCAGGTTAAATTTGCCAGAAAAATTTACCCCGATCAATTTCACCCGGTGCATCAAACCCACCTTGAAGGAAACGTCTTCTCTTTTTTACTTTTAAAAAGGCAGACGTTAAGTTTATGACAACAATGATTTACATAATAATATTTCCTAACGAAAATAAAAAAAAATAGTGGGGGCAGTAGAAATTTTGAAAAGTGTCGTTTTCAAGTAATCAATGGTTATTTACTGTTCCACCCCCACATACTATTTGGTGCTTCGAGATGATGCTTCTACATTGTTTCAACGTGCATATCTTTCTTTAGAGTTGATGCTATGAACTTGGAACTCCAAACAAAAGAATAGTCTTTTGAATTTGCTTTTTTTCAATACATGTCTGTGCTCCTAGCTGTGGCAATGGGGATTTTTAAAATGTTAAGAAACATATTTAGTTATTTGAAAATAAACTTAGAGATATACGTATTTATTTGAAAATAAACTTAGATATATATGTATTTCTTAAAGTCTATATCAAATCGAATTAGACTCCTCTTAAAATTTCTTTCCAAAAGCACACTTGATATATGTAGGCTGGCATGTCTTATTCTCTTTGATATTGCTTTAATGTCAAGATTAAGGGGTCATTTCGCAACGAGCATAGTAACAATCTCTAGAAAGACACATGAAACAGTATATTATTGTTCTCACTACCAAGTGAAGTGACCTCTAAATGTTCTTCGTCATGTATATGAAAAAGCCATGGTGCTCAGAAGATTTGCTTTCTCAGTCACAGTTTATGAACTTGATCCTAGTTTTTACTAAGAAAACTAGTTCAGGGCGATGTTTAATAAACAATTCAAGGTGAGTGAGAGGATTACGACCCACCACCTAAAAAAGAGTCAAAATCATTTTCCTCGTCCCTAGGATATAGAGATATTATAACTATAACATATGGTCAACTTGATATCATGCCCACCCTCATAAAACACATAAGCATTACGTCCACGAGAATTGAATTGATGACGAGCCTTCCAACTACCTGCGTTATATGCCCAACAAACTGTTAGATAGAGATGGATGACTAATCAATCAAAGACATGACCAATACAACTTATTCATTAGCAGCATTACAAAGACGGCAAGCGAATCCGCACAAACCCAGAGGCTCTGATTGACAAACTCGTTGGGTTGACTCGGGAATTGTCCGAATAAACTCGGGCCAATAAATCTAGCCACAAGTCAAGGCTTGGTCAGACTCCCCCTGACTCAACCCAATTCGACTAGACTTGGTCGGACTCACCCGATTCAGCTGCAGTAATTTATATTATGCTCGATCTAATCTATGAGTCAACTAGCCGAGTGGACCGGTACCGGGTTTACCAATCCCATTAAGGGGCCGTTTAATGAATTGAAAACCTGAAATTAAAAAAATATTTTCAAAAATAAGTTTTCTCAAATATATTGGAACGAGAAAAATCTTTCCGGGTCATAAACTAAGAATCCTGACCCGTTTCATCCCTGCCGTGACAAAGGACATCTTGTTTCATTTCCGGCAAAGAGTGCCACTTCTCTGTCATTTTGAGAAAATATTTTCTCCCAAACCAGAGGGAAGCGAGCGCGATAGAGAGAGAGAGAGGGGGGGGGGGGGGGAGAGAGGAGAGAGAGAGAGAGAGAAACCCTAATCCCCCACAAAGTCTGCGCAGGGAGCCGGAGAAGGAAGTGGTGGTGGTGTTGGAGAAGATCGTCGAGAATGGAAGTCTCAGTAGCACGTGAAGCTCATCTTATAGAGGATTCGTTCGTCGACCTCCCTGACACCGACTCCCCTTCCAAACTTGCTGTTTCCATGGCGAAGCCTTCTTCCAAGGAAAACGACGCCGCCGGAGATGACGAAGATGATGACAATTACGTTGAATACGTCCCCGTCAAGAAGCGCCGGATTCTCGAGGCCCAGATGATCCTCCGCCGCAAGGGCGGCAGGTCGGCGTCCGAGACTGTTGCCGACGACCCCGAGCAATTGACGCCCGCCGAGTCGAAGCCCAGCCTCCTCGTCAAAGCCTCCCAGCTCAAGAAGACGTTGCCGGAGATTAGCCCCACCGAGCAACTCGTCCAGCAAGAGAAGGAGATGATTGAGAAGCTGTCCGATCGGAAGACTCTCATGTCAGTGCGCGAGATTGCAAAGGGGATTCAGTACACGGAGCCGATGAAGACCGGATGGAAGGCGCCTCTTGCTATCCGCCGGATGTCGGAGAAGGAGCAGGATGCGATCCGGAAGCAGTGGCACATACTGGTGGAGGGCGAGGATATTCCCCCGCCGGTGAAGAACTTCAAGGATATGCGTCTTCCGGATCCGATTCTGAAGAAGCTTAAGGCCAAGGGGATCGTCCAGCCGACGCCGATTCAAGTACAGGGCCTCCCCGTGATACTGTCGGGGCGGGACATGATTGGGATTGCTTTCACGGGGTCGGGAAAGACTCTGGTTTTTGTCATCCCGCTCATCATGGCGGCATTGCAGGAGGAGGTGATGATGCCCATTGTGGCAGGAGAAGGACCTTTTGGATTGATAGTATGCCCATCGAGGGAGTTGGCAAGGCAGACGTATGAGGTCGTCGAGGAGTTCCTCGTCCCGCTCAGGGAGAGTGGGTACCCGGATTTGCGGCCGCTACTGTGTATTGGAGGGGTTGATATGCGCTCTCAGTTGGAGGTCGTTAAGAGAGGGGTCCACATCGTAGTGGCGACTCCAGGGAGGTTGAAGGATATGTTGGCTAAGAAGAAGATGAATCTTGACAATTGCAGGTTGGTTCTTTGGTCACTTGTTCATGTAGTTGTTTTGGTGCTAATCTGAACGATAACAATACACAACTTTTTGGTGTTTTACTCCTCGTATATCTCTGCCTTCATCTACATGTGTAGCTATTGCTGCTGCTATTGTTGTTATTGTGTGTGTATTATACTTCTGCATTGTTGTGAATGCTGCTTCTAGTTGATGGCGTCGTACAGGGTAGGAGTGACTTGAATTTGTTATGGATGAGGAAATATTCTTAAGCACCATTAAATGCTGTTCTTTCAAAGATGTTTTTTTAGCAATTGGAATTTGTTAGTTTAAACTTGAGTTTTTTGGCATCGCATTTCCACTAAGTGAAGTTTGATACAAATTTGGATTGACGAGTGGCCGTACTGCCCAACCAAAGTAGCATAGTTTTCGGAATTGGTCGTTGTACATCCGTCAATGTTAACACGTGTGCTTTAGCATTTCTCCACGAAATCAAGGATCCTTCTTGTTGAGTTCTCTAATGATAGCTACTACATTTGCATCTCTCTACTTGTTAGTTTCGTTTGCATTTTGTTTTCCCTAGTCTTGGTTTCAAAGATGATGGCTAACTCCAGTTTATAATCTAAGCTGTTGTTGTGGTTTCCAAAGCTGAACATCTATGTTTTCCAGGTACTTGACATTGGATGAGGCAGATAGGTTGGTGGATTTAGGTTTTGAGGATGACATTCGGGAAGTTTTTGACCATTTTAAAGCACAGCGCCAGACACTTCTCTTCTCTGCTACTATGCCCAAAAAGATCCAGAATTTTGCAAGAAGTGCTCTTGTAAAACCTGTGATTGTGAATGTTGGAAGAGCTGGTGCTGCTAATTTAGATGTTATACAAGAAGTCGAGTATGTCAAGCAGGAAGCGAAGATTGTATACCTCCTTGAGTGCCTGCAGAAGACGCCCCCTCCTGTCCTGATATTTTGTGAGAACAAGGCTGATGTGGATGACATTCACGAATATCTTCTCTTGAAAGGAGTTGAAGCTGTGGCCATCCATGGTGGGAAAGATCAAGTAGAGAGAGAAGATGCTATCTCTTCCTTTAAATCTGGAAAGAAGGATGTTTTGGTGGCAACTGATGTTGCGTCAAAAGGTTTGGACTTTCCTGATATTCAGCATGTCATCAACTATGACATGCCTGCAGAGATTGAGAACTATGTGCATAGGATTGGACGTACTGGAAGGTGTGGGAAAACTGGTATAGCAACTACTTTTATAAATAAAAACCAAAGTGAGACCACGCTTCTTGATTTGAAGCACCTATTGCAAGAAGCAAAACAGAGGATTCCTCCAGTGCTGGCTGAACTGAACGATCCAATGGAGGATGTGGATGCCATTGTCAATGCAAGTGGAGTAAAAGGTTGTGCATATTGTGGTGGACTTGGTCATCGTATCCGTGATTGCCCCAAGCTGGAGCACCAGAAGAGCATGGCAGTTGCTGGATCAAGAAGGGACTATTTTGGCTCTAGGGGTTATGGTGGGGAAATATGATTTGCAGCCAACATCGTTTGCCTTCCTCTTATGGTGTCTGCAGCCTGTAGGATCGGGGCAAAGCTCTCTGCCGCTGAACACAGAATGGTCATGGCTTGACCATCACAAAAGATCAGACTGGTTCCCCATGTGCTGCTTCTGGTAGTGTGGCAATTATGAGGAGTCTGGTACTCGTTAATGTTTTGGATATTGCAATGAATCAGAAGCATTCGACTATTGACACGTTCCAAATGTTCTGTCAGGGAACATGGCAATTCGGTGGTAGTAACATCAACAATTGCAGTCGTGATGATCTTAAAATGCCCATTTTTTCTGTGTGTGTTCTGAGCGAGGCAAGATAAATCGTTGCTGGGTATTTCACCCGCGTCCTGATGGCTACTTGTGTCTTCTTAGATGGGTAGTTCAGCATCTGTGATGTCTTTCACGTTTCTGTTCTTCCCAAACAAGATGAATCATGAAGTGATGATGAATCTGAATCCCCAAAAGGGTTTTCTTGTTGATGTATGATAAACAATGCTAAGTGATAGTCATGGAATATGAGGAATCGATTATTTTTGTAAATGGATGGCACCCCGTCAACCATTTTCGTGTGTGCATGGCATGAAAGCTGAATATTTTTGTATCCTGAAACTTCCAGCCTGATGCATAATGAATTCATTTGCGCGACATTCCAGTTTTGCGACCTATTATTTGACTATCATGAAATTTTGCTTCTGTTTTGCAAAATTTATGGCAGCATAGCATGTACAGATCCTTATCTTGGGAGACAGCCATAAACCTTGGTCTCAGGTCATCTGAGGAAAATCATTCCGATTTTTTGGCGGACCACAATGGAAAACTTGCCTATGTTTGGGTTATTTGATAAGAAGTTGGAGTCGCATACTAGACAGATTTACTGGAAGTGGGTGGGGTTTTTGTGATTATATTCTGCTACGAGAGCCGTAACTTGACAGTATGGTGAAGGCCTAATAGTTTGATTCCTGTGAAGTGCTACTTCTTTGGATTGCAAATGGTGGTTGGCGTTGTTTTTTTTTTTTTTTTAACCGTCTCAAAAAGCAGTCTTCGACATGGGAAAAGAAAATTCAGCCTCTTTGGGTATCCATTCTTGTAACGACATTCATATCATTCAAAGTGGAACAAGATTTACTTCTTCGGCAGGTTGGACCTCTCTATTTGAACACAAGGCTCCTTGATCACGATTATTGAACCCAGAAATGATTTGCAGGCATCGATCACTTGTCTTTCTTATACTGCTAAATAAATTATTGTATTGGCTATGCCATTGATTCATCATACATCTTTCTTTCTCTTAATAATGTGTAAGACGTCGTCCAGAATAGGGTTTTCCTGGCAAGAGAGGTCAGTGCCGCAAAAAATACACCGGTAACAGGTTATGACGATACACCTGTCGCTTCCTCTGGTATCAGAAAAAGGAATGTTATGGGAATAAAACTGCAGAAAAGCCTGACGATATTTGCAAGTAGAAGGTTGTCAAAAACTTCCGTTTGAATGTGCAAAGCCGAAGCCAAGCCAGCGCCTAGGAGCGAACTTAGTGTAGAGCCAAGGTTGTTTATGGACATGAACATAGCAAAAAGTGTGCCTTCAATTCCTGGAGGGCATAGGCGGCCGGAAATGATCAGAAATGGCATCAACCTGTAGCATTACAAAAGGCACAAACAAAAGCTGTTCAATAGAAATTATCTGAAAAAAATAATTTCCAATGCATTTACAGAAATCTCACAAAAAAGCTTCAATTATTTTTCTCAAAAGTCAAGGCCTGTGCATTTTTAGCATTTTTTTGTGTTTCCAGTAATTCATTATCCTCTATAGCCTACACTCGGTATCCACCAATGCATTGAGCGGACATAGAAAGAAAAACAAAGTAGTTCAGATGATAATCAGCATCAGTCAGGGGGACGTTCATTCCAAAGGTATGGAGCATTGGATTAAAAATGTAAAAAATGATGAACAAACTCAAAGGGATGTCAGTCAACGGAAAACATATCAAACATCAGTGAACGAGAATCATACTTCAGCTGATGGACAGCATCTGCAAGAGCAGATACACCAAGCACCATCGCCTTGTCAGATATGCCGACGAGAACATTTAGTCTGGATACCAAAGCAATATCAAGGAGAATAAGGCAGGCCAGTCCAACTTGAGCCCACCTGCAAAATCATAAACAAACTAGTGAAAAGCAATATAAGAACAATGAACATGGTAGGCCGTTCCTGCAACTTTAAACCAAACCAGACTTTAATCAGGGGACAGCAAAGATCATACTTAAACCAAACTGAAATCATGAAACTTGCATTATCGTGTCCCAGAGCATTGGTAGGAAGAAAATAACCAAACTTACTTCTTTGTGCCCATAAAAAACCCTTGGACCACAAATACAGCTAAAGATTGCTCGTCGGCCTAGATGCTTCTATCAAGACTAATTTATGAACTGGATTTAGACGACCTTCATAACTACAGCCTAACAAAACTATGGGAGAATTCCTTCAAAGCACAATAATGGTCATTAAACTTTACTTGAGCAGGACAGTATGATACTCATTATGCTGCACGCGTCCATTCTTGCCTTTCTGAAGGTAAAACCATGACCAAGCATATTAACATCAGTTTCACTTTTTCTTTTAGAAACCTTGGCAGGCATAGAGAAAGATAACAAGTACAAAATTATCTTGCAACTTACATTACAAGAGGAAAATGTTTCTTTTATAAAAATTGTAGCACAAATTTCCTTAACATGTACTCGAAGCTTTCTGTGCAGAAAATGAAAATTGCCTAGTAAAATACATTATAGGGACTTGTTCCACCATCAAAATTTCTTTTCCACCTTAAACAACTAGCAGCTCTACATGGCACTTAAGTTTTGTTGTACAATAATTTTTTAAACTTCCAGGATAATAGATAAAATAAATGTGGATATAAATATATTATTTTTCATAATATTTGCATAGTATTCACACAATTTTTGATGAACACGTTTTATAGTACATTAATCACAGTTTTTCTGGAGATCCTTAGTGCTACCAAATTTTGAACACACTCGTAGCCACTAAATTAATGATCAAAATGGAATTTTTTCTCCGTGAAAAATAATGTTTTTGTAACTTCTGTCATGTTCGTTGTATACATTTTTTTAGTTTGCAGTTTGATTCATAGTTTTTACCACCCACTTTCTTTACCTCTATTATTGGTGCAACATCTAGGTGACGTAAATGAAATGTGTTTAATGTTGATAACATTAGCAAAAATTGTCTTATCATCTACTGGGTCAATTCAAGAACTTCAATAATTCTGGGTAAAATAAGAGAGTTGCTATAATACTTACATAAGAATCGTCCTTAGTTTAACATGCTTCAGAAAACGACTATAGATGATTGATCCAAGCATTAGGCCACACCATCCAACAACACGTGCTGTCCCCACAAATGATGAATCCATATGCAAGAATTCTGTCTGGTAATAGAACATAGAAATTGAAATGTTTGGAACAGTAACATGTGCAATGAAGAACCATGTCATAGGCCTGGCAAACCACAAGACCATTAGTAGCAGTCAGCAAAAGAAAGATCTTCCAGAAAAACAAAATTCTTGACTGTGTTGTTACCTTAAGATTATTGGTTGCCTAAATGCCTCGGACAAACTACAGACACCCCTACGCAAGGACAACAGCCATTTCATTGCTAGAGGCTTCTTATGGCACTTCACAATCTCAGATGGCATACAGATGTTCCTAACTGCCTGGGACAAACCATAGACACCTGTATGCAAGGACAACAGCCGTTTCAATGCTAGAGGCTTCTTCTGATGGCATTTTGCGATCTCAGACGACATATAGATGTTCTTAACTGCCTGACACAAATCATAGACACCTGTACGCAAGGACAACAGCCATTTCATTGCTAGAGGGTTCTTCTGATGGCACTTCGCAATCTCAGATGACATATAGATGTTCCTAACTGCCTGAAACAAACCATAGACACCTGTACGCAAGGACAACAGCCATTTCATTGCCAGAGGCTTCTTCTGATTGCACTTCACAATCTCAGATGGCATAGGGATGTTCCTAACTGCCCAAGACAAATTGTAGACACTACCTGTAAGCAAGGACAAAAGCCATTTCATTACTAGAGGCTTCTTCTTATGGCACTTCACAATCTCAGATGGCATAGAGATGTTCCTCAATTCCTCAACTTCTTTGGTTTTCTTTCTTCTTCTCACAGTGCCAAAATCATCAGTTTCCACCACAGGAGCATTCACATTGGAGACTCTCTCTCTCTCAACTAGATCAGCAGCTAATTCTTCTGAAACTCCTGATAACTTTCCATTCTGGATATTAGTTTGGGCATAGTCAATCATCGGACTCTCTTTGTCTGGAGTATATTCCATTGACAAATTCGTTTTTGTCATTGCAGGATTACACGAGTCAACTGAAGTATCTGCTGTATTTTCGCCAACTGAAGTGGTGCTGCTAAACGAAGCCTCCTTAACAAAAGCACATGAAAGAAGCTGGATGGAATTTAATGCAGAGAATATTATATAATTTCTGTGAATTTTCATGTTAGTTAACGAATATCCACCCAACAAGCTCCCACTTATTCCACCCAATGCCATTGCTGACCAGGATATTAATTGAAGATCCCCAGCATAAGCAGCCCTGACAAAAATAAAAAGATCATTTACCAGCTTAAAGGAACTTCATTTGATAGAGGATTAGGACCAGTATAAAACAGCTAGCATACATACCGCTCGAATCTCACTGCCTCAGCAATCATTGCATCTACTACAACATCAGCCATAGCAGAGCCTATGTTTTGTATTGTTAAAAATATGGTGAGGGATATAGATGAACTCCTCAATGATTCTGAAAGACCAAGAATAAGCCATGGAACAAGAGATAGAAGAGTTGCCAAGTTTAAGTAAGGAAGTCGTTTCCTTCCATGGATAGGGATGCAATCTGACAAGATTCTGCATATTGACAGAAGGAAGACCCAGTTAGTGCATTGAAAAGCCACCTATCAATATCAGCAAGGAATATGAGGCAGTTGCGTCTGATAGGAAGAAAGTAGAACCTACCCATATAATGGTTTTATGCTCCATGGTGATTGTGCAATTGAGACCAGAAATTGTGAGGTGGAAGGTGACAACCTAAGCATGTCTTTCAGCTGGAAAGAAACTGCCATCCAGACAAAAGATCGAAAGCCCTGAAAGCAAACAGTCAAATGTTTGACTAAGTAGTTGCAGATGTTATAGTGTCAAAAGAAGCCACCTAAAGTGCATGATATATCTAAGGATGATTGTTTTTAACCTCATCCATTCAATATCCTCCAAGAGTTGATCTTAACGGAATGAAATGACAATATGGAGCCTCCTCCCCTCTCTCTCTCTCTCTCTCTCTCTCTAAGACTCTAACACACCTCACACACACACACACACACACACACAGAGTGAGAGACAGACAACAGAAAGGTCATGTTTGTTTACACAGATCCGACATCTGCAGTGATCATTTAGTTGTCTGAGGTTTCAAAGAAGCATAGTGGATCTCAGATCCACTCTGCTGCTTGCTGCTAAATCTACTGTTTGTTTAAACTTTAAACAGTGATTTCATGCAGCACTAATCTGAGATCATGCCCTAAAACTAAAAGTACTATTTGCTAAAGAGAAAAAGAGTAACGAAAACAGACCACCTTTAACTGCATATACTCCAACATAATATACCAACGTCCCTCTTTCATTAACTAAAATGTCGTAAACATCTTTTTGTCTTATCAAGCAACAGCCACAGTTACAATTACTGTTGAAATGCTCCTGTTAACATTTTGGCATGTTTTCTGAATCGTCAGGTTTCACCAAATATATTCACTATGCTAGACTGTCTTAAAAGTCATAACATGGTTGAGAGATGAAGTTTCCCTCTCCAAAAGTCACTGTTGAAATGCTACTGTTAACATTACTTTGTCTGCTTACTGAAAACGAACATTACATTCCTAACAGTAGAAACCTTAGTCCTCCATGTCTCCAGTTTTTCAGCATAACCATAGGCCAAAGTTTTTAGCGGCTCCTTGCAAAGATATTACAAGAAACCCATTAAACTGCATGAGAATATAACTAACAGGAGTTTAATTGTTTCTTGAGCTTATATTCATTGGCGACAAACATCCAAATGGTTTTGACGGTCTACATCAAGAAAACAGACTGCAGCAAGTAAGAAATACAAAGTGCATAGGAAAAGGGAAAATGCAAAACTATGAGAGCTCGGAAGAAAAGACAGAAAATAAAGAGCAAATAGCAGCCTTAAAATTTTAACTTCCAGAACTGATAAAAAGAAAAATCATAAGATCAATTTCTTCCCCACCAGGCACAGGCAAAACAAACGTTTTGGTAGCACCGAGAATTGCATACGTTTTCAATAAAGGAGAGTGATTTAGACGAGAGCCTCGTTGAACCAAGAAAGAGAAAAGTCCACCTGGATGAAGTAGATGAAGACGATGAGCCATAGAAACGGAAACCCGAAGTTGGTACGCATCTGTCTGAGCCATGAAACCATGGCTTCCCACCAAAGACTGCCACTTTCTTAGACACGAAGGAAACGAACCAAGAAGGGGAACGCCCCCCTTGATGCGATCAGGGGAAGATCATTGTTTCCTACAATGAATCACCCATACTTACGAGGACGCAAAGACCACACGCTTTCCCTTTATATAGCTTCCGCATGACTATGAGCATTTGGGCAGAGTGGGATCGAAACGTCAAGACCAAGGCCAGGGAGTCGCAACATCGCTGACTTTTTCGTAGTCCTCTGTACTACCATTTCTGAAGAGCAGAAACGACATAGGGGCAAAAAGAGTACAAGGATTCTGTTATGGTACAAGTTCAGAAATGGACTTGCAGGACAGGGATCCAGTCTTCGAGGAAGTCAGTCTACTCGATAAAACACTGTGGTCTGTGATTGTAAAAAGCCAACAGAACTACTCACACAGAATTGACCAATGGCTATTGTCCAGAACTATTGATCTTGGGCATTTTCAAGATTCCAAATCTGATGGAAAGAAGGCCATTCATGGCTGAATTGCTGTTCTCGGTGTCGGAAAAATTGAGCTCACAACGGATTGGTGTTAACAGATGCCCATCTACATCAAGGCGAGGTGGGTAGGGTGCACAGGCTGGATCTGGATCAGGTTAGACTTGTAAGAAGGACGGGGCATTCATATCGAACTATATATAGAGAGAGAGAGAGAGAGAGAGAGAGGCTAACATTAAAGTGCAATCGGTTTTCCAAGACATGTTATTAATGTCATTAAAATGAGGAAGAGAGAGATATATATATACATGGTTGGTGTTTATATTTTCATAACACCTTATTTGAAGTTTTGGAAAGCTGGGTTTTGTTTTTGGTAACGTCGACTACCGTTAAAACTAAGAACCATATATTTAATACATGAGCTTTTACTCATTACAGACAAGATTATGAAACATTAAACTATTATAAGAACTTTGTCTGATCTAAACTGCTACAAGTTATTAGGTTCAGAATTCAAGACTGACTGGATAGCTAGCCTCCATTGGGCTGCAGTCGTGTGGTCAAACTCGATCCTATTGAATCATAGGGCAAGCACGGGCCAAGTTAAGGTGAACTGTTCTCTCCTGTGAAATCAGACTCGAATCGGGTTGTGAATACTTTTTATATGTGGGCACATATGATATGAGTAAATGGGTTGTTCCAAGGTACTTAACATAACTGGTCATTGCAGTTTGGTCCTACGTTACATCTGCAACGAAATACTTGTGGCGCCGCCCCTGGGAGGAGGCCTCCAACCTCTATCAAGAAGGATATGTACAACGCAAAGGAACTAGATACAAAAAATAACCTTGTACAGAGAAACAAGACAAAAGCAAAGGGAGGCCAGCATGCGGGGAACAGAAGCCAAAATTCTAGATCAAAGCCAAATCCTTCAATCAACTGTGCTGGATATGCAAACCAGACTCCTGACTGAGCCATCCCCCAAGACTGACCTTATCCTTGCCGGATCTATGAAGGGCAGCAATAAATCCTTTCACACAGCACTTCCAAATATCATCAGCTACTTGCTTAACAGGTCTGAACACCTCATGCATTCTTTCATTTCCAACACACCATAATCTCCATATAATGGTATGGATGCAAATCCGCCAACAACGTGTAAGCCACCCAACCTTGAAGTTGTGCACATACCACCTTCTGAGAGCTAGATGTGTCGGGCCAAACATCCTCCACTTGAAGTGAAACTTGAAGAGCACATGATTTCACACAAACTCAGAAAACTTGCGTGAGAAGAGAAGATGGTCTTGAGACTCTTCCTGCTTGTAACATAGCACACAACGATTCACAAGGTGGAGGCACCTACGCTGGATTCTGTTTGAGAAAGAGAGTATGTAGGTAAAGCCCTTAAATACCATTTTGGTGTGTGTTTGGGTGACGGTCGAAACTGGATTTGTGAAAAACACGTTCTTCACAAAAGAAGTCGTTTTCAAAAGGGTGTGAAGAATGTTTTCTCCCCAAATCTTCTTCAGAAAGCTTCTTTTAGTCTTGTCATCCCAACACGCCAATCAAACTGCAAAAATTGGTCTGGGTCTGGTTTTCACAAAACAACATTTTTTAATGGTGTCATCGAAACACTCTTTAAAGTTTTTAACTACACGGAGGACCTTGCATTTTCATTCCAAGATTTTGAGGAGTTGCCGATTGACTGCTGTCATAAGTTTCATTGCAAGAAATGCAAAATTAATGTTTTTTTTCTGTTGGGTGAGCAGGAAAAATATTTCATCCTACCACCCAATAAGAGGGTCAAAACCCCCACCCTTCCCCTCACTCTCCCAGGGTTTTAGGTCTGCTTTGAGAATTGTAGGAGTCCATGTTGGTTTTGAAGTCCACAATTATGCGGTGGTTCCATGAATTATCATTCGGATTTCCTCTGAAAGGGACCTGGAGAGAGTTTTGAGAAATGTGCATGATTCGCAAGTGCCAACTGAGTTTTTTGCATATAGTTCTTACCTTAAAAAATAAAATTGGTGAAGTTGGTGATATTGATGAAGTCGGATTGAGTTTTACTGATAAAGGAAACTCCCACTTGCTCATAGCGTTTTTCCTGAAGAAATCCAATGTGCAGTCTTACCCCCAGATGACCAACATCAATATCCTTCCAACATTGCTGGAATGAACTTTTGGATCGCCGTTCATGTATTCTTTAAATGCTTCTTTGCTACATCTGCTCGCAGGCACTTTGTTAGTAAGTTCAATAAGGTCGGATAACCTTGCACATCTTTCGCTCGAGACTTCTTGCTGTAGATGCATAGACAATTTATCTTTTAACAGTGTCGGAAAACGACCTTTATGTAGTCATTTGGCAGCGATGGGTCTCTTGCAGCAGGATCTATCATGAAGCCAATCTCTTAAAGAGCACTCAATTGCATACGCCTCTTTGGGGCAAATATAAAGACGTTCAATTCGTCCAAACATGAGTAGGAGTTGCTCCACAACTTGAATGGAGACTGGGATCATATGTCAGGATCAAATTGCTATCGGTGAGCATTAGTTGTTGATTCACAATTAATGGGGGAGCAAAACACTGGCATACACTGTGATCCAATTTTAAGTCGTTCACCAATATGCGATAAACTAAATTATGTGAGAGCAACAATATGTAAATAAACTGATTTAATTGCTCTGTCTCTGACCATCTAACAACCGATGCCTGACTCCATGCCAACCCCGTTGGAGCAGGTGGTGAAGTGGTTGATTCTGACTTTGCTAAAGGTGGATGATGAATGTGTACATCCAGTGGTAGATAAAGCCCTTGGTTGAAGATTGTGGCCAAGGAAGAAAGCCTCTGCACCCTCCCATGCGATTAATTTTAGGTTCTCCAATGACTTTGTGTCAGTCGGTTGCCAACCTTTGCCGGATTAGGGGATTGTGATAAACTGAGAAGACAGTACGCCTCGAGATTGGGATATTTTAACTTCTTGTAGTGTGACAAAGTGATTGAATGTACATGCGTTCCTTTGTACATATCTCCCTGTGTCTGTACATTTTTCTTCAGCTATATATAGTTTTGGTACATATTCATCAATAATGAAGGGTTAATCCCCACCAATAATGTGAATGTGTGAGAGAGAGAGGGAGAGAGAGAGAGAGAGAAAAAGTGAGAGATATAGAGAGAGGTGTCTACTGTATGCGGCACATATACAATAAGTATTTAGACAGTCGAACGCCAAAAACATCTTGATGCATTCTCAAATTAAAAGAGTTAGCACCAAACCTGGTTTTCGTTTCAACCATCATCAGTATAAATAACTGTCAGGTAGTCCTACCATTCCTTATACGTCTACTAAAACAGAAAAAAGATAACGGACAAAGAAAATTATGCAACTGAAATGTATAAACAACGTTGCCTTCTAGAACATTGATCTTACTGCATGTTATGTAGAAGGATCACACCATCAATAATAACGTTAATCCCTTTTTTGTACTAATTACATTTTGACACGGTAACTAACTTTTCAGGTCCTTTGATAGTGCAATATGCTAATGAAGCATCTAGTTATGGTGTCTATTTTCATTGGTATGCAATTTAAGAACAGTAGAGAGGAGCAATTGCAGGCTGGTACAGAAAGGGCCTGACTGTATGAGAATAACCAGAAGGCAGATTGTATTTGAATCTCCTTCCTGCTTTGGACATCCCCACTCGATTACAGTGTTCATGGAAGCTGCTGATGGGCCTTGCCAAACACGATTCCCAGCTATTGGTCTCTGACATCGTTTCGGCCACTGTGAATATGCCCTTTGCGTCTGTGAAAGCCTGGTAGTTTAGGACCTCCCCAGATTTTGTTATACATAGAACAGCTACCTCAGCACCTACATGAACAGGTTTGGTCCATGTCAAACATGCAGAAACAAGGTATACAATTATCATTAAGGTAAACAATTATCAGGGGCACAGGTGCAAAAACTTTTTAGAGTCAGTAAGGGGGTTGATACGAAAGCAAACTACTGGACCAATCCGATGTGTACCCTATGTATCTGATAGAATAACTGCAGTAAGCACGATGGCAAGTCTCAACTGGCACACGCTCCATATACTGCCAATACTACCATTCCCATGAAACACCAAAAAATGAACCCTGTAAACCCAAAGTCTTTGTGTTGAGGACTGGAAGTAAACCCATACAAAGAGCAAGAACATCATCATTCATGCTTCGCAAATTATTGAGAATACAAGAAATATCATTATCCTCATGGTGGATAATCCAAATTAACTTTGAGCAAATAGACTAACTATCATAATCCTGCCCCAATTTCGACCTTTTTACGATCCACTTCAGGACGAAACCAAATGACACTGGGTGCAACTAATACCGATGGAACTTGACCACAAACTAAAACATAGAGGAACAATAAGATTAAATGCTACTTTTCCCTTTTTGATGGAATAAAAGGCTAACAAACATCTGGTAGAAAAGAAAAACCTCTTCGTTGTGACATTTTATGCTACTAGATAGGTAAAAATGGTTGCTGAAACTCTGTTACTACACCCATTTTCAGACATTGGTACTTCAATCGTCTGGTTATGGCTTGGATCACATATGGATCAGTTCCCATCCAACCCAAAAGTTTAAGTGAAAAGGTGCCTTCTTCCCTCTCGTTCTTAAGCCTAAAGTCCGAAGGCATCTTCTTCCTCCTCCTGCCACCTTCCACTGCAACTCCATCTTTGACAAGCAGGGGCATCTTCCAGTGATGGACGATGACTGGCAGAGAGGTAAGTAATGTTTTTCTCTTCAAACTTTTGTCCTATTTTCTCTAATTTATTAAAAACAAAGGGTTTTCTTCTCAACCGATAACTCTTTCTTCTGACTCTTTTTTTTTGGTTTCAAGCATGTTGTTTGCTTATCTTAAGCATGGTTTCAAAGCTGTTTGTTTTTTTTTCTCTTCACATGCAAGCGTGCTGCTTTTTTCCAACCATCATTTGAAAGCCCTTCTTTTGCTTAAGCAGCTTTTGACTGCATTGATATTGCAAATTTGACCATTTATAAGCCTCATCTTCGATAGTGCTTCATGATTAAAAAAAAAAAAGTTCATCATATGATTTACACTACTATCCTCAGGAAAAAGACCACATCCCATGTGTAAAACCTATTGGAGCTACTCCATAACTCAAGCTTTGTTGAACTTGCCTAAAACATACACACACACACACACAGACATACACACAGATTAACTGACCCTTAACTTCCAACTTTTTTGTGGAAACCAATTGTATTCAGAAATGCATGACTCAGCATCCAATAATTGGGGACTCAATGGTCCATATGACCACTTGGAAACTATGGCTATGATGCTGGAATATCTGAAAGATGTGCTCATCTAGCCTTGCCTGAAATCATACTCCGTAACTGGACATGCTTCAGCAGCTCATTCAGATAGTGCCTACTTGGATCAAATTTTCAGTGCAAAAGTTTGGCCTATCTGTATTCTATTCAGCAAAACCAACTTTGATAATCCTGATATCTAGAGACAGCCTTTCTTAGACCTCAACCTGACTTTCAAAAGATTGAAGCCAAAAAATACATGACCTCAAAGATCAACGGAATAAAACCTGTTCTCCTTTAAGGATGACATGCCTTTAGTGGTTGCAACTTCCAAGCATATGACCAAGATAATCTGTGAGTCTAGATATCAAAAAGACAAATTAACAGGGGTAACAGTACATCAAACGATATGAAACCATGAGCAACCCTTGTTCATTTCAAACAAATAGTGCACCATTTAAAGGATTATTATGATGTTCTCCTATTGGTTAGCAATATACATTAGAAACATCAGTTTCCCCAGTGAGATAAAAATGGTTAGCCAAATTGTACTCTTATCCACCACTGTAATAAGCTAGCCGGGACGCGAAGAAGGTTAGGAGTCCACAAATGGCACGCTAATGCAAGGATGCACTCAGGAAGATATCCACCCAATAGATGATAAACAGAAAAAAAATTAAAGAGATATGAGAAGCATAAGATAAGCGAATGGAGAAGTGGAATCTACATATGAAGAGCGTTCCACAAGGACATGGGCATATATCCTCATTAACCAGCAAATCAAGATGCAGCAGAAACAAACTAAATAAACCAACAAATTTTCACAAATTTTAGGATATGATCAGTCAGCAGAAACCCCAAAATCTCAATCCGAAACAAAAGTCACAATAATTCTCAATTGCCACTCTGCTCATTGAAGGGCTAAAAACAAACATTTGCAGACCAAGAAGAAGACATCCTCAAGAACACCTAAAGCCAATCCCTTACACTATAGAGAATTCCTAAAGAAACATGCAGAGGACAAAAATAACTAACAGGAAAAAGAAAGGAAAGAAGGAGGTTGAGCTTCAATTACCCTCCAAGGCGTGATCTTCCGGTCCAACAGCTGAATCGGAGCACACATCACACATGACTCTGCCATTGATTTCTCCAGTCCATGCCAATCCGTAACCCACAAAAACAAGAAGAAAGAAGAGACCCACCATGATTCCCTTCGTCTCCATCTTCATGTCTCTCTCCCTCTCTCTTCTTCTCTCTGCCCACCGTTTTTTCACCCTGTCCTTTTACACTCAGAAAAAGCACGCGCACAGGAGTCCCCGCGCCGACACTCGAGTTTCCTGGCAGCACGGTCATCAGATTTAGGTAATCTTTAATACGGGAGTTCACTTATTCTCGGATAATCTCAGAACCGGCCTCATATTATTGAATTTCCTCCTTCGGGGCTCTTTCCGAAAAAATTAGTTGAAGTTTTCACTTTTCATACGAGTACCATGAATTAATTTCTTCATATGGATACGATTTACCTTTGGCTGATAAATCCTAAACGGGCGCTTCACTTTATCATCATTTTTTAATTTAAAAGGTTGCTTAAGATATGCAAAAAATAATGTGTTTAACGACTATTCTTAATTTGAAAGGCCTCTTTGTTCCGAGCAAGTTTGGATTGAGAATCCCCTACTTGCTTGTGCAAGGGGTGCGCTCATGTGTGCATCCAAGACCTTTTTCAACTTGATGATTATAAGTTAATCAATATTATCAGGGCTTGTACTCATCAAGTGCATCAGTTTGTTGAAAAATATGAGGTCAACACGTGTTTCATTTTTAAAAATTAATTTAAAGCATTTAAAATTATTTTCAATTTATAAAATGAAAAAGGATATTAGCCAGCACATATTGATACAGTGCTGATACTTTATAACATTGCTTGTAATTAAACTGGGTGGTTGTGAAAAATATATAACTCTTATAACAAATTGAGCAAGATTGGTATCTACGTTTGAGTCTATAGTAAAAAGGGTGAATTTCCAAAGAAGAATATCAAATGGGTGCTTAATAGGAAGAAGAGAAAAAAGAAAAACGATACAAAAATGCGGAGAAAATGTTTGATGGGAATGTGCTGTGTATACAACGAATATTTATATGAGTTCTTGTTGAAGAACACATTCAAAAATTTTCTTATGTGTTCTAAAGGAAACAAATTGGGACTGGACCATGATAACAATTAAAAGTTCTGCATCCTTAAACCTCGTTTCATTTCTTCGTGCATTAGCACAACATGGGCCCTAAAACTTACTCTAGATAGTGGTAAAATAAAATACTACCAGGGTAAGGTGGCATTGGTTCTTCCGTGAAGGGAGTAGCATAGTTGGTCGGCTTTAATGTTATGCTATCGATGCATTTTCAGTTTGATTCACATGGGTGCTACTCTTTTAAAATACAAATGATGGCAATGAACGACACTCAAGTTGAAGAATGTATTGACCCCTACAGGGACAGGAAGAAGATGGGGGCTTCAACTACTTACTTGGACCGTAGGTTTCCTTCTGTTCACCCGAAAGGTGACATTGGTCCTGAGTCTTGTCACAGATCGACTAAGTTCAGAGCCTTGGGAAGACTAAGGACTCATCCATGATAGACATCATGAATTCTTCTGAATTCGTAAAGAGCCACCCAAGTGGCAGCTCAAATGTCACAGAATTGTGAATAAGTTCATCACCAGTCTAGCAACAGTTCCACGCACCCGGCCAGGGCTTTCAATTCAAGCCTTCAAATCTAATCAGGTTAAGAATTCAATACGTGAGGCATCTCTCTTCAAATGATATGGTAATTAATGATCAGCCTAATCCCAGCTTGCCAATAGAAAGATGTTTGTCATCCTTTTGTTCTCTTTCTTGAGTTCAGATGGCTCCATGCAAAATTAGTAGTAAGGTTCAGAGAGTTCTAAACATGCACATGATTTTGCTAAACCAGGCATTGTTTACAGTGTTCAATTAGACATAAATAAATCAGAATCTTAATGTCACGAAAGGGACTTCTCTTTTCTAAAGTTCGTTCATTTCCCTCTCTCTTCATACTACTTCCCTGAATCTCACTTGCCTATGCTAATAGACTAATAGTCTTTTGACTCTTTTCAATACATCCACCTTCCTACTGTCACTTCACATACTGCATTCTTCACTATGCTAGTAGCTATGGCCATTGCAACAGTCGGCTATGGGCTTTCAAAGGCACCAAAAGCATGTATCTAGCCGTCTGATGCCTTCCCATTATGAAAAGTTGAAATATCTGGCCTTCTCATGGCTACGGCCAACTCTAGCTCTAGGGGACCGTCTTCCTCTTTCCTTTGGTGGTTAAATTAAGGATTTGGAGCTTAGAAAAATTTAGTTCATGAACAATAGGTCTGGTTTGTAATCACCGTAGACTCAGAGAAAGCAATAAGTGAGCAGTTTTGAAGGGTGTTGAGGTAAAGAGTTTAGATGATTGCTTTCTATGCCTTTTTCTTCTGTTTCCTTGCTTATATTTTGTTTCTCAGGCATCTTAAAAAGTATACAAAGCAGTAATTAGCAGGAGATGGGAAACTCTTTGACTCGCATTGGCCAAGTAATCAAATCCTTCAATATAAATCCGAAAACAAAATGGTGTGGAGTTACCACTTTCACATGGAAGAAAAATCAAACAGAGTCGTCCTTTATCATTATGAAGCTGCTTCTTGCATTGGGAGGCGCCGTAACTCTTAAGGCCTGCAACTAAAGCAACTAGATCAGGAAATTTGGATTTCCTGAAGATCTCGCTTGGCTGATGAAGCGCATTGGCATTCTTTATCGGTCCATGTCTGCTAGTTGCTTATCTCTCCAGATCAGAGGGTCTGCAGAAGCAGCCAATGTCTCGTCATTAACTTCAATCTTCATTTTTATCATCTTTGCCCTTTGGTTATGTTTCTTTTCCTCTTTGTGCAGGTGTCTTTCTTATCTTGCTGATTTCTCATCAACGATTTCAAATGAGTAAATCTCCATGCTTGTTCAAAAGAAGATCGCATAAATAAGTCGCCAGTAAAAGCAAATGAAAAGCAAGTTGAAGGCAACAGGCAAACAAGATTTTGCAATCTCACTTCATGCATCCCAGGGAATCTAAAAAATGTCTATCATTTAGCTAATTGGAGTTGTGCAAAGGGTAATATTCTTAGAAGACTAGTCATGACTGCTATTATTTTATTTTTTATAATTTAAGGTCCGTCTTGATTATTTCTTATATATTGTCTTCGTTTATTTTCTTCTAAAAAAGAAGCTAAAATAATATTTTTTGCCAATTCACGAGCAATGTGGTTGAACAGCTGAACCGGTAGCCTGACCAATTCAATTCAACTTTGGACTTTGCAACATTAGTCCTAAGTTAATAAATATGGACCAAGTCTTATTTTGAAACTAAAAATTATACGCTGCTATAATGCGTACTTGCTGGCCTGTTGGGTCATAAAATTTTCTTTTACAAGCGCAAATGCCACCTAGCATTCAAGATGTTCATCAAGGCACATGAGTTATCTGCAGATTCACAAGAACAGAGATGCACCATCGAAGTACTTAGTGAGGCAGACGTGCTCCCCACAAAGGAAGATGCTGCTTTAATGGATGGGAAGAAGGCATAAAATAGAAGAAGAAGAAACGGCCAGAAAGCATCAATGGGCCGTGGTACTTCAGCTGACGTTCTGCAAACAAAACGTGCAGTGCACGTTGCCTTGTGGTCATCAGACCAAGATGCAGCTGGAAGAAAACGCCCTCTGCATCAATGGATCGTGTAACGAAAATGGCGGTTCCTTACGAGGAAAAGATAAAGGAAACCGGTGTCACCATTCAATCGACAGCTTGCCATGAATCGGCCCGTGTCATTTTAAAGCCAATGCAGGAGGCAGGTTTTTGGTATGAAACTAAGACCGACGTTCACAATATTGACGATGGCAACTCTAATTTTCTTTGTTTTTGACTTTGATATTCACCTCAACTTACTATCATCATTCTAGGAAACAAGAGGGCCTGAATTTGGAGCACGAGAGAGAAAAAAATAAAGCAGGGGCCTTCGTTTGAGTAATTCCGAAGCAGTTGCAGAATGGGCAGTTCGTGATTTATTTTTAGAGAGAGATTCTGGTCCCTCAATTAAAAAAACGGCAAATGAAAACGCCGTTGAATGGAATAAAAATGCAAGACTTTACTCAAAGTCCTTGGGTGGACTGGAATTCCACTCAAAACATCATTGAGATTTTTGGCTGAGATCGTGTTCTCTACTTTGATGCCAACATCCTGTTTAAAATTTTAATAATCGAATTCCTTCGAGCGTCCGATATATAAGATTAACGCGATCTGATTAATATTACTGGAGGCGTTCAGATGCCCAAGTCTTCGAGGCAACTGACGTGAGAGGAGGCATCCAAAGTCTTAACGAAAGACATCTGATAGGCACTTCCTAACTGTCGTAGCTCTTACAGAATGCAACAAAAGGAATTCCAACGCAAATCATGGCTACAATCTTGGGCGCTCCACATCATGGGTTCCCAACTTAGTCAGGAATTGTGAATCAAATTGAGGCGAGTTCCATAATAAGGCATGATAAAAGCAAAAACATTTTCACGCCACGGCCCCCCTTGTTTCTTTCTCGGTGGGGCGAGAGAGAGAGGGAGGGAGGGAGGCAGCGTCATTCCACGTTTTCGTCTTACTGATTTCCACGCAAAACAAACGCCGTCAGTTGCTCTGCCCCTCAAAATCCAGAAACTTCATCCTTCCTCCATCTTCTCCTCGTCCTCGTCCTCGTCCCCGCCCTCGTCCGCGTCCTGTTCAGCATTTCTTAGTTGTTTATCGTTTGAACCATCGTCCCTTGTTAGTGATTGTTTTTGCTCTCAAACGAACTGTCTGTTCAAATTCCTCTCTCTTTCTCTGTGTCTGTGTCTGTCTCTGTCTCTCTCGTTCTCTCTCTGATTCAGAACTAAATGCATTCACAATTCTAGAGGTCGATCGATCTTTCCTCTGTACAATTTTGATGAATATTTCGTTTTGCTGTGATATTGGAAGTGGGCAGTCAAATAATTGTTGATAAACGAAATTCAAGGTCAGGGGTGCAGAGGATTGAGAACAACAGCAAGGGAGTATGAATTGCTTCGCTTGTTTTAGATCTGGCGAAAACAAGCGTTTGTCAAGGAGCCAGGCGAAGGGAGAGGCTGTTCCTCTAGCAACACTTTTTGAAAACATCTCTTTTAAAGCTGGTAAGTTGGTCGATACCATCATTGCCATACTTCTCTTGCTGGGTCTTGATTCTGCTTATGCGAATTCCTACGTGTACAAGCTTATCTGAATTCAGGGCCAACAATTGTTTTCCAACATTTCAAGTGTAGCTGCATTCTTTTATTTGACACCAACTACGAATCAGCAGGTTTTGAGGACAAATTGATTGATATCACTTAACAATTTTTTAATGTTTTCATGAATTCAAACAATTTCTTGTTTGCATTTGACACCGTTTTATCATCATTCCTTGATGACATTCTATAAATGATTGCCTTGTGGAAAATTTTTGTTCAGTGCATATGCATCAGCAACATGTGACGATTAATGGATTATCATCTCAAATGAATTTCAAATTTTGCCGTTTCATGGAATCATTTTCCTTTTGTTGTTCGCTCAGTGTCGTATCATCTTGATGATGGAATTTTTGCAAGTGGTGGCGTGTATTTACTAAAAGCATGATGATGCAGACAGTTTCAGGCATAAGTTGATATCCGAGGAAATCCAAAAACTTGGCAATGGTAACATCACTACGAGAATTTTCAAATTCAATGAGTTAGCAGAAGCTACAGACAATTTCAAAGCTGATTGTTTAGTGGGCGAAGGAGGTTTTGGAAGAGTTTATAAAGGCCAGCTTAAAAGCACAGGACAAGTATTTTGCTTCTTTCCATCTAACCCTTGCTGCTCATTTTCTTTCACTAAAATAATTTCACAAAATTCATGTCACTTGGAAAATTTGACCGATCACACCGGGTGCGAATATGGGTTGCTGATTAATTCTTTTATGCTCAGGCTGTGGCTGTGAAGCAGCTTGACCGAAATGGCCTGCAAGGAAACAGGGAGTTCCTTGTCGAAGTCCTGATGTTGAGCCTCCTCCATCATCCTAATCTTGTAAACCTCATCGGATACTGCGCAGAAGGTGACCAAAGGGTTTTGGTATATGAATACATGCCACTGGGATGTTTGGAAGATCACCTTCTTGGTAAGCTTCCCATTTATCAAATTCTGGTTCTTCTTCCATGGCAATAGCTGCTGGAATTTCCTAAAGAAAAAGCTTTTATAGCGCACAAAATGATGCTGGAGACCAATAGAATTTGCTGATCTTCAACCAACTTCAATTTGCGCGCCAAGCATGTTGAACTGACATTTTACATCAATGGATCCTGCAAGATCCTTTTTAAAAGTTTTTGCTTGCACTTAGAAATATGCTTACTAATTTAGAAGATTGAAATAAGCGATCCAATCAATAACTGCAATGCTTCCGTCTTTTTCTTTGAGAGACATTGTTGGAATCTTTAAGCTAACGAAGACATACAATGCTCCTGCAGACTTGGCACCAGGAAAGAATCCATTGGAGTGGCATATCAGGATGAAAATAGCTGCAGGTGCAGCCAGAGGTTTAGAGTACTTGCATGATGAAGCTAACCCACCTGTCATCTACCGTGATTTTAAAGCATCAAACATTTTACTTGATGAGGAATTCCATCCAAAACTGTCTGATTTTGGACTTGCTCGACACGGTCCGGTGGGCGACAAGAGCCATGTCTCAACAAGAGTGATGGGCACGTATGGCTACTGTGCACCAGAATATGCAATGACAGGCCAACTGACTACAAGATCCGATGTTTACAGTTTTGGTGTCGTCCTCCTTGAAATTATTACAGGAAGGAGAGCTGTTGACAATGCTAGACCAACAAGCGAGCAGAACCTTGTTTCTTGGGTAAGTTTTGTAGCATTAGTTTTATCTTTTCTTATGTTCAGAAAGGTCATCTGCTGCGATTTTTTTGTTGTCATATGAATCATGCATCTTCCATTTCTAACATGAGGAAAATGCAACCAAGACATGGGATTTGAATTTTGACTGCTTTCAAACAGTGATGCCGATACATTTTCTAAATCAACATCCCGGGAGCTTCTACACTTGTTCTAGAAAAACTCTTCGGTCAATGGGGTGCACGTGCACCTAAGAGTAGATGGAACGCAGACTAGCAAATCCTGCAGGATAGGTGTTCATTGTTTTGATCGTATTGTTCATGACCTGAAGACCTGGTACATGTTTCTGTAGGCACAACCACTATTCAAGGACCGAAGGAAGTTTACTCAGATGGCTGACCCCTTGCTTGAGGGAAAATATCCCATCAAGGGTCTTTACCAAGCTCTTGCTGTCGCCGCTATGTGCCTCCAAGAAGAAGCCAGTACACGGCCTCTGATGGGCGATGTTGTTACAGCACTTGAACATTTAGCAACACAGAATATTGATCCTGAGAAAAGCTTGAGTACCCATGGGTCGACAATGCCAAGCAATCAAGCAAGCCAAACCACTGCCGAAGGAGATGAAAATTCTCAGGAGCCATTGCCTTCACCAACAGAAAGAGATGGTGAAAGTTGTCCAGATCCAAGTGTTGTTCCACATGACGTGTCATCACCACTGGAAGATGAGAAGATCAATATTAATGGCAATGAAGATGGAGATCCAGCAGAAATTTCTTCAACTGCTCAAAACGAACATGATATTTCCAATGAAAATGCTGACCTAAAGGCGTTGCCTAGATAAGAGAAGTTGGAAGAATTCATATTAGGTCTGAGGGAAACATAAGAACACACGGATTGCCAGGAAGAATGGCAGGGGGGAGGAGAATGATCATGGAAATTTAGGGTGCAAGCTATGCACCATGTTTCATTGTGTATACAGCCTACTTGTGCTTGTTCAGGACTCCTCCATGGTTGAAGTTGGAATGTCAAATGCGACCACATTCATCTATCAGTTTCACTGCCGTTCGTAATTCATCGTCACAGTTGTGACCTAATTCTACAAAGTCTGGAAGCGCTCAGTCAGTTGAAACAATGCTTTTTTTTCATCTTCATACTCAACATGTCTTCTGAACCTTGTCTAGTCATGATGTTGACTTTGGTTTCAGCATGTCATTTGCGTCATTAAGCAACAATGTACCTAAAGGAACAACACGCAATTCTGAGCAGTTATCCTACCAGACAATACATATTAAAGGTCAATTGTTATCAAATCGACAAATCATATTTTATATGGTTTAACTGGTAGAACCAACTTAAAACAATGAGGCCTAAAGGGCATGTGTATGATGTGGCCGTGGACAATCTACTCAAGTCTTTCACTGCTTGATCGGATCATTGTCAGCTATTCAATAATTTCCCATGCATGTTATGCAGCTTGAGTTATTTCAGGACGTCGTTTCTGTTTAACATCCATTACCACCCAACAACTGACGATCACGCTTACAGATTGAATCATTTTCCATTCCGAGGAGTAACATGAAAAGTTATTGGTGGCACAGATATGGGAAAGTTGACAGCTGAGCCAAACGAAAACAAGCCAAAATCGCCGAGCAGAATATCACATAGTTACACTGAGATACCCAGCAACCCCTTCAAGACAGGATGTAACGTGGTTAGGTCCTTAACATGTTAAGTCCGACACATTCCTGTGAACAATAATGCAGACACGGCTTATGCAGGACGCACAGTTCCTAGAATAACAGATATTCTTGTTGATTTTATATAATCATAGGTAGCTAAGATCCAGTTTATGACATGCATTGCTTCTTAAAAGATGGAATCATATAACCATGAAGGGAGAATATGTCATTGAATGTCAGACCTCTCCAAAAATCCAGAATGCATCCTTTAATCTAGATCGTGACACCTGCTTAAAAGTCAAAAATCATAAGAACATGAAAGGGCAAAAATATCATTCAATTTAGCAAGAGCTCACTAAGACATCCAAATGGGCCTTGTCTGATTGTGAGGGAAATCAAATTAGCATATCATGCCCTACTTTTTCATGCAAAATTACATAAAATACAAACCTCCAAGAGGAACCTGGCAAGTTCCCCTTGCATGAGAAGCATTTCAACCCCATAAAGGAAAAAGGAAAATATACAAGAGAAAGAAAGCTATAGTGACCATATGCTATTTTTTGAACTGTTGCAACTCGATCTCCCAGATTGTTGCTAGTTGCATCATCAATTCATCTGCTGGCACCCCTTCCCAATCATCTGGTGGTTCCATCCTTGATGCTTCATGTAAACTAAACAACAGGGCTTTCTTGCTTTCAAAAGAAATGCTCAAAAATTCTGCTCCATTCTCCATCACCAAATCTACCAACTGCATAAAGATGAAACGGCATTCAATTATTACTGCTACATTGAAGATTTGAAGTGATAAGGGCAACTACACGCCGTATCGGTCCGGCCGACCTATACGCCGTATCGTAACATATCGCAAACGTAGTGTAGCATATCATAAAAATAATTTTTTAATTTTAAAAAATATTTAAAAATCAGAAAAAATAGAGAAAATTATTAAAAATCTAAAAAAATAAACAAAAAATCAGAAATCAAGAATAATGTATTCAAATATAAAAACGATCATCATACATAAGGAACATTCATGTGTATCAACAACACATTCAAAAATAAAAAATCAGAGATTCAAAATAACATAATAAGCATCCATCACAATTTTAAACTTGAAAATTTTAAGGACTTAGAGTCTTAGGACTTGGAGTCTCAGGACTTAGATTACAACACAATTTCATAAGTACAAAACATATAGTTATCATCTTTCATGATTCAACAATAATATCTCCCCAACTCGATGAATCCTCGGTTATTTTTTATGAAAATAGGCAAAATCTCTCCCTCCCACATCTCTTGGAGTCTTTAAATACAAGAAGAGAGAGAGAGAGGAGTGTTCAAACTTTAAAAAATAAAGAATGTTGTGTTTTTCCCCGTATCGTACGACATGGGGTACGCTTACGATACACGAGCATATCGTGTATCGTAAGCATACCGTATAGGTTTTCTAAATCTATACGATACTTGAAATAATCACTCATCACCTTCTCCAAAAGAATGGATACCTAGATATTCAGATGTCATATCCTGGGGTTTTACACCCAATACTCGGATTGTGGTTCTTTGAACTTTTGAAGGTCGGCAATATGAATGTTGTTCAGTCATTGAGAGTGGACAGTTTACAGAACACAAGCTATAGTCTTTAGATGCTCAAATTATTTATATTGTGTTAAACATCAACAGCGATTAAATGCATCCATAAATCGAATCAGAAATCATGTTAAAAATATATTAAAAAATATAAACACCAAATTTTAATTGCAGGGAATATGGTAGGTTGTCAAGGATCTGATAGCAACCTGGTCAAACCCAGGCTGTCACATGGTTAGACTGACCCAAATATCTAAAATTCAACTCAAATTTAAATTTGTTAAGCATGGCCATAGAGGGAAAGGGTGTCAACGGGTTGTACAAGCCACAGGGGGCTCAAAAAATAATGCAACATCTTCAAGATTTATATAAAACATGACCAGAGGGCATTACCCATAAACAGCGTACAACCATCGAGAAGATAGTATGTAAATAGCTTTTCCACAAAGATAGTATATAAATCATCTATCTCCACATCAGTAGCTGTGGACAGAAGACGAGGCCCAACCAAGTTCAGTGAAAACAGATGGATCACCACAACCACCACCATCATCATGCCATCATGATCACCAAAATAATCATATTGGACTGATCAGATGCTTCCCTATTGACTTGCCCTTTGCTAAGCCAACACCCATATCCACCCATTGATCCATGCATGTGCGTGTGTGGGTGAACAAGCTGAACTGTCTTTATATCCAAGTTGGTCAACACACTTTGTTTAATTACTCAGATGCAACCCACATCACTGTAGGTTATATAACCATATCATGGAAAAAGAAACTTTCAAAAAAACAAGAACCATACGCACTGCAAAGGGTTTTCATGCATGTAGGAACACATTGGTCACAGAACAACGGTAAGCATGAAGCAAGTTCAAAAACAAACTCAAAGGAGAGCCACAAATATTGGCTATACTTTGAAATATCGGATATTATCACCAAAACAAAAAATCATTTTACTGAGAAATATTGTGATATTTTCTAGATATTTCCAAAAAACAATTATCGACATTTTCCACTTAAAAAATGTATTTTTATGTACTTTAAGTGTAATTTTCCAATTTTTATTTATTTTAAAATCTAAGACCTATTTTTGATTCATTATCAACATTTTACTAGAATACTTAGAAGAAAACCCATGAGTTCATAAGAATTTCTATTGTTCTTTATGTATTTTATTAAATTTTCATGATTTTCCTTAGAAAACCAATGCCTCAAAAACTTCTGAGAAAAACCTGGTCCATAAACACCCAAGGACGATTTTCATGATGCTCATTCGAAGACAACTCCTAAGTATATATTGAAAACATGGACCTCATTCAGTCATGTCATGAGATTAAGTTGATATATGCAGTTGCACTAGCAAGTCATGCACCCAACATTCAGATTCACAAATATAACACTATTGTGTTAATAGAACTCATAAACCCATGACCACAAAAATAAGGAAAGAGTAAAACTAGAACATTCATGATAGAAAGCAATGGCAAAACATTACGATACCACAAAAAGGATGGTCAGACATTCTAAGGACATGGAAAAGGACAACAGCTAACCAGAATGATGAATGTTTAGCACCAGTAGCAAAACATCAATGTAAAGCAATACAAGCCTTATAAGTAGCACTTTCTGCATAGAACCAGAAAGATGCAAAACTGAAAAGAAGGAAAAGCTACCTGCTGGGTCCAGGACAATCCCATGTCTAGTAGACTTGGTTCTTGAAGAAACTGTACAACTGCATCCAACACTTTGCCAGCAATTTTGTTGGAAAGCTGGTCCATTACTGGACCAGATCTGTCCATCAGTTTCACAAGAAGCAGGTCATCACCTGTAGTCAAGATATCAGCATATGCAGAATCTATATCGCCTGCATGAAGTGAACTTATTGCCCGGGTCCATGTAGTCCAAAATGGTCCTCCTTCCTGTCCTAAGTTATCACTTGTTAGAGCTTCTCCAGTTGCATCAGGGACTGCTGTCCGTGACTTTGTTCGAGAGACTCCATTGTCTTCTCCAGCTACACGAATAGCCTCTAGGGTCGCCTCATCCTTTGAAGCCTGCCATACACTCCGGGCAGAAGGCCCCTCACCAAGCCTTACAGGACCGGGCCCCTTATCCCACCCTCTCCTACTACCAACCTGATCGATGTCATTTCTGGACAACCTTCCATCATTTGTAGCTCCATTTACAGCTCTTCTAGAAGAAAGATGTGTACTTCTTGGGCTACCACAGGAATAAGAATCCCATGTATCTGTTGCATCTGACCGCCATGATAGATCCCTTCCCCGTGCTCCAAGTACATTACCATCAGAGGGGAACCTATCTGAAAAAATCCGCCCGTCAGCATTCCTACTCAGTTTGCCACTGGCATAGTCAGAATATCCATTGTATTTACTTAAAGGTCTAACGGAGGATCCTTCAAACCCTAGCATTAAGTTGCTCCCTCTCCTATTGGATGCAAGTGCTAGGTCTCGAGCCATGTCTTCAACAACCCTCTCAAGGCCTCGAACCCTATTTTCTAAAGTTACCATACTATCATGGGAACCACCCATAAATTCCTGCAATTTCAATGACAGAAGAAACCACAAAACATTAGGGACAAACTTCATGCATATTTCTTCTATGGCACAAAACAATCTTCCCTATCAGAAGTCAGAACAATAATGACATGAATCTAATGTCGACATTTAAAGCAAAGAGAAGAAGAGGGGACAAAAACTTTAGCAGTAGTAAGAAAATATGCACTGCCCAAATGAATAAAGGGATTTTAGATGAACAGAATAGAATGACTCAAATCTAGCAAAACTGCAGTGCCACTCAACAAAATGCTAAAGACAACATAATAGGGTTATGGATAAAAAAACATGAAGCCAAAGTCTGATAACACGATGCTACAAGCTGTTCGATGGATCATTCAATCTTCTACAAAATCAAGAAACTTCTTTGTGAACATATCCAAATAAATGTAAGAAACCTCCGTAATTACTGAGAGCCAACTATAAAATCTTAAAATACCTGTAACATATTCATAATACTCGCTTGCTGTCGTTCCAGTTGCATCAATTGCCTCTGAATTCCCAACCAGTTCCCCTTACCCATGGAATTGTCTGTTAAACCATCTCCTCTAGAGAAACCAATTCGAGAGCTAGACAAATCCCTTTGGATGCTTTCAATCTTATCATTGTAGTCCATTGCCCTTTCCTTTCCTCTGAAGCTCCTTTGCTCCAACCACCTATCACGTGCACCATCCTCAGCCACATTTCCCCTGTCATACCCCTCTACCCTTCTATCAGTGTTAGTAATTTCAGGTGCATCACCATGTGGTGTTATACTATTGCTCCCACTAATGGTACCATCACTGATTGCTTGTGACCCTTCAGTTTGTGGCTGAGAAGACTGTAGATGCCTTCGAGGTAGCACCACCTCAACAGGCAAATCTCCCGGACCCCTTGACTCCAGTTTTTGGAAGAATTCTGGGTTCAATTCTTTATCATTTAATATAGGTGGCTTCTTCTTTAACAATCCAACTGTTTTATCAGATATGGTACTGCTTTGGACTTTAGAAGGAGAATCGGCAACAGGATTGGAAGTCTTTGAAGGATCTTTTATACCAGCTTCGCTTCTTCTAGCATTGGGGCTTGATTTTTGCGGTTCCAGCTGTTCTAAAGGCTCATTCATCTCAGGATTCTTGCTTTCTGTAGTTACATTAAAACTTTAAAATTCAAAATGGAAAAGGACTGAATCAAGAGTGTAAAACTAACTCAAAGATAACAAGGAAAAAAAATTGCATGCACTCACCATGTGAGACTGATTTTGTTTCTTCTGAGTTCCCATCTCCCTCTTTTCCTGCAACAGTCTTCCAAAGCTGTAAAGCCTCATTCATACTATCCCGAACAGGTTTAACCTGCCAGTTATTGTAGGATCAATGTCACCGTATGCTAAACCACACTGAATCTCAAGTAGTGTAATTGACATAAAACCACAAAATGATTTGCATGGTAAAACTTGATTTTCCATGCTTTTTTTTTTTATTTTTATCTTAGGTATTAGCATAAGCAAAATTTAAGCATCTCCATAAGAAGATAAGTAAATCAGAAGCAGGAGACCATAAGGTACCTTATCAAAACGGCAGGCTTCTAATGCAGTAATGGTGGAAACCCCACCATCGCCAATCAGATGGCCTGAATGTGATGCTATTTGGCACAACGCTTCAGCAGCTGCCTTGCGTGTAGACCAATCACTACTCTCAAGGCATTCGTGAATACATTGCAGAAGTACTTGCATGCTTTGCGGCGCCATGGCACCCACCTACAAAAAGATTGTTCAACTTGTGATCAGTTCTTCATTCTCATTCCTTTAGATCCCCAAGATATAAACCATTCATTTCCATTTCCTAAATCTATATTACAAGATCTGTGCAGAGTGTGACCATCATCTACCTCGTATATCATTGTTTATTCCAATGGAGAAAACTGAAACAAGATTTAAGTCGAGACGCAGATTCAGAAGTAATCTTGCTAGGCAGATCCTTCTGTCTTAGCAAGGGGTACACATAGAAGATTCAAGAAGCCAAAGGCTCCAACTGGTAATTCCTTTTCTCTTTTCCTTTGACCAAGAAAATCTCCGCATTCATAAGAAAAAATTATTAGATTTCGGTCTTTAAAATGAAAACCGAAATCTCTTCGTGCGTTGCATGGCATCAATATTTGCCCTACATACCAAACCAACAATTTGGTCTCTGCATCTTTGTCTTTCTTGTGCTACAATCAATGTTGAGTCGAAGTTGTAGATACCAACATTCGGACTAACATTAAACAAATGCAAATCAAAATCTTAAAAAGAAAAAAGAGAAGTAAAAAATAGCGGGTACCGCCAATACCTGGGCAAGGCTTGAGACAAGAGACAGTAAGGCCGCCTTGGCTAAGAAATTGGGACTACCCAGGAACTTGCACACTCTGGGACACAGCTTCTGGAAGGCCAGAATGGGCGGATCGCTCGCAGACTCCACCAGTCTCGCCAAACACATTGCAGATCCCGCCTGCACAGTCTTGTTCTGCTCGCTCAATGCCTCGAGGAAAGGCTTTACCATCAAGCCCACCACCAAGCCCCCATTATTCTTCTCCCCATCCTTGAGGTACTGTTCCGCCAAGACGCTAACCGCCGATTGGCAGGCTTCCCGGACGCTGGAATCGGGGTCTTTAAGCCGCTTTACAATGTGGGTAATGATCTTCGGCAGGTGGGAAGAGAGGGAGTCGGGGTGGAATAGGGAGAGGCCAGCCAGGAGCTTGATAGATTGCTTGCGGACGATGGGCTTCTGTTGGGACTCGGCGGCGTCATAGAGGCAATTGAGGAACATGGGAATGGAGTCAGGGGTCAGCGTCTGTGAGATCTTGTCGAGTTCGTCGACGGCGATCTGGTGGGTGTCGCGGTCGGAGAGCTTGTTAAGGGAAGTAAGGATCCGGTTTTTGAGTTCGATCATTTGGAGATGGGAAGAGAGAGGGGAGGCGCGAGAGTTAGAGGCGCTAGTCGTTTTGTGTCTAGATGAGGCCTTGGTGGTGGTTGTCGTGGCGGCGGCGGCGGCTGTTGAGGGAGGTGGAGGAGGAGGAGGTTCACCAGGGTTCTTCGTTGAATCAGCCATCTACCTGCTAAATACGCAGTTCGCAGGAAGATGGTGATTATATATTCGGCAGAGGCAGAAGAAAGGATAGAACGAAGAAGAGAGAGAGATAGAGGGTGGTGGTGGTGGTGAACGCCGGAGTTTCAAGAGGGACGATTTGAAATCATTTGAACCCCAGAGAAAAGAGTTAGAGAGGGCAGAGAATGGAGAATCTGAGAGAACTTGAACGTGTCATTTTCAGAAAGGTCATCTTCTCTGTTGTTTATATTAAAGTTGAGGTCTTCTTGAAGGCATGACGTCATTCAACCATTCATCCATGAGACGAAAATAATGTCTGCATTTTTGTTTCAGGAGCTGCTGCTACTGCTCCTTAACTTCCATGAACAATAGGATCTTAGCATTTGAATCTGTACCTTCCTTCCTTCGTTTGGTCTTTGGATATCTACATCCTAGTCGAACCAGTGGTTACTTCACCTCTGTTCATGAATGAACAAAGGCACCACAAAACTCCAATTTGATTCTCTTGTTTTTCCTTCCTGCCAAGGAAAGTACTGATGGCAAATAAAAGAAAAAAAGCTCTCTTTTCAATAAAGAGGGACCATGCATGAAAGCTGCACTTGTAATGCCTAAATGCTGAAATTCGAAACTTTAAAGATTCAATTTGGCCTCCTCAGTTTGATGCCAGATCGGGCCGTTCGAACAAACTAAAGAGGATAAGTGGATAACATGGAACTTTAAAGAAACAGCAGAATTATGTCAGTCATTCCCTACCTTTAAAGATACATGTCCTGTTTGGTTTGTGCAAAAATATGGGGTCTTGCTAAATGGTATCGTGAAACATGATTTTTGACAAATACATGGGTTCTAACCGATGAAAGTTTGCATAATGTTGAGATCCATGAATCTGAGGCAGCATGCTTTTGTAAAATCTATGGCTCACCAAACTAAGGATGTTAGGTTGAACTCAAGATCTACACTTGAAATTCTTATTTTACCTTTTTGCGTTGGGAAAATGTCTGATTTTATAAAATAAAAGGAGGGTCTGATCTTAAATCAATAGATATTAAATCCTAAAGATTTTAGATCAGGGACAATTAAATGCCCTTAAACAGTTGAGAATTAACTTAAACATCATAAAATGATGTGAAATCCATTTCTACCAAGCAAAATTTGCATAGCATATCTTTGATTTTAAGAAGAAAAGCCTTTTTAAAGTACTTTTATGCAACTGATAGCCATGGCTCATCCTTGCTACCCACATCAACAATTTTTAACACCTCCAGCGACCTGGCACCTATCTAACTTCTGCCTGTCTTTTTGCTGCTGAGATCCGCCAACACTTCTCCTCGTGCCCCTTCTTCAGCAGCACCATCTTCTCTTCTTTCTGCAATTTGTCATAAGAGTGACATTCAACTTGCCTTAGGATCGGCCATGGCCGGCTGCCTGCTGCCTTCTTCTGATTAACTGCTTTCTCTTCTTTCTTGTTTGTTTTATGCTGCTTCTTTGTTTCTTCTGCAAAATTTTGTAAAATTGGTGACAGATTGCCCACAATTTGCTGTTGCATCTTCCCCTTTCATTGGCATAATCTAGTTATGTTAAGTGCAACTGGACAATCATATTAATTAGATTGTGCATGTAAATAAAGAATGCAAGCCACCACAGGAAGTGATATTTTAGAACAACTTTCTCACCCTCACTCTCACATATTATAAAGTGGGAGGACAGGCCGCTTTGATGGGGAGACGAGAAGCGTGTGCATAAGATGCGGGTGACATTCATGACATCACTTCATTTTTCACATGAAAGGCATTGTGTGGTCCAAACAAAGAAAAAATGTACAATAAAAAGATAAAAAACCTGTAAAAACTCACAAGGCGCCAAATAGAGCATAAGAGTTCGAGTGACAACAAGAGCTCCATCCACAAGCTAGGTCCCTACCCCAACTAGGAATGTACAAGAAGCTCGGCAAGCTCGAGATCGACTCGAGCTTCATGAGACGAGCTCGAGTCGATCTCGAGTCTCGAACTCGACTCGTTTAACTCAAACTCAAGCTCGAGTTGAGCCTGACTCATTGTACATCTCTCTCTCCAACCGCGTAAAAGTTGTCTGGCATCAAAAGTCCGCCATAATTTCTCAGCAGTATGCTTTTCAATCTAGAAAAGCAGGAAAAAAAAAATGAGTTCATGCTGTTCTTCAGCATCGCGCCAAATCTTCCTGTTACAGTTGTCGACTGGATCTAACCCAACCAGGTGAGGAGCTAGGTTGCAGCATCTAAACTAGTTTTAAAATTTCTGCTCTGTCACAAACACCGGTTCTTTAACATTGTTTTAGCATCATACAAAGGGGCTACAATATTTTTATATCAACCTTGTTCTAATACAGTCAGAAGAAACCAGATTAGGTGCTCAGAAGGAATTATTATTGTACATCTCCCAAAAGTGGATCATGGAGCTTGATTCAACCACTCCCTATTGGAAACTGCCATCTCTTGACTGACATCGGTGATGAGATCTATGGCCAATAGGGCTGCACAACGAGCTAAGCCAATTCAGGCTCGACTCGAACTCGGTCGAGAAAACTTGGCTCATGCTCGACTCATTTATAAACGAATCAGGTTCGAGCCTACAAAGATACTCGAAACGATAAATGAGTCGAGTTCAACTTTCAGGAACTCGACTCACTAGCAACCGGTATTCTATATAATATTGTCAAAAGTGGTTTCACGAGCTAACGAGTTAATGCTAAACAAGTCAATGCCTAAATGAGTTAAATGGGTTAAACGAGTCGAGTTTGAGCCGATCCCAAGTTTTTTGAGCCGAGTCGAGCTCGAGCCCAAGTTTTTTGAGCCGAGTCGAGCTCGAGCTGGCCAAACTCGGGCTCGACTCAACTCGTATGCAGCCCTAATGGCCACTTGTAATTAGTCTGGAGTAAGGTGGAAGGATGGTGTCCTCGAGGAGGTTGGCACAATAGATGGGGTGGAGGTTCGTTTCTAGGACATCAAGTCAAAAGGGAACCAATGCACAAGTTGAAGCACGGTGGGCCGACAACCCAAAACACCAAGCAAGCCTTACGAGCACGAGGGGATGAGTAGAGGCAGTGGTAATTGCAGGTGAAAATGTCATCTTACATCTAATGGAAGAAACCTTGCAGCTTTTTAGTTTTCTTATTTTCTGCTTTCATTTAACATCATTTGAAGGAGAAGCTCTATATGTGCGTTTCACATTTACGAACAATTCGTATTTCAGCATCTAACTGCAACTTCAAGTCCATGCTGAGCCTAATTTGGCTGGAATGCCATAAAAGGATTCCATGCAGGGAAAGAAAATGCAAGCCATCTGCGATCCTTAATGCCGCAAGTTCTTTCTTCAGTCTGAAGGGGAAGAGAATTTATTGTGCAGAAGAAGAATATCCGGAGATGGGAAGAGTACCACCATCAAGTTTAACAACATTCATCTCGCCATGTATGTGATTGTGATCTGCATTTAATAGTGTTCCCTGTTATGGTTTCTTTTGGGCAATTTCTTATTACGAATGCCATTTCTGCCGCTCTGTTGTAGGATTCAAACTATCAAAATTCTCAAATGAAGAATAATTCATTGGCCATCGGCAAAACTTTTTCTTTCTTTCTTTCTTCTTCTTTCAGGAATTTAACACGTTAGAGAAGTCAATTCAAGTATAGGTGTTTGAAATCTCTCTCTTCCTCTCTCTCTCTCATCCCCTTCCTCCAAATCTGAAAAGTGGGTTGCACGTAAGACTTGGTCGGGTTAGGTGAAGTTTGATGAGTGCACATTGCAGATCATGAATTCAAAATCATAGGGATGTCTATGGTTTGGATATAATTTTATATCAGATTTTGATACTAATTCAACTAGTTGAATTCAATGTGAAGAATCACAACGATTGGTAATCGGCTGCAGATACAATATATCCTTTTTTTTTTAGTGAATTCAATATATGTTTGCTTGTCACAAACATCGGAACCTAACTATATAGAAAATTCATACAGATCATGTAGGTTTTTTTTTTAAGTTTTATTACGTGTTATTTCCACTTTCGGATGAGAAAAAGGTTAACAACCCACCGCCCAAAAAAGATATCCAAATGTCCTCTATTACTTATCCTTCTAAGTTCCTGGTTTTTTTAAGCATTATTTCCACTTGTTTACTTGTCTCTATGTTGCTTTCTACTAAGTGTGGGCATCGGGCTCAGGTGCCCGATGGGGCTCGATTTGGCCCGATTTATTTTTTTATATTATTTTTATTTAATAGTGATATATATTTTATTATTAAAATATATTTTATTTTAAAAAAATATTTTATATTTTAAAGAAGATTTTTTTATTTTAACGGGGCCTAGTCGGGTTTCGGGCATAGGCCTACTTTCTACAAATTTTGATTTTCTTTTGTCTTTTATACTCATTCTTAAACTGTTTTTTCTACAATCCGATCCCAACTTGAATATGGAATTCAAAGGGATCAAATAGGAAATAATACTCTCAATCATATAACTATAATGAAATATATGATCAACCAAAATTTATCGAATGTAGTCCGTTAGTCACCATAGAATCAACAGTTGAACTCATCTCCAGGCCAAAGTTCTTAGCTTGGAAGTGTTTGATACATGAGCAGTGTGAGAAGGATTGGAATTTGGATCCATCCATGTTGATTTCAAACCCTGTAAGATCGGGTCTTCTCTTAATGCAAAACCGAAGAGTACGAATTTTATATCTCAATAAGGTCGACTCTCGAAGATCTGTTTATTAACAAAGCTAGTAGGATTTCAGTGGGAAGCTGTTGCCTATTACTTGAGAAGCAGAGGAGTGATTTAAATGTGAAGGCACATAAATAAATCACAACTAATGTAGACCCAATTTTTGATATCCTAATTATATTGAGCTATACTAACAATAAAAACGCCTCAATCGATGAATCCAAATGAAGTTGGTGGCAAATCAATTCGATTCACCTGCTGATATAGGGGTGCACGTGTTGTACGATGTATATTCCTTATTTTCTTAATTATATATATATATTATTTATTTGAAAAAATAAATATTATGAATTTTGCTAATTATGATTTTTTGAATATGTAATTTAATATACGATATAAGGCCTTCAACACACACACACACATATATATATATATATATATATATATATATATATATATATATAGCTTACCAAAAATATTGAATGTCCACCAACTCACATGTGAGAGCTTGTCAGCTCCCCTTTGGCTCCGCTCCTTGTTGTAAGTTGAAACAAAAGTTGCAAATTCTATATACTACACTGTGTGTAATGACCTCAAACTTTTGCTTCATGCATTTTGAATGTCCAAAACGGGTTCAACAAGATGTGTGACTGTGTGTTCCCTCCGTCTCGTGTTTGTGTCTTCTCACATTCAAACAAGCTCATGGGCCTCTTTTATTGAATAAGGGAATTGAGTGTCACATCTTTTAGTTTTGACATTTTACAAAACCACGTACATATTCACATCGAGGCTTGTGATTTCATGGTTAATTATATAGTCAAAAGATCAATAGGATTATTCTAAGATAGTTAAAGGGAGTTTGGGAGATGAGAGGTTGGGTGAAGGCTTCGGCCTTTTTCAGGTGGTAGGTCAAACTCCGCTCACTCAAAACTAAAGTAACTCGTGTACAAAAGGTTGAAGTATTAGCTAGCAAGAACAATCTGAACAAATGATCTGTAGCTCCAAGTTTCCATTTAAATGGTAATACATGCTTTCTCTTCTTACACCAAGCATTGAACAAATGATCGGTTGATTTTTAGGCACCAGATAGTAGTAACGTACTTTCGTGCCTGAATCAGACATATATAGATTCATTTTATCAATCTTTAATTACAATGTATGAACATATAAACCAAAGCTGTATGATTGTAAAATATTAACTATGAATTTAGTTTGCTTGAATTTTTGTTTGGTACGTTTTCACAGTTTCACTTACCATGTTGTCTACTTATAATTTTAAAAAAATTGCCGTGTCCAAATTCATACTGGCGTACTTTACCCATAGTGTGTTTGTTAGTCTTGAATTTCAAGTCCGAGACTGATATGTTATCCCGTTTATATGAGGCCTACAAAGTTGACGAACACTGGGTTTCATCATTGTATACAACTAAGGATTTACGGTTCTCAATATGTGGCAAATCTCTTATATTCACCTCAAATCCTCAGATCTGAGATCCTTAAAATCCCATTCCTCGATCTGACCATTTTAAATCCGTGGTAAACAGATGCCTCTTGTAAGAATGTTTCGGGAGCCAGTGGGCAGTTGTCAAATGCCGTTTTTCCTAAAACGTCGTCCGTAGTGATGTCGATAATGAAACTAAGACTGACCGTTGGCAGCCACTGGTCGTTTTGTGGCCGGTGTCTCTGACGTTGTTGAGGTGTTGCTACCTGGTTGATCCTGCGAGTAGTCATATGCTTGTCTCAAAGATTAAGCCATGCATGTGTAAGTATGAACTAATTCAGACCGTGAAACTGTGAATGACTCATTAAATCAGTTATAGTTTGTTTGATGGTATTTGCTACTTGGTAACCATCAGGGGCAAAACCAGGGGAGCTACAGGTGCCTTCGCCCCCTTCAATTTTTTTTTTTAAATTTACATATAAATTTAAAAACAAACCATTTATTTTATATAAAAATTTTGAAAAATAGCATTTTGGCTCATGTCAAAATTTTGAAACCATAATTTGGCCCCCTCACAAAAAATTCCCGAAGACTCTTCCTCTGGTAACCGTACTCATACCCATGTGCCTTCGAACTAAAATCATATCAAATGCAGATTTAGCAAGGTGGGTTTGAACCCGCCGTTCGAATCCATCGTCCGTGAAAATGTCGGCAGCCTATCTCCCAGCAGCTTCTTTATTCAAAGCAGTGTTATCCGTATCGTACGATACGGACGCGTATCGTACGATACGTATCGTATAGGTCAAGAAAACCTATACGATACACTGTTTAAAAACGATACGCGTCCGTATCGTACACGTATTGCACGATACGGGCGATACGGGGGCCGTATCGTACGATACGGACGATACACCCCCGTATCGTACGATACGGGTTAAAACACAAAAATTTTTATTTTTTAAAGTTTAAACACTCCTCCCTCTCTATCTTCTTGTATTTAAAGACTCCAAGAGACGTAGGAGGGAGAGATTTTGCACATTATCATAAAAAATAACCAAGGATNTCTAATTTTTGAATGCGTTGTTGACAAACATGAATGTTCCTTATGTATGATGATCTTTTTTATATTTGAATACATTTTTCTTGATTTCTGAGTTTTTGTTTTCTTTCTGATTTTTAATAATTTTTCTCTATTTTTTCTGATTTTTAAATATTTTTTAAAATTAAAAAATTAATTTTACGATACGCTACGCTACGTTTACAATACGTTACGATACAGCGTATAGGTCAGCCCGACCGATACGCGATACGCTACGCCTTTTATAACATTGATTCAAAGTCCGTCTTCTTCCGGGGAAAATGAGGGATTTGTCAGTAAAGTCCGTCTTCTTCTCGGGAAAATGAGGGATTTGTCAGTGTCCAAAGTTAGGTGGTTGTAAGAGTGGCTGCTAAATGAGCCGACAGGTCTTGCATGTGTTGTTGTCTCGTTCTACGTACATTGAACATCTCACTGCACGTACATGATATGGTTGATGGCATGCATTGATTTAACATATTGTTTCACATTGTAAACAACGGTTATATGTTATAATTTCTGAAAACAAAATCATGATCTTGTTCTTCGGTGTTGTCCGGCCGATTCCGTCGGCGTCTGGCCGGCTTTTTTCTAATCACACTTCACCGGCGAGAAGATAAGGTTCGAAAAATCAGAGGCCATCATGCATTTCTAAAGTTATGCATCAGTTGAAGTACATAACTCATTGGTAATAGTAACATTGTGTTACTGTTTCATGAACTCACTCCAAAAAATGGAACAACAGATTCATCAAACACCATAACAAAAGTGTTTTTTGAATCTGCCTCTTCTTTTTTTGAAATGGATTCATAAGACAGTAATAATATGTTACTGTTACCAACAAACAATGTCTAAGTTTACGCCTAAATAGTATGCTGAATTGTGACTTAATTTTTTCAAAACCAAAATGAATATACTTCACTCAGCTCCATATCTAACTTTAGACATATGGACAAAACGTATATATATATATATATATATATATATATATATATATATATATATATATATATATATAGTGATTGTAGGTTATCCTGATTTTTTATTTCTGTTGCTAAGAAGTCTAATACAAAGAGCCACTATCACTTTCGGGTTTATATCTCGAGTTCTTGACAGACAAATTCAAAGATGTGAAGGCCTAACTTAGAAAATCTTAGGGCTTTCATGGCTCTCTTTGAGACAGATATATCTCTCTCTCTCGGCTTCAAGCCTGTGAATTCTCCATCGAAAATAAATAGGAGTCCAAACTCTTCTATATTGTTCTGCACCTTCCATTTTCATCTTCTTCTTTGCCTTGCTTCCATGGATATGCTTCCTCTGCAGGACTCAAGTTAGGATACTCAGTGTTTTTTCAACCTTAAGCAAGGCCAACCTCGATAGAATCGGTATGCACAAGTCCGACGACTCCATTGCTTGCAGTATCCGCTCTTTCAACCTCCCACCACTCTGCAAATTGTCTTCGTCCATGAATGTTCTTGTTTGTTTCTCTTTGAGAACTTCGAAGAGATGGCTCACAAGGCCTTTGCGAGTGTCCTCTTGGATCGTTTGAAGGGCCTCGTGCTAAGTATCTGAAGAAAGTAGAAGAAGAAGAAGAAGGCGGAATTGTGAAAGGCCGATGGATGCAACATCAAAAGGAAGCGTTAACACTTGGTTGAATTTGTGTATACGTAGACAATTAGCTTTCAAACTATTAAATATTGGTCTTAATTTCTGGTGGTCTCTGGATGGCGAGGAATTTTGGATATTCACATATTCGGATTCAAATGTGAACAAAGAATGGTCATATCCAAATTCGAACCCCAAGTCTGATTTTACAATATGAATCCTTTGAATCCGATTTTATATTCATATCCAAATCCGAATTTGAATTTTGAACCCAATTTTGTCAATTTTCAAAATCTAAGATCATTATATGTAAGACATTTGTTTAAAAATAAATCCGATCTGAATCCGTATCTAAATCCGATAGGATATTTATGCACATCCGCATCCAAATCTGAATCCGATTGGATCTCATTTCTTGAATCTGAGTGCAATCCGATTTTTTAATTGGATATTAAAAAATTTTCCATATCCAATTTTCGGTTCAGTCGGATATCCAATTCAAGTCAAGTACATTGACATCCCTATTGATATGAAGGCGTGAAAAAATGAGAAACTTGGCCTATCAGCTAACTATATTGAGTTTCCAAGTTAAATTGAGTTGTGTTTGATACCCTTGGTTCTCAAGATCTTCATGAATTCCCATTATTATTAAAACCATGATTCAAGAACCGCAATCTTGAGGTCATGAGAAGATGAAACAATTTGGAGGTGCTTGATTGCCCTTGGTCTACTTTGGACTAAGATTTTCACGATTTGAGATCCATTGATCTAAAATCAGACACTCTTGATTTTAGATTAGACGTTTTCTCAATGCAAAAACAAAAAAAGATGATATCATCTGTGGCTTTTACGTTTGACTTAGGTCCTTACTTTGATGAATTCTAATCATGGGACAAACTGCCGCCTCTGCTAATTATTTTGGATTAATTTAACTTAAATCCTGCCATTGGGATTTTTCAAAGTAGAAAATCGAACAATAGTGTCACCGATTCTCCTAAGAGCGTGACAGCATGCAATTCAATGATTGACATCTTCTTCTTTCTACAAGAAGATCTGATCTTGATTGTTTCAGAGGCCTTTCGACTTGCAATTGACAACCACTCGTTTTGAAATTTTATATTACGACCACATGATCAACGATCTTGCCTCTTCACGGCGTAAAATTGTTTGACTTGAGAAGCTTCTGTGGGGTCTCTTGCTTTGAATTCTGCAGTCGAATCATGCACCAGTCGGCGTGATTTGGAAGACAGTAATAATTTGGCGATGCATTGTTCGATATTTTTCTGCTTCACGCGGGGAACAGGAATCAATCAATCGATGGAGGAGTGAACTAGGGATTGAGACCTTAGCAGCAGCTGTTATTCTGTGTCCTCCCATCAACACGCAGAGATCACGCGAATTGCGCGCAAAGCTCCATAAAAGTAGTTCAATGGGCACCACCAGCTCGAACACCAAGGTGTTCTCAGAAGCAGCACCGATTTTTTTACAGGCACTGTTGAGGAACAGGGAGTTGGCGGCAATTTGTCTTGGGAATACACACAATGTATTTCAGCACTGGGTGATGTTATGTTTGATAAGTCTTTTGATCAAAGATTCAAAGCTAGTATACATTCTTAAGTTATGGATCCATGATCAGTGGTTTTGGCAAAATAGTAGAAATTTGAGATCCACATTGAGAAATTCACTGTTTGTTTAAGCTGTGGATTTGAAATAAGTTTCCGATCTTAGATCCGAAGTTATATAAAAAAGTGTGTTTTGGGACTTACTAGATAGATTTTAAATCCATGTTACATGTTAAAAACCATAGATTTAAAGGTTGAATGAAGGGTGGTCTGATATTAAATTCATGGATTTCATCGCGAATGTCATGTCCACAGTGAAACATACACAGCTTTAGTGTGAAGCTTGTATAATGTGAGAATCTTAACTAGCAGGTGCATGGTCTTGAGCTTAAATTTCATTGTGGTAGGGTTTCAATTTAAAGTGGTTTTTTCTTTTAATTTGGAAGAAAAGAGGTTAACAAAACAATCCATCCTCCAAACCATATCTTAACATTTTCCAAGATCACCCATTTTTAGAACACATTATTGGTTTTTCTTTAAATGTCATAACTCAAAAAAAAAAAAAAAAAAAAAAAACCCAGAAGATATTTCCAAAGTGGAGAAGTTTACCATTCAATGAGTATGAAAATCATGACTACCAAGATATTTCCAAAGTATATGGTCAACCATCCAAAATGTTTTCTTTATATGGATGATCACGCATTTTTAGAACATATTATTGGTTTTTCTTCAAATGTCATAGCTCCAAAAAAAAAAAAAAAAAAAAACCCTGAAGACATTTCCAAACTGGAGAAGTTTACCATTCAATGAGCATGAAAGTCATGTCTACCAAGTATATGGAACTATATGAAAATCATGTCTACACAGCATGAAAGCATCTATTTCCTAGTCGAATTGTTTTAATAAGAAGGTCCAAAATTCGCTGAATAAAAATAAATTGAATTGGAAAATTTAAAGTATCAAAGATATATATGTGTATATATATAAGCAAGTAAATTACTATATGTTTTAGTTTTAAGTTTTTTTATTAGTATTATAAAATTGAATGATGTTAGTAGTGTCCCCACATAAAATAGGTGTATTCATGTGCGTATATGTTTTATTTTCATGGACAAATCAACAGTTGTTCAACAATGGGCCATGGGAAAACTGGGCATCACTTTGCCCTAAAAAAGATAGGAACAAATTAGCAATTTGGTGTACTTTGACAACCCAAGAATGAAGAGCAATATAGTTACTCTGTTTAATATGAAAAAGACAACTTTAACGTTAGTAAGATTATGTCTGGTTTCCAAAAAGAAAGAAAAAAAAAATCAAGTGTGAAATGGAACTAGTCTCCAAAACCAGGTTAGGTCAGATCCGATTAAGTTGAATTTCCTAATCTTCGGCAGAAAAATGGCGGGATTAGGTAAAAGGCAAACTAGATTCTCTTAAATGTGGATTGAGATGAACTACTCTTTTCAAAATTTTAGATGGGCTGAACTTGATTTCATCTTCACCTTCCACATAACTTGGGTAAGTGAGAGGAAATCCAACTACTTAAATGAAAGCTGAATCTTCCTCGTTCCCCATCCGGGTTTAAAGCTGCTTTGGATGTTTTGATGTGCCACCTTCATTTGTTAAACTTGCATAATGATGTTCCTCATTTTGCAGTACAGAAAATTGATAACAACAAGGTTTGAAATGAAGATTAATCATCTGCCCGTTCTCATTCCAACTCTTTCAAATAGAATCCTCAAGAATTCTTGACACATCGCGTGAAGTGAGAACTTGTAGGCGGTTGGTTTCTGTTTCAAATTTTCTATGCACCAATTCTCTATGTTGCAAAATGAAAGCATTTGGTTTCTGTTTCAAATTTTCTATGCACCAATTTTCTATGTTGCAAAATGAAAGCATTTGGTTTCTGTTTCAAATTTTCTATGCACCAATTCTCTATGTTGCAAAATGAAAGCATTTGGTTTCTGTTTCAAATTTTCTATGCACCAATTTTCTATGTTGCAAAATGAAAGCATTTGGTTTCTGTTTCAAATTTTCTATGCACCAACTCTCTATGTTGCAAAAGGAAAGCATTTTGCAAGCATCCACATGCATGCAAGAGCATCCATAGTCAGACTGTTTTTCTTAAACCCTGCGTAAATGGTGGAAGGGTGAAAATTTCAACCTTTTATTGGGTTATTGCATAAAATACTCATTCTAGTCTCTCAACTCTTTCAAGTTCAACTCAAACGGATTTAACCGTGATATGCAAACGGATCTAGTTGTTCTGGATGGTGCAGGCTGGATTCCGGCCGAACCCATACGGCGAAGGTTGCAGACGGCTACCCTCAATTTTGGTACAGGGCAGAGCAGTAGTCAAGGCAGACCTTGACACAAAGAAAGCCTACCAGAAAGTGCCCAAACCTGTAAGGCTGTATCCTTTTATGGCGTAGGACAGTTTTTTTCCCTTTTGCTTCGTCAGTTTTAGATTCCAGTCTACGTGAAGTCTATTCATGTGAATTAAGGAGACGGTGACAGGTCTTTGGAGCCCTTGCAGCGATTCCTCTGCGTCTAACTCATAGTTCCTTGTTCCTTCGTCCAACAGGGCCACCACCATTCTTTGAAGAAAGGCAAGATTGAGAGGACTACTCCCACCGTCTCCCCATTATATGTATGTAAACTGTAAATGAGGAAGATGTTCGTTTCCTGGGTGCCATTAAGGAAGAGGAGGAGAAGGGTGTTCTGTTCCTGGATTGGGGAAAGGAGAAGGGTGTTCTGTTCCTGGATTGGGGAAAGGAGGAGAGTTTTCTGAGAGAGAGAAAGGGTGGGACACGTGTAGGTGGGGGCTCTGTTTCTGTTGCGTTTTGGCTTTTCCAACACCCGCCATTACAGAAACCAGAATGAGACAAATACTGAGACAGGATGAATAGCAAAGAGCAAAAGAGAGAAATACGAGGGAGGGTTTAGTTGGGTAGAGAGAGAGAGAGAGAGAGGGAGGGAGGTTGGGTTGGCTTAGAGGGGAAGAGATACGGTGAGGGCGACGTAAAGCATGTGACGACCGTTGTCTCCTTCTGGTATTAAAAAAGTTCCCCTCTTCTTGCCTCCGCCCTCTCACAAACTTCTTCTTTGTCTTTTGCATGCGGGCAACCACCTCTCCCTATCTCTCTCTCTCTCTCTCTCTTCTGCGGCTCCTCCTAGAGTTTTAATGGCAGATATTGACCGTGTGAAACTCTCTTAGAAAGTGAAGTTCTTATTAATGACACCCATCCACCTGTTGGTAAGAGTCCCCCTCCTCCCCACCCTCCCCCACCCCCTCCCCCCTCTCCCGCTCGCGCGCTAAGCAACTGTCTGCAGTTCATTTTTTCACAGGGAGGGATCGCCATTGTTAGAGTTCTGTGGTTGAAATAGATTTTTCCTGGTTTAAATATATTGGCACTGGCCGGGTTTTGGGGTTTACGTTTCGAAGTTTTAGGTCGATTTGCAGGCAAAGCATTGTTCGAGTCTTCGATATTTAGTTGGGTTTTTCTTGCTGCGGAATGTCGCCCTTAGATGTGTTCATCAAAGATAATGTTTTGGGGACTTTATTGCACTTCTTGTGATTCAGATACATACACATGCATCTTGTATCGTTCCGGGTAGATATCTCATGGGCTTATTATCCATCAAGGATCCGCCGTTCTAAGTTAATCAAATTTTGTTGATAATGTGGTAGCTGGCAGTTCATCAGCGCCTGAAATTTCTGCACCTTTTTCCTTTTTGGTTTTTGTTGTCGACCATGTTTTTTAGTTTCTTCATTCTCAAGGATTCCGACTTTTCTGCATCTGTTTTTTCCTGTGGTTTCTTGCGGGTTTTTTCTGATTTTTTCGGTCTATCTATTAGGTTTCTTCTCTGCAACTGATCTCGCTTAAATGGCCTTTTATGGAGCCTGTCCTGTTATCTCTTTTGGTGCAGACGTTTCAATGGTATACTTTTAGCAGATTGGCATTGTCCGTGTTAGCATGATGTTCCTCCTCTTTGAGGACATCTTGAATCTTATTGCAAATTTGTAACATATAATTGGCAACGTTCTCTTTGGGAGTGCGGATTCTTCTTGTGTCGTACAACACACATGGTCCCCTGGTCAAGGATTCTACTGTTGATAACGTCCTTCCGAGTGTTTCATAGTTGAACGCACACTTTTAAGCATCTTGATCAACATCCAATTAGTTTCTTTTCGATTTTTCCTTTTGAAAGTTGTAAGTTATAGTGATTTTTTCTAATGTCTCGGTTGTGTGTGGCAGGTTCGTGGAGACTCTTGTTTCCGGAGAATGCTAATTCTGTTGATCCCCGGTTGGGTACCGCTCGTTTCGTCTTTGCGCTTGTAGGCAACATTGGACTCATTATGATAATCAGTTGTCAGTACGAAGGCATTGGTTTCCTCAGTTTTTTATGCAGATCTGCTAGTTTTCATTACTAGCAGATCAGAATCTATTCTCCTCTAAAGTTAGAATTTTCAGGGGTATACAGATCATACTTTAATTAAATGGTCTTAAAATTCTTCTTCTCTTTGTCGTTGAATTTCTTTTTCCGTCTCTGTTGCTTGCTTTCTTATTCTGATGCTTTCTTGACCCATCATGAGCAGACACACTGTACTGCATTTAACCCAATAACCTTGTTCTCTGAATTTGTGTCCCCAGCTTTTTGTGTTCAAGTTCAGCTTTGCAAGTCCATAGACCGCCTTCTTCTTATTCTTCTTAGTTGTTGAGGATACCCTCCAAGAACCACTTTAGTTTATGAGCTCCCCCCACAGTCATGTTGTTTATTTCGAAATTCTGTTGGAATTAGTTCTAGAATTAGGGATGAAAAACTAGGGAGAGAGAGAGAAGAAGAAGAAGAAGAAGAAGAAGAAGAAGATCCCTTCTTGCGTTGTTAGGATACATCCATTGCTGGAGAATATGGTTGATACAGTTGAGGCTACTCAGAATGGTGCTGCTGCTCCTGTCAGAATAGGAACAACAGGAACCATTGGTTCTTTGATGATCAGAGAATTAGAATCCATGAAAGTCGCACAGAAGACAGCTGATCGTCCAAGGAAAAGCACACCGACTACTCCCGTCTCAGTTCTCTGTGGTAGCACTCCCAAGAAAGCGCCAGCAAAGAAAACACTGCCAACAGAACCTGGAACCAGCAGCAGCAGTAGCAGTGGAGGTTGCAACGGCGTGGCCACCAAAAGCTCCCGAGCCTCTCAGAAAACCACAAGAAATAACCAGCTTAAAACAGAACATCAGATACCTATGCTGGATTCTGAAAATGGGATCATTGATAAGCAGTGTTGCAGGAAAATGACTGACAAGAAGACCTCAACTTCTGGTTCAGGAAGTTATATTGTGGAAGTGGTGGATGTTAAATGCGGTGGGACAGATAAGCTTTGGTCAGGCCCGATTACAAGTCTTAAGAAGCTTGGGTTCTCCAAGCTCTCTGATACTTCCTAGATGATAGAAAGCAAATGATGAGAAAGGAAAAGAGGTAGAGAGAGAGAAGAACGCATTTTTATGAAGAAATGCAAAGAAAAGTATGAATCTTGGAATCAGGATCGTCTATTTTCTAACTTCAGACTTTTGTAATCGAGCCTGGCGGTGCCTTTTGGTTGAGCAACTTCAACCAAAGAGCATATATTTTTTCCGAAGGCATTACCATTTTTCTTCTTGTTTGGTTCTTTTGTCTCAAATCTGTAATTGAAGCTGAGGATGCGGATTGAACGTCTGCTTCTTGGTGAAATCTGGCTTGGTTTCTGGCTTCTAATATACTTGATTTCCTGCAAGATCAAGGAGGCTACGGTGCCCTGGGTCCCGATTTCTAATGGGATCACTGCTGCCATTCTTGAGAGATGGTGGGATTTTTTGAGAAGGTCTAAGGCTGTCTTTTGGTGAGCCCTATTGGTTGTCTCGCTATGTTGATATATAGAGTCTACAAAACTGTTGAATACCGTGTCACCTTGTGAACGTGACAACATTTGATTTTCAAATTGGTGAAATTGAATGAATGGAAATGATGATGGTGTCATCGTATTTTTGTGTATGCATTTATGAGTTGTGCAGCATATTGTTCAATAGTCTATGCGTAGCCCCACCTCTCTTTGTCTCTTTCCCTCTCTCTTTAATATCTCTAGGCTTTACCCACCAAATTCATTATCTGCCAACCATTGATTTAGTATCTGTAAGTTCATCGTGAAGTGAAAACTGGGAGTGGAGATTTCCACCAACCAGACCATCCCATGTGCGTTTCTGTAAATGGACGAAATGTTATTGTTTGCTCGCTCTTTCCATTCATATTTTTGGATGCCGATTACTTCAAAGAACGAAACCACTCAGAGCGGTTCTTTTACGAAACCTTGACCAGGAATCTGCATTTAGCAATTTGCTTCTGTTGAGAAGAAAGAAAAAAGTACAATTCCATGGATGGTAACAGAAGTAAAATAAGGTATTACTTTGTCTCGTCTGAATCAGAGGCTGGAAGCCATGAACACAACCGGGAGCTTTATATTGAGCTATGATCAAAATGGGGCATGGTAAACGTGCGTCCTCTTGAATCAAGTTGTTCACCGCATGTGTAAAAGTTCGTGATTTCTGTCGTTGTCGTCAAAAATCAATCTAAAAGATGTTCATGGTGGTTTATTTCAACTTTTTTTTATTTTTTGTGGGCAAACTTCGACAGGCTGAGGGGAAATGATTGTTAATCTCCCACGAGATTTATCTGACTGATCACTAACATGATGTGAACGTATAACCATCACCCCAGGATGCTTGCCTTGAAGTTAAAGTATCATGGCTCTTGGTGAAGGGTCGCTGTAAGCATTGATGATTTCCATGGCAGTTGTGTTCCTGCGCATCGTTTGATTCCCCACCAATTTCGGACCCCAAAAGAAGGAACAGCAGGACACCAATCTCGGACCCTTTTGGTGTCATTGGTGTAACTATTGGAAGACTGGAAGTTGATTTTCTTGGCTCAAACTTGAAATTTACCACCGCTCACCAGGCTTTCAATGAGCAGGGATCCTTCAGAAGCCTCAGTTACAAGATGATGTACCAGTACCCCGCAAACTCTCATTTGTTTGAAATTATTTCTATGAAATTTAACCGTAGAGATGATATTCATATGGTTGCCTTAGAATATATCCACTAAATTGCAGGAATACAGAGTCGTATAGCATTTAAAAAATAGATGGTCACCAGATCCTGAAAATATGTAATGTAGAAAACAGCCTTTCATTGAAAAACACTTCAAAGTGTAATATGATTCTTATCAAATCAATGACATAGATGTTATCTAGTATCTACATCTCGAATTTGACTGCATCTTAAGATGTTGAGATTCAAGTGGTACTTCTACAGTGTTTTACATAAGCACTTCTAAAACTCAACTGATGTGCAACAGTATTTCTTTTTTATGAAGGTTTAGCGGCTATACACATTGTCCATTGATCTCGTATTGGGTATATTGATCGTACAATCTTTCTACAACCCTCGTGAAAAGTAGTACATTGATCTAATAATAATTTGATCAACATAACTTGTTTCAGTAACATTTTGTCTAAGGTAAACAAGATAAGGAAAGAGAGGACGGAAGGAAGCTAATACACATGGATCACAAACAGATCCAAGGACACAGATGAATACAGTGCATAAGACGCCAACCAAAACTGGACCCTATTTGTAATATCTAACGTAGAGCACAATAGTCTAGACTTGGTTATTATACGACGAATCTTGCCCAGATTCACGCCAAAGAAGCCCATGCTTTGAAGCTCCCGAACATGCGAAGGAAGCACATAAATCAGCAAACCAGCACCTTTCACTCAAATGTCTAGATTCAACAGTACTGGAACATGAACTCTACTTAACAGTTGAATAAATGCAAAGAAATCGAATAATTTAAATTTATTTTTATAAGGTTGATATCAAAGGTCATAAGATACATAGAGAGCAAAACCAAAATACAATATAATATGATGCACCAAGAACTCACTGCCATGAAGGAGGTAAAAAAATTGCTGAGACTATGTGACTGAGAAATGAGATAATGCCAAACAGCCAAAATTTCTTGTACAAGCGGAAGAATATGATACACAAAAATCTGAGGCGGAACCTCAAGCTTCTGAGATGCTGGAGCATTTCTTCAGTGTCTGCTTATGAAAGCCAGAAGACCAGGCAGGAAACTATGCCGTTAGCAGTATGACCACAATGAGAAGGACAATGCAAAATATCACTAGTAGCAAGCATGCCTGCAATGAAGAAAACACTGTCATGAGAAGACTCAGTTTTGGTAATTTTCTTTATTCAACAATGTCAAAATGTATTCAGCAGATGATTTACCAGAGATGAATTTGGTTTTGTATCTTTTGCTGCTTTCGCTAATTGAGTTTTGACTTGCTTAGAGGATGCATGATAGCCTTCGTTGCGACTACCAATGTTGCCTGTGCATAGGAAAGGACATGTCAGTTTTAGTTGTCACTTTTCAGTCACGAGGTAGTCTTACACCGAAGCTTGAATAGAATACCAGTCGTAACTCCTTGGTCATGAACAACCACTCCCAAGTCTTCATAGATTTCATTCACTTCACCAAGTTGTTGTCGGATCTCCTCAATCCCCTCTTTCTCAGTTGTTAACATAGCCTCATTGTCAGGCAACACAAACTCTTCTCTGGGGTGAAAACCAAACAAACAGGATGAGAAACATAACTTCTATAAGCTTACTAATACGGCGAAATATTTAGCTTATTCTATATCTCACTATTTTTAGCAGTTTGGTACAGTGGAAATATGTATATCCTGCTCAGAAACTTCCAAGCGAGAAGAAGAGTCAATTTGGGACTGATTACAAGGAGCCAAAGAAGGCAGGCGAGGGCCAGTTCCCCCACCCACCCACCCCTTCAATGTTTGAAAATTTAACATTCACACATTTAAATATTAAATTTTCATTTCAGCCCCTGTAAGAATTTTCAAAAAATATATTGGCCCCACTGAAAGTTGGTCCCTCGATGGTTTGGCCCCACCAAAACAAAAATTCTGGCTCCACCCTACTAACTGAAGTTCAAGAAACTGCATTATTTCCAGGTTGCCTTCAGCTTGACATAAACCTGAGCATTAAACATTTATTTTAGAAGCTCTGTGCTACAACCATTTAGGCAGTATCCCAGTTCAATAACTCAAACGCATTTGAAGTTTGTGTTTCCTAGAGCTGCTCTCCACCACCCAGAAAAGCTAGACAAAAAGGTACTTTTAGGTTCTGAATTAAAATCTAAGAATGGAAGGCTTCTTAGCCTTTCCTAGAATGCATCTATCAAATTGCATTTTAACCCACGCATACAAGCCATTTGCCATCAAGTCTCAGGCAAAATGTTCAGATACAGTCGATAATTTCAAACGCACGCTGTTACCTTGATGACAAGACACTTTGGGGACTACAAGGAGTATAAGCAGTTCTTCTCTCAGCTGCAAGCCTTTGAGATCTTTGAAATTCCTTCAAAATCGCTTCAAAATCTTTTGCAAGCTTTGCATCAGCAATCTTTCTATTAGGCTGCATTTATTACATAGTTTAGAAACTTGAGATTAAGTGGTCATGCCATCCATCATGTATGAAATACATAGCAATCACATATTTGACGAAGCAGAGCTACTAACCACATGAATGGTATAACAAGAACTTCATATTAACATACTGGAAATAAACGTGTAACATACATTCAAACAGGTTAAAGCAATAACGATTCAGGCATACTAATTATGCAGAAAACAGTATATATTCTAAAAAACCTTAAAAAGTGAACAAAATTAAGCCTGGAAAGATAGAAAAATGAGAAGTAAATTTAACTCTCTCTCTCTTTCTCTCTGTGTGTGTGTGTGTGGGAGAAGGCCAATCAGTGACCAAAAAGATGACTGTTATGGCTGGAAAAGTTTTGACTTGCTCTTACTCAGAAAGGATAAAGCCGTATTGGCCTCTTCTTTCCTCTTATAGTAACAAAAGCACAATCAAATGAGGTCAGTATACATTTCTCTAGATGTTTTTCGTGAGGGACATTGCAGGACCATGCTCACCTGAAGTACTCTGTAACCAGTGACTTCTGACTAGGTCTTTTCCAGAGAAAGGAGGACGTGAAGACCAGAACTTCAGAAACAAATAAATGAATGAATATAAGCAGTTAAAACACCTTTCTGACCACCCCAGACATAACGATACAATTGCATATCAAGATGATGTGTTGATAAGGCTGCTAAATATGGTCATTCCTTGTCATAGATCAGGTGCGGAGACCATACATCAGCACCTTTTGGGCATGCACAGCCTAAACAGAAAAGGGTCAATGCAGACTAATGCAATATATGGTAGACACGAACAATAGCAGCATCGTTAAGCTTCAAGCAAATTACATTCTAAAGTGAAGAATGAGCTAGAAGAAATAAGCAACAGCAGTATGGTTCGCCAAGTATGTCAGCAAGACGGTCAGGACTCGGGGTGAAGATAGCCAATACACAGACTAACCTCAGCATGCTGATTCGTTCCACTGGCAGCTTTCAATTTTGCGGAAGTTTCTTTAACCAATTGTCCAATGTGCTGCCGAGTTTTGTGCCTGTGAAGATATTCATAGATGTAGCTCTTATATTTGGATCTTGCAAGCCTAATACAATATGCAGTGATCTTCAACGGGGCAAACTAATGAGTACTAGCAAATAACCAACAACACACTTGACACAGTAGCACATGCATAAACCGCAAGAGTAATTTTACCTTTGATCTTTATGAACGAACCTAGAAACCCAAAAGACTAAACAACCTAAACCTAAGAAACCTGAAAATACGATGCTCAGAACAACCTTTCGCTTCAAAAAAAGACAAGTACACGGAAAATTATCAAGAAGAAAACCAAGGATTATAGCCAAAGGCAAAAAAAAAAGTAGATGAAGAAGCCAAAGCCCCAATTCCCCACCAAAATGGAGCCCATCATCAGAAACGGAGAGAAATGCTTTGCCACAGAGACAATTTCGTACCACCATTGTGATGTTGAATTCCTAAGAAAAAATCCAACTCATAACCGAGTGGATAGCAGATCATAATCTGAAAATAAACCAAATCCCATAAACGAACTACTCGTCATGCCAAGTTTTCTTCAGAAGCAAAACAACGCCACCTAACTTTTCACGACAAGCTGAGCCAATTCTAATTACACGTAGCAAGAAGCTCATATTTGGTTTAAAGCACGACTTCTACAAACATAGCATGCACAATTCCGCATGCCAAACCACACTCAAGAAACCAAAATCATGAAGAAGATGATGGCGAAGAACAACGGAACGCCGAACTCACAGCTTCTCGCGGAGCTCAGGGGTGTCCTTTGGGGTGCCAAGGGTGTTGACCAGCCGCTGGAACGTGGAGACGGCTGTGTTGATCTGGAAGATTCCGGCGGCGACATCCTGGGAAGGATCCTGCTTCCCCCGCGCCGGAAGCGGCCGACCGGACTCGAGATCCTCGAAGCTCATAGCCTCCTCCCCCCTCTCTTCCGAGCATCAAACTCAAGCAATCTCAGAGAGGGAGAGAGAGAGAGAGAGCGAGAGCGAGCAATTAGAGTACAGGCTGTTCCAGCAGCATATGAAGGAAGGATTTGATCCAATAAAAAAAAAGCGGGAGAACTGACAATGCAGGGAAAAAAAAAATAAAGAAAATTTTCTCCCTTTGAACTGCAAACAGACTATTTTGTCCAACCACTTTCTCCCAAAGCGTTTGATTGCCGGGTCAAACTTTCTGGTGTGATTATTTTGAATGAAAACTTTTGCCATCTACCAAGTCCCATCAAACACAAGGAGTCGGTGGAAGTTTTCCTTTTTCAGTTTAAGAGATCGTAAATTCTAGATTTCAAGTGAAAACATTATTTTTCATTTCACTCCTTAAATTTTTCAGCTGAAAAGGATCTCGAGTGTTTTTCTATTTTGAATTGGAGATTGAAACTATATTGTAAGTTGGTTAAAATTTGTGCTCCCTATTGCATGCAACATGAATCGAATACCTCATGAAATTTACCATGAAAAATGACCACCAACATTTATTTTTATAAATTAAACTTTCAAAAAAAAAAAAAACCGTCTTCGATGTTTGATAGAAACTTTTGACGGAAACCGCACACCCAAACATTCCACCGCCTATCAAACGGCTTAACGATATAAAGAAAAAAATTTCCAGCCAAAAAAATCCCATAACAGCCACGAGTCCTTCGAGAGCCACGTTCCATCTCGGAAGGCTAAATCCGTCATTACCCATTTTCTTCATTTCCCTTCTTTATTCCTTCCCAAAAAAGCTTCATAAAAAAAGAAGCAAAATATGCTGAACGACACGTGGCAACATGGGCATTTGCTGACGCAGATCTTTTTTCTTTTTTATAAAAAGAATCTGGACCTAAAGTTTTCACATATCATCCGATCCGATTCCCATTGTAGGGATCTGAGAAGAGGATGCTAACTCGATTGGACAGAGTTTTTTATGTCAAATCCAATCACATCCAATGCATTATCCGATTAAGATGGATATCTAGATCCAATTACATATAAACATTTGAATCTAGTTTGAATTTGTTAAACAATACGCCTTACAAAAAAAAACTTTATAAAATTGCAAGTCTTTTAATGGATGGCAGGTCAAATCACATTTAGTTGACGGGTGTCCTGCTTTTCACCAAGTCTTAAAGCAACCAGGCATCCTAGTGAAAGCGGGGAGTCTCGACCTCTTATCGAATCACCAAATAGCGCGAAATCATGGTTAGAACTCGCTTCAAAATTGAAAAATCGATCAGAAACTATAAACACAACTAATAAATGGATGTGGGTACTGTTTCGGATCTTTCTTACCACATTTGAATCCAATAACATGTAATGCAGATACAATTTTGTATTGTATTTGTTTGTATTCAAATCTGAATCCGATTTAGAGTCGAGTTAATTGCTTTGGGATTTCAAATCTGCTGCAAATCAATCAAAGAATATGCATTTCAAGGAAATTAGTTGTTAAAATCAATTTTAGAATATTTTGGCAACTTCTATGAGCAAAGTTTGGAGGGCATGTGTGAGGCCATATCATCTGAGTATCCAATATGATTTCTTGTTTAATTTAGAAGACTCGAAAATTTGAGGTTGTTGAACTTCGAGCCCTTCCTAATCCAGCTTCTGGTTTTCTGAAAAAATTGAACAATAAGTTCTTTATTCAACAAACTAAGAAAATATATCAACATTATAAGAATCTTCATTTGTTAGGTTAGATGTCAACATAATCGATCTGAATCGAATGTTTCTACCATATCTGATTTTATGAGATGTTCATATATTCAGGTTTAAACTCACATTCGAATACGAATGAAGAAAAACTTACATAAGTTTGAATCCAATATGGATCTGACATTAAAATTCACTTTAGATTTTCAGTTGAATCTCAATCACATTGTGATTTGTTGAGAACCAACTTTCAAAATGTATGGATATTGGCTTCTATGATCATTTATTTAAAATTGAATTTGAATTTGATTGTGCAATTACTTAAAACTGAATCCAATCAGATGTCACTTCTTAAATTTGGATCTAATCATATTTTCTCATTAATTTTTTTTTTTCACATTCAACTTTTTTTTAAGTACTTTGATCGGATGTCTAATCCAATATAGACACCCCTAGCTAGGCTAGCACTTGCTCGACTTTAGTCTTGAATAAAGTTGGCTCAAGAACGAGCCGACCAACTCAAACTTATCTCAAGGCAACCTACACGAGCCCAAGTTCACCAACTGGAACAAGCTAAGCTCAAATTCAAGACTGGATAGGCCGAACCCGAGTTAGCCAAGCATGTCAATTTCGAAAATATAGAAAGGCATCAAAAAAATTTGAACAATGAGCTCATTTTAAAAAAATAAATGAAACAACTACCAAGTTGGTTGTGCTAATACTAGAAAAGATACTCCATATATATTCAAAACGCGCTCACTCGACCCTGAGAAACTGTTTGATAACAGTAACAATCAGTTATTGTACCAGAAAATGAGGCAGATTCATATAACACAATAACAATTGTTTCTAAAATATTAATATCGTCATTACTTTCTGTTTTCTAAAATGTTGTAAAATCATATGTGTATTCAAATATTGCTCCTTACCATACAGACCGTCTACATCATATTCATATGATTAAGATATTTAGGAGCCGCACGATAGCACCGGATCTCAAATCGGATTTAATGAGAAATTCAGGGTTCTATCAAACACACGATCTCAAAACCACGGGTTTTAGATGCGCATCTTGTTTGTGAAAAGGTAGGTTGTAGAGTGTTCAGTATCCCCATAATGCCTGTCTACTTTGAATTCGGGTCTATCTCATTCTCTGTTTGGATTTTGGATTTTTTTAGACTTTTGAAGGGTGATTTGGCTTTACGAACACGTACTTCACGAATATTCAATTTTTGAATGAAATACGTATAAATTTTTTTAATATCAAATGGTCGAAGTTGTTTGGCAGTAAGAACACTTTGAAACGGATTTATGAAACATTAAAACTATTATTCCATGAACTTGTTCCAATATATAAGGTAGATTCACCAAACATTCACAAATTCACCAATTTATTTACTGCTGGATAGTGGCGAAACCAGAAAAAATAATTTGAGGAACCCTTGTTAAAAAACACTCATACTTGATGTATATATATATATAAAGAAATTTTAAGAGACTGGTTTAAGCAGTTGCCCGCATCGGGCAACATGTGGGTATGTAAGATATTTTGTGAGTATCTCATGAATATGACCCAAATATTGATATAAATTCATGAAATCTAAAATGTTATCTTATTTTAATGAAATATTTAGAATAGATTCATGAAACATAACATAATGTCCCTTCTACCAAACGACTCGTAAATAAAACCTCGACATAATATCACAATTTTTATGTGAATTTCTCAAATCTGATTTATATGAATTTACTGTTGTTTTTTTTTTTTAAAGATGGATAAAATTTGGAATTATTTTTAAGAAAAAAAAAAACTGCGAGATTCAGCTCTTGGGTTGTGACCTAAACCAGGAGCCGAAATACCAACGGAGCCGATCGAATCCATCCACCGTAACCAGCAAGACGACGGGCCCACCTGTTCAAAGATACAAGCGCTGGGCCCCACCGAAATCCTCAACAACGGATAAGAAGATTACTCTTCAGAAAAAAAAAAAAAAAAAAAAAAAAAAAA